>JAVGWX010000003.1:24009282-24331782 GCA_036924085.1 Ariolimax columbianus
ATACGTTATGGTTTGAATACATTGCATTCCTTTGCGTAGGCTCCCCTGCATATTCATTTCTTTCGCTTTCCTCTCTCTATCTATATCTCTCCCAGTTTCCCGCTCACTGGTTCTCACATTCCAACATAATTAACACGTGACTCCGAGCAGCTGAAGCATATGAACACCTATGAAAATCGTTTCGGCTCACGTGATTAACCAGGTCTTGGTATCTTGTGGAGAATTCTCTCAGCAAATGGAGTATAACAACCCAAACATATGAAGACTGGCCAGAACTGGTTGAGTAGAAGAAACAAATATAATGTACAATGGCCAAAATCACGGAGCTAGCCGACCTTCATGAATGCTAATAGCACAGCTAGACAATGAAGAAAATCGGTCTACTGTATCATCTGGATCCTTCACTAGTCGTCATGAAACTGTAATGCTGTTAGAACATTTCGACGCCGGACGAGAGAGTGAAGCTTACTCTTCGCAAATCACCCTAACTTTGAATCAAATTCACGAGCAACACACATCATCCACAGCTCATACACGTCTATTGGATGGGTAGGTTCTGTGAATCAGCAGGTGATGATACACTGGAAGATATAGTCACAGGCCAGCATACGTTGCGGTTTAAGCCGTAGGACCGTTTTTTCTCCGACTTAGGTAGCAGTAGAACCCGGCACCCCTCAGCGACTAAACAGTCGTCTCTAGAACAGCGCTGCTCACCTCCTTAGTCCCAGGAAAAAGCTATAACATGTTCCCTAAATATCGTCTGCCTAATTACACCCTGACCAGCATATTGAAAGGGGGGGGGGGGCACTCCCATTCTGCAGCGGTCGAAACAAATACAAAATAAAAGATGGTAATGCCACATACATTTGCACACGCTTATGGATACTACTAAGGCTGGCAAGCCAGAACGGAGGGCACTTCTTGTCGCAACGGATACTAGCTTTATATAACATATAGGCATATCCTTCCTGAACAAGACACAACTAGCGAAAGTGTGCAACTCTGGGAGGGTAATGCTGGCTAGACTTACTTCTTTAGCTACCACAGCAGTCAGGAACGACAAAAGGCACATCAAACACAGCAATTATAAATCATTTCCAGGAAAATCTACAAATGCATCATGACAATTTGACTTTCTCTAACTTGAAAACGACAGCTTCAGATGTGGTCAAAGACAGGTAGGTTCTATGAAGATCTCGAGTTACTAAAACATTGAGGTTGAAGTAGACAAAGTCACCAAAACTCTTTCACCGAAAAGGGCCACTGAATCTGACGCAATATCAGCAGAACCTATATACAGGACGGGAACATGTCTGACTAGAAAGATCAACAAATGTGTCTGCTACCTTTGGGCTGAAAGGTTAGTCCCACACACAATTAAGGATGCTTTGATAGTTCATATTTACAAGGAAAACGGAAACATTTCGGAGTGTGACGCATGAAATGTCCCTGTTGTCTATTGCCGGCACGATCCTAGTGCGCGTACTGCTCAGCCACCTGTATGAACATCTTGAGCTAGACAATCACCTCCGAAACAGAGTCAGTGTGAGTGCAGGGCTATTTGAGGTGCTTTAGGTATGATATGCTGCGCGTCAGCTTTAAAAGAAGTGTCTGAAACAAAACAGAGATTTATACACTACTTTTATCGGTTTTACAAATGCATTTGATATTGTCAGAAAAAGTGGACTACATCAGATCATATCCGAATTCGGCATCCCTGGAAAATGCGTGCCTCTGGTGAACCATTTGAAGTTTTCAAAAATAGCGTAAAACAGGACGCGTACTTGCTTCAACCCTGTTCAATATGATATTTTTAGCTATGCTGACGGACGCATTCAAGGAAAAAATTAAGTTTCATAGGGATAGCAGTTTATTTAATCACTGCAGACTAAATACAAAATACAAAGTGATACGCGATACGATAAGTGAACTGTTATTTGTAGATGATTGTGCTCTGAAAAGTAGCTCAGAACAGAATATGCTCAAAGGCATTGATTCTCTGCTGCTTGTAACAACTTTGGCTTGACAATTAGCATTTTTTTAAACTGAGGTCAGGTGCGAATAAGTTAAAATTAAAAGGTATTAATATGCAACGATTACAGTTAGAGGATTTGAATTCGAAACGATTGAAATATAATTGTCTACATCGGATGCATGCTGTCGGAATCTGTGATTATTTATGATGATTTTAGAAATAGAATAGTAAAGGCCAGCAGAGGTTTTGGTTGAATGCGGTCAACAATAGGAACGTTGGAGAATCCGCATAACGACTAATCTGAAGATCTGTTCCATTCACCAATTCTGCTCTTGGCGTGTGAGAGATGGGATGTCTACATTGGAGACGCCAGGAGGTTGAATTACTTCCATATGACCTGCCTGAGGGGCATACTCCGTATTCGCTAGCATGATTATATCATAGATAATGAAGTCCTATGTAGAGCCATCATACTCAGCATTCATATCTTTTTATAGAAAGCTAAACTGATATGCGCTTGTCCCCTTGCTCGAATGCCTAATGAAAAACTCCAAAAGAAGCTTCTGTATAACGAGCTGAAGAAGGCGACCACAAGACGTCCAAACAATACGATTCCGGGATAGACTGAAACGATTATTTAGTGTTGTCAAATAGACGTTAGGACCTGAGAAAACCTTGCCAAAAATTGTTCAATTTATAAAGACGCAGCAAAATAAGTCCATTTCATTCAGCGAACACTTTCGTGTACAGGCAGTCGATGATACAAGCGTGTTGCAAAAGTCTAGAGCGGATAGAAAACCAATAACAGCTTGCAGACTATGTATGAAAGTCATGCAATACAACGTTCATGCAAAACCATTTTTTCAGTCCGATTATCCTGGTCTGGACATCGGCTATATTAATAGCACTAGGCTGAAACCTGTGTCGTATTTCATGGTCTAGTTCACACTGAACTTACAAGATTGGCGCCCTTTGCCTTAACTGCAGACTGTATGGACACGTCTAAAACTGACTGAATACAGCCGGAAAGAGATGTCAGTTTGGACACGACTAAAACTGACTGAACACAGCCGGAAAGAGATGTCAGTTTGGACACGACTAAAACTGACTGAACACAGCCGGAAAGAGATGTCAGTTTGGACACGACTAAAACTGACTGAACACAGCCGGAAAGAGATGTCAGTTTGGACACGACTAAAACTGACTGAACACAGCCGGAAAGAGATGTCAGTTTGGACACGACTAAAACTGACTGAACACAGCCGGAAAGAGATGTCAGTTTGGACACGACTAAAACTGACTGAACACAGCCGGAAAGAGATGTCAGTTTGGACACGACTAAAACTGACTGAACACAGCCGGAAAGAGATGTCAGTTTGGACACGACTAAAACTGACTGAACACAGCCGGAAAGAGATGTCAGTTTGGACACGACTAAAACTGACTGAACACAGCCGGAAAGAGATGTCAGTTTGGACACGTCTAAAACTGAATGAACACAGCCGGAAAAAGATGTCAGTTTGGACACGACTAAAACTGACTGAACACAGCCGGAAAGAGATGTCAGTTTGGACACGACTAAAACTGACTGAACACAGCCGGAAAGAGATGTCAGTTTGGACACGACTAAAACTGACTGAACACAGCCGGAAAGAAATGTCAGTTTGGACACGACTAAAACTGACTGAACACAGCCGGAAAGAGATGTCAGTTTGGACACGACTAAAACTGACTGAACACAGCCGGAAAGAGATGTCAGTTTGGACACGACTAAAACTGACTGAACACAGCCGGAAAGAGATGTCAAAACTCATTCACACGCTGAGGTATGTCCTGACGACCTCTTGCAATTATGGGAAAGGCACAACACACTACCCTACCTTGCGGGATGCCTGCGTACGGGAAAGGCTTTGGGAGTAAACCCTGAGGAAAAGTCTGCAACTTGTGCTATCTCCAGTTGTCTCTATAAATATCTTGCAACTGGCCAATGGTAGCTCAAGACCAGAAAGTGGGGTTGACAAAAGGCGTAGTTTCTTCTCACTTTCATCCAAATCACCGTGTAAGTCACCCATTTCAGCAGACACAGCAAGAGAAAAGACTGTCCACACTGCTGAACAAAGAGAGTGGTCTTCATCACTTGTGATGGACGAACATCACATCACAACTTTCCTAACTTGAACTGCTAGCGCACCAACACTATCATTGATGTAGTTTGACACAGGATGATGTTGGCAGTCATAATCGACAGATTATTATTCAGTTCAGTTCATATGCCATCTCCACAGGGAAGGTCATCTGCAATGGATCTGCAGCGTCATATTGTCTCCCACTTATAGCGATATCTCCCACTTATAATAATGATTCATAGCTTATAGTCATGTCTCTTACTTATAGCCATGTCTCCCACTTATAGTGATGTCTCCCACTTATAGCCATGTCTCCAACTTTCAGCGATGTCTCCAACATATAGTCATGTCTCCCACTTATAGTGATGTCTCCCACTTATAGTCATGTCTTCCACTTGTAGTGATGTCTCCCACTTATAGTGATGTCTCCCACTTATAGTGATGTCTCCCACTTGTAGTGATGTATACATATGGCACAGTTGTCCTCCGCCTTCCCATTTAGTATTGTTGTCATCAAGGTGTTTTGTACTTTTATGTGACCAAACAAAATCGTATCTCTTTGATTTCGTTCATGAATTCTTTGTGTACCCAAAATGCATCCAAACTTCCCATTTTGTTTTATCTTCTTTCCATGATATAAGCCTCATTGTTCTATATATCTACATTTCAAAAGCATCAATTCTCTTTCCCACTCGCTTGGTCATTGTCAGTGTTATTACACAACACAATACAACCGAGTAACTGTACATAACACGGGACCATTCTTATGTTTTGTTTAATATGCGCAGCTGGTAATTTTGGTTGGATTCTTTTCAGGTGCCCGAACCCTTTTACTCTCTGCCTTTCTATCTAATCCATCCACGGTCTTGCAGCCACCTTCTGTCTGATTATCTCGTTTCGTACTCTGTCCAGCCTTGTGACAACGATAGCTTTTCTCAAATACCTCATTTCGCAAACCATGATGATTTTTCTTTCTTGTGCCTTGGTGAGAGTCCATGTCTGACACTGGTAGCAGAGAGTTGGTAGTGAGTGTCCATGTCTGACACTGGTAGCAGAGAGTTGGTATAAAAATAATATTTATCAGCTGTCTCTTTGTCTGCTTTGGAATGTGTTTGTGTCTTAGTAATGGTAAGAGATGATAGAAAACAGCATTATCTGTATGTGTTCTTGATTCCACTTCTCTATCTAGCTTTCCATCTTGGTTGAACACGCTGCCCAAGTATTTGAATTAACTGATTTGTTTAACGTATGAACTTTTTTTTTACCTGTATATTTAGTGGTGCATCCATTCTTATATATTATAAGAAAACATATCTGCTATCTATATTCCCTTCCTGATTTCTATTTCACCTATTTCATTTTCTTTATTATCTTAACAAGATAAGAGACGCTCTTGACCTGTTCCTATTTGTTATATATTTGTTATATATTTGTTATATATTTATATTATTATCTATACATAAACGTGTGTCTTTTGATAAGTGTACGTGTTGTGTTAGTGTGCACACTTGTGTTTTTATGTAGTGACGTATATTTGCACATGTACGTATATATTAACGTATGTATTAATACATATGTACACATTTGATATTTGTGTTGTGACGTAATCATTTTGGTCATTACTCGCATGACATACTCTGTCATAATAGTCATACCGAATTTCACACATATCTGGCAACACTTGGACTAATGGCAGCCGCCTAAGGTAAATATTGAATCCATTGTCAAGTCATATTGTCATTGTTGTTGTTGTGGCTCGTTAGATTTTGTTGTCTGTTCTATGTCTCTGGCGAAGGCCTTGTGGGCATAACGTTTATTTCGTTTGAGTTCTGTCCCTGAGCGGTAACTCATCCAAATCGTTATGTAATATTTGCTAGAAAAATATATAATTATTTTTGGGGGCTTATATGCCGTTTATTGCAGGCTTCTATTATGTGAGTTTGAGATATACATTATTTTTGGTTAAAGTTTATCAATTGTTTGTTGGAGATTTGCATTCTGTTTGTTGAAACGATATATTCCGTTTGTTGGAGAAATATATTCTGTTTGTTGGAAAGATACATTCTGTTTGTTCGAGAGAGACATTATGTTTGTTGGAAAGATACATTCTGTTTGTTGGAGAAATACATTCTGTTTGCTGGAAAGATACATTCCGTTTGTTGGAAAAATACATTATGTTTGTTGGAAAGATGCATTCTTCTTGTTGGAAATATATATTCTGGTTGTTGGAGAGATACATTCTAGTTGTTGAAGAGATACATTCTGCTGTTTGGAGAGATACATTCTGGTTGTTGGAAAGTTATATTCTGGTTGTTGTAGAGATACATTCTGGTTGTTGGAGAGATACATTCTGTTTGTTGGAAAGATACAAAATGTTTGTTAAAAAGATCACATTCCGTTTGTTGGAAAGATGCCTTCCGTTTGTTGAAGAGATACATTCTGGTTGTTGGAGAAATACATTCCGTTTGTTGGAAAGATACATACTGGTTGTTGGAAAGATACATTCCGTTTGTTGGAAAGATACATTTTGGTTGTTGGAGAGATACATTCCGTTTGTTGGAAAGATACATTCTGGTTATTGGAAAGATGCACTCCGTTTGTTGGAAAGATACATTCTGGTTGTTGGAGAGATACATTATGTTTGTTGGAGAGCTACATTGTTTATTAGAGAGATACATTATGTTTGTTGGAGAGATACATTATGTTTGTTGGAGAGATACATTATGTTTGTTGGAGAGATACATTATGTTTGTTGCAGAGATGCATTATGTTTGTTGGAGAGATGCATTATGTTTGTTGGAGAGATACATTATGTTCAGTGGAGAGATACATTATGTTCAGTGGAGAGATATATTATGTTTGTTGGAGAGATACATTATGTTTGTTGGAGAGATACATTATGTTTGTTGGAGAGATACATTCTGATAATTAAAATGTTACATATTATTTGTTGAAGACATTTATTCTGATGAATGAATTTGTTTACCGTATAGGGTGAATCAGCAACACCAAGAACATCTCAATACGTGTGCTATAGTCAGTGAATGTAGATTACATAACTACCAATCTTTTCATCTAGTTTTAAACTTCCATAAAACAGTACACTAAGAATCTCGACAATGATTACATGGAGATATTGACTTGGCGTGTGGTCTATCTAACCGCACCTTCTTCTTAAGGTTTCCTGTTCCACTAGTCGTTGTCTTGTTTATCTTCCATAAACATTCCATCTACTACTTTGTCGAACCACTGCAGGTCCTGAAACTTTTTCTGAGGGATGTATTCATGAAGCCATATTATCTCTAAATATTGATTTTTATCATCCGCCTGTTAGTGCTCCATATATAAAGACCGTATCAAGTAAATAAAATATCTGCATTTTATTTTGTTTTTCTGATGTAATCTATATCATCAAGGAGCTACAAAAGGATACACATTAAACACATTAAGGAGTTATAATGTACCTCACTGTCACAGTCTCTCGCATAGTTCATACTTCAAACATTATCAGTGTAAAATATTCTACATACTCTTAGATCTGAGGCAAACTGTAGTATTCCACGTCTACCCCTACCGGGAACCACCTCCCACACCTCACTTTCTACTCCCTTCTCCCCGGATTATGGCGGCATCTCTGATGGGTGCCTGTGATTAGTGCTTTTAAAAATTATAATTACGACGTTTTTTTTCGATAGCTAAGGCCAGCATTATATGGGTGAAGCATAGAAGCAGCTCCCCCGTCAGTCGCAACGCAGTGTACAGGTTAGGTTTCTACTTTTGATATTTTAAACAAAACCTAGACTTTACAGGGTTTTGAACTAGCGTTCTTTGGATCAAAACACCTCTATCAAAACCTCTAGGCTTCACGCTTCTCTGGAATAGCCAGTGAAAATAACATCCACAAATGCATAAACGCAAAAAGACCGAATGAATGCAGAAAGAAGAAACTGAATGGTTGGAGACAGGACTGGATAATGATAGAAAGAAGCTTCTTGTTGGCAGAAAATGAACAATATTAATATGTTCCTGCCCGCAGTTTGATTTTAAATTACGTGGCAAGAGTTTTTCTCTGTTTACCGGAACTGGCGCTAGAAAGACCAGACTTCCAAAATGAAGAGACGATAAAAAATCGAGATAACCCAGGGCTTTTTTCGCAAAATTCTCTCTAAGGATCGGCGGCCTGTGTGCACAATTTTCAGCCTGTGTGCAAAAATTTCCAATAACCAAATTTGTGCTCGGCGGGAGAAAATTATTGATATCCTCAGTGGTGAAAATAAAATATAACAAGTCAATATAACGATTCTTATAAAAAATTATTAATATTAATTGTTTTATATTATTAATAACACGAGAAATATAATAAATAATATTATATTCCACATTATCTAAACCACCACCAAAAAAATAAGTGAGGGTGTCAACAAATATTTCAAAACACAGTAAGAGTGTATGAGATGAAGAATTAAGTGTTAGTTTAACATTACCAACAACTAACCTAAGTTGTCGTTATGGACAGAATATATCTTCTATGATCGTTTGTCATTAACAAACAATATTATATTGGACATTTTATAAATGACAAATGATTTTTAAATATTTTGTTTGTATACTGTATACCATCATTTTGTCAGTACATCGGAACAAGACAGGCAATATTCTGTTCCAGAACACTAGCAGAAAAATATATTGAAATTTAAAAAACCGTGAATAAAGTAGACAAACATTCCATATAGGCCAGCATGAGAAACTAATTACATATCTAGAAAACAATGGCATTGATGACAACGAATGAAGAATCAATGCAGAAATATGTACACGAAACAGACTGCCACTGTAATATCTGGAAGGCTTTACTCTCAACGTATAGTTTAACATTTGCACAGACTTTACTCTCAACGTATAGTTTAACATTTGCACAGACTTAACTCTCAACGTATAGTTTAACATTTGCTCAGACTTTACTCTCAACCTATAGTTTAACATTTGCACAGAACACATTTTTCGACAGAATGAGCAGATGCCAGGACTCATTATCGGTGGAGTATCAATAAATAATCTCAGGTATGCGAATGGCACAGCTCTGCTGGCTGAAAGCGAACATGAAATCCATGATTAGCTCATTACGTTTTAAGTGACGACACGCAATGTATACGTAAGTTCAATTATCTTCTGAAATATGCAACTTTAAGAAACCATACTAAGTCATACTGGAAAAATGTATGCAAAAATACTGGAACAAATAAATATAAAAATTGCTGAACATCGGCTGAGCAAGACACAATTTAGATTTTGTAAGGAAATTAAAGATGTGTGGCTATCCTATATTCACCTGAATATAATTAAAAGAAACAAAAATAGAACAGAGCATGCATTTAAGCATAACATTCAATAATCAAGAGAAAGTATTTTATAAAGTAGATAGGAATAAACTGTGGACAACAAAACTATGAAATACTATAAAACAACTATTTCATTATACGACAGTATTGTACCATATTAATAAAAATGTATTTCTTCTTCTTCTTCTGCATTCGTTCTCAATCTCCCGCTACCAAACCCTCAAAAGGGCTTAAGTAGCAGAATGTAGTCCAGAGAACGGAATGCGTTGTGTCGTAGTTTACAGCTTGACTGCGATATTTGCACCTTTCGGTTCAACACATCCGAGTTCAGCAATCCTTTTTTGAGTACTTCGATCCCTTCTTCTTAGCCAGTCTGCCTGCTGCAGCCTGTTATCCAGGATCACCGCGTGGAGGTGTAGAAGGGTCTTGGCAACTTTGGTTTGCTGGCCCTGACGCTAGCAGTCAGCTATGGGTCGCTGACCACTGCAGCTCATGCGCTGCTCAGCATCTTGATCATATAAAAATGTATTTAAAAACAACAACTATTGGAACATATTTCCTTTTAAAATAACCACAGGGATATACGGATGTGTCCTTCCTCCTTGTTATTCAACATTTACGTGAACCAGATAACATCAGCCATTTAAATTGTACCAGCTGAAGAGGAATTCAACACGAACAATTAAAATCCCAACTACATACAAGAACTACTTTTCTCAGACGACCAAAACCTATTATACGAGATCCAATATAAACTTTACAATTACATAAATAAATACTCGGCACACCTTGTGAAAGTTGTAATAAGAACATTGTCATATCATAGATTTACACTTTAAAGATTAGAAGATTACCAGATCCAGTTAACAAAGGTGTAAGCAACGGGAAACTTGAAAATAACCAACAGTTCAAATACCTGGAAAGTTTTTCTATGGAAGATAGAAGCCTACTACAGAAGTGGAAACTAGATGTCAGTAAGACTTTGGCATGATTTATATGGAAGATAGAAGCCTACTACAGAAGTGGAAACTCGATGTCAGAAAGACTTTGGGATGAATTAAATGGAATATAGAAGCTTACTACAGAAATGGAAACTAGATGCCAGTGAGACTAGGACATGATTTATATGGAAGATAGAAGCCTACTACAGAAATGGAAACTAGATGTCAGAAAGACATTGGCATGATGTATATGGAAGATAGAAGCCTACTACAGAAGTGGAAACTAGATGTCCGTTAGACTAGGGCATGATTTATATGGAAGATAGAAGCCTACTACAGAAATGGAAACTAGATGTCAGAAAAACATTGGCATGATTTATATGGAAGATAGAAGCCTGCTACAGATTGGAAACTAGATGTCCGTCAGACTAGGGCATGATTTTTATGGAAGATAGAAGCCTACTACAGAAATGGAAACTAGATGTCAGTAAGACTAGGGCATGACTTATATGGAAGATAGAAGCCTACTACAGAAATGGAAACTAAATGTCAGAAAAACATTTTCATGATTTATATGGAAGATAGAAGCCTGCTACAGAAATGGAAACTAGATGTCAGTAACACTTTGGCATGATTTATTAACTGGCACCACTACTTGAGCACTCGAGCATCAGCAGGCAACAAAACATTTGATAAAGAAGAGAAAACATGTGAAACTATAACACTATCAACATTGTGAGAACTACCATTTGTTGTTAATACATGATAATACAAACTGATCAATTACCACAGCACAGTTACACTACAAGAATAAATTACTACAGCAGAAGAGTAGGAGTGTGTTGCAGACGGATATAAGATATAACATAAATCACACTACATCACGAGCTTATGACAACCGACCCAATACGCCGTGCCCGAAAAAGACAACTTAAACCTACAACTGCTCTTACCGGCACAAATGGACGGAATAGTAGGTCAGTAAATGAAATGTTCTTGAACTTTTTCCAGCTAGACAGAAATGATGTTGTGTGTGAGCCTGAACATAGGTCTCACCGGGGAAATGACATGTGCTATTCTTAGGTATGTCCTAAAATATGTATTTGTATTTGTTTGAAAATAGATTGGGCGCAGTTTCAGAGTAAACGTTGATTGGTCGTACATCAGGTCACTTGCCTGCTTGCAAGGAAGTAATTTTTTGTCAGAGAGTGGTTAATGCTTGGAATGCATTGCCACAGAAATAGTGGAGGTAGGGTCAGTTAACACATTCAAGAATAGATTGGATGCGCATAGTTTTAGATCAAGGCAATGTACAAGAAACTGGTTGTATACAGGCTTTTCAGAGTCTTCTGAACCAGTATAAAGAAGTTAAGTTAAATTAAGATTTACTGATAGAGAAAAGACAAGATGAAACAACCATGGTTATCTTCAGCGCATTATGAGCATCAGTAAGGTTAACAAGAGGTAGCGTGTCGTGTTCTTTGCGTTATGGCATGAAATGAAAAATCTAGAATCTAGAGCAAACAAAATTGATCCCTTTCCTTTACGTTTTGAAAAGAAATGGAAGAATGCAGGTCATGTAGTAGTTACAATTTATCCCTTCATTTGACGTTATGTTAGAAAATGAAAAATGAAGTCTATACATCAGCCCCAAACGGTCACATCCCTTCACGTTATGCCATGAACTGGAAAATGTAGTCTATACATCAGCCCCAAACGGTCACATCCCTTCACGTTATGTCATCAACTGGATATAGTAGTCTATGTGATAGCTATAACTGTGTTCTCCTTTTACCTTATCCTATACTTACTTATTTTTCAATCAACTTGGGCCGATAAGCGTAAAATGGAACTCTAGTTGCCTTTCTTTGGCCAAATGTGTTGCCTGGGTTGTTGAAAGCTCGTGTTGTACTATTTCTGCAATGTATCAATCCATCTGACATGTGCACTTTATCGTGCGTAGTGCATAGTGCCAAGCCTTCTTATGTAGGCGGTTAGCAGTGGTAGTTGATCAGGTTTCGTTCTCATGTTATTTTGGTTGCTGAAATGTTTTAAGCGCATCGAGTAGTTTTCGCAATATTTATAAAGTTATGATTTCTCAAAGTATCACACCAAGTGATTCCAATGACTTTTCTCAGTCATTTAATTTCACAATTTGTAAATTTTTCTTCCCTGTGTGTCTTAAAAGAGCACCAAGTATGACATTTGCAGTATAGCGTTGGTATAAATATAATGTTTATCAATTGTTTTGCTGCCATGCTGATTTTCAGGGTGTTTAAGTAGAAATGACAATTGATAGACACAGTGGAGGGTTTCTGAAATCAAGTTTCTCTATCACGACTCTTTAATTTGTAAAAATACTTACCAGGTAGCTAGTTAACTGACAGGGCCTGTTTAAGTTTGATATTGTTTACGTTAATGCTATGGGAACCTGGTGTCCTGCTATTATTCAGAGTTTTTCTTTCTTGTATGTAAGTCTTCTTGTTATATCTTTCACATGCTGTACCAAGTACATTTATATGATAGTGTGGTCTGTCTTGATCCTCGTTTAATAGACTTGTGTCGTCTATTAGCAGTAGTTCATATAATGATTTGGGTTCTTCACTTCTTTTGGTGAATTACGCGTCTGGTCTTGCAATTTGGATGGCTTTTGGTGGTTTTCTGTACCGTAAAAGTTGAACACCAGTGGTGAAAGCACTCGTCATTGGCACAACCAAAAATAGTTATTTCAAAAGAATGTTTGACTTCAGGAGTTGTTTTTATTTCATGATCATCCATATTTTACAATGCTCTTATATTCAAGTTATATTGTCCAGAGTTTATGCCTAGATATTGTACCGAAAGTTTTGTAATACATGATCTATAAATGATATTTCAATGTTTGTCATATTCTGTTGATCTATTATTTAATTGTCATTGTATGATGAGGAGTTTAGTACATCTTTTTCCCAAACAGAATCCAAATTTAATTTTGCTCAGCTGTGATTCAACAGTCTAATGCTCTGTTCAAGTATTTTCCCATAAATACAATTCATGTGTGACAAAGTAGCGATATACATGTGTATGTTTCACATTGTGTGTTACTGCCTGTTTCTTCCAAATTGGTATTAATAATAGCTTGCTGCCGATCATCTCTAGCTTTCTTTTCATACACTCGTATTGAGTTTCTTAACTTAACTTAACGTCTTTATACTGGTTTAGAAGACCCTGCAGAGTCTGTATATAACCAGTTACATTTACATCACCTTGCTCTAAAAGCAATGCGCATCCAGTTTATTCTGAAATGCATTAACTGTCCCTGCCCCCACTACCTCCCCTGGCAATGCATTCCAAGCAGACACCACTCTCTGACTAAAAAAATATTTCCTAATATCTAATCTGGACCTCTCTTTAGTCAGCTTATAGCTATGCACTCGTGTTATTGTGGGTGGCTGTATTTGAAAAAACTTGTTAAAGTCTAATTTATCCATTCCTCTGATCATCTTATAAACCTGTATTAAGTCACCACGAATTCTTCTCTCTTCGAGACACTGTAGGCCGGTTTTTCTGAGTCGTTCCTCATAACTGTAATTCTGGAATCCCACTATCATCTTTGTCGCTCTTTTTTGTATTCTTTCCAGCATGTTTATATCCCCTCTATGATAAGGACTCCACACCTGTACACAGTACTCCAATCTAGGTCTAACTAAAGCTTTATACAGTTTGACGATCACTTCCTTGCTCCTATGTTTAATATTTCTTTTTATCATACCTAACATTGCATTTGCCTTTTTCACTGCTATCTTAACTTGCACACTCACCTTTCCTGTATGATCTATTATAATCCCTAGGTCCCTTTCCTTATCTATCTTTCTAATATTGTTTTCTCCCATTTTGTAATTATGTTCCATATTGGATCTACCCATGTGGATGACTGTACATTTATCTACATTAAACTCCATTTGCCTGCTTACAGACTATTCTCGAATTTTATCTAAATCCGACATCAATATATCCACTTCCGCTTTAGATGAGACACTACTGCATAGTTTTGTGTCATCAGCAAATTTTGCAATCATGGATCCCATATCAATGTCCAAATCATTTATATATATCAAGAACAAAATTGGTCCCAAAACCGAGCCCTGTGGCACACCACTTTTCACTTCACACCACTCAGAGTACTGCTTATTTATGCCCACCCCTGCCTTCTTTCCGTTAACCAATTATCAATCCATTTGGCAACTTCCCCACCTATTCCATGTGGTTTTAACTTTCGAAATAATCTTTGATGAGGTACTCTATCAAAGGCCTTTACAAAGTCTAGATAAATAACGTCCACTGGCTCCCCTTTATCTATGATTTTAGTAATCTCCTCCATGAATTATAATAGATTTGTTAAGCATGATCTCCCTCTAGTAAACCCATGCTGACTATTTCTAATTAGATTCAATTTGTCTAAATGTATTACAATGTTTTCTTTGATTATTGACTCTAACAATTTACAGACTATGCTCGTTAAACTCACCGGTCTATAATTTGCTGGATCTGATTTTTTGCCTTTTTTGAATAAGCTGTAATGCTACTGACAATGATGTTGAGCGTTCTTCCTGAGTTTCATTACAGGTTCAGAGCCGGGCGATCTACGATTGACAGGAGTTTTACACTCGACAGTTGAAAAATACGCGTAGAGAGCAGAGGAAGCCGCTGTACGCAACGATCTCACAAGAGCTTGACACAACAGATCGGGATTTTATAACATGCTAGAGCATATAGAATGTCGGTGAATACTGCTAAGACTGATCACTCCATCCACGGGGGCATGTTGTTGTTTCGAATGCTTACAATGAGTACGTTTACTCTATTGTGCGCCCTGAAATGGACGTGACGAGTTTCAGTAGCTTTCATCACATTACTAGCGTGCTGATGAAGGTGGACCGATGTCCTCATGGCACCAGTTGTGCTATGCTTGGCTTCATCTGCGTGTCGCTCCTTACTACGAGGATTACGTCGATCCCTCGCCTCATTAGCCAGGCTGCCATGGAAACTGCCCGTTTCCAGGAAAGACTACGAGAAAGCCCAGGTGAGTGTCATAACCAGTAAATTTTGCCTGACCAGACATTAGTCTTCCTTCCCTCCATGACGGCATAACCGCTAGTATACAGTTTGCCACGAAATAATTGCCAGCTTCGATGTCCATGCGGGAGTTTAGCAAATTATGTGTCCTCGCTTCCATCCTTTTTTTAGGCATTTTCTTCCTCATACAACTGGAGAATACCTTCGGAAAAGCTGCCGACGATGTGTACATCCGCACGAGATCCAATGGCTCACACTTCAACTTGACTCACTTAAGTTCCAAAACAAAAACTGCATGTGCTCTATTCATTTAGCTTCTTTTCACCAACGATGTCGCTCTTATGACCTATAGGGAGGTCACACTGAAATCCTTAATTGACAACGTGGCCTGGGTATGAGATTTGTTCTCTCTATCAATAAGTGTCAAAATGATGGGGTCTTGGGACACTGCACTTACTCGTCGGTGAGTATTGCCTTGAATGGGAAACCTCTTGTATCAACGTAAAAGTTCAGTTACATGAGGTAGTTCTCCGTAAACAAAGAAATAGGTATAAACAATAGGCCACGCAGCCGCCACGTTCTGTGGGCTCTTAATGAGAGTGTGGAATAAATTGAAGTTGACATTGTAAACCAAAATTCAAATTTATCCAGACTGCTTGCTCAAGACATTATCGTACGCCTCAGAGAAAAGGATACACTCAAGGTATGCGAAGAGTCGTAATAATTTTATCTAGGCTGTTTCTGAAAAAGTATGAACACCATAGGTCAAGACAAAAAATAAACAAACGTTCAGGTACTGAAATGCGTAAAGTTGCTGTCAATTATTTGAATACTAAGCAATAAAAGATTAGGTTAGTTTTAGTTAGGACACGTCAGTAGAAAAGATAGCCATCGATTCACCAGCACTTGTTTTAGTTAGGACACGTCAGCAGAAAAGATAGCCATCGATTCACCAGCACTAGTTTTAGTTAGGACACGTCAGCAGAAAAGATAGCCATCGATTCACCAGCACTAGTTTTAGTTAGAACACGTCAGCAGAAAAGATAGCCATCGATTCACCAGCACTTGTTTTACAGTAAACATCGTGCTTGAGACAGATTCCAAGGCAGACCTGTTCAGGAACATAAAGACACGTGTAAAGCCACGATGAAAGACTTCTCCACTGACGATGACGAATGGTGAATGGCAGCTGAAGGCCGAGACGTATTTAAGTCCCAATTTCACCAACGTGCTGATACGTTCGAGGAAACTCAGAGAATCCTTTGGGAAAAAAGTAGAATAAAGGCAAAGTAAAAGACTATCGCTGATCTGCTCATACCTGCTAAAAATGTCATCTGCTAGACGATAATGGTCATTACTTATGCCAATCATACCTGGTGATTTTCTTCAAGGATTATTTTTCACAGCTCTTTCAATTTCTTCAAAAAAATATATCAGGTTTACGACGATCCTTGTTTGATGGAATAAATATTGATTATTGAATGCCTGTTGAGTTTTTAAATTCGTGGAAGTACTTGTCCCACCGTTTTCTCTTACACGATGATTATACATATGGTTTTGTCATTAGTTATTGAAGGAAGATTAAACCTATTTTCTTATCTCGTGGCTTTGGTACTTCTGTAGAAATAGCTTGGAGTTTTGTGCATATGAATAATAGTCGTTCTCCATATTTTCATGGTTATTTTGATTGTTCGTTTGGTGTTTCGGCATTCGTTGTTATAAATGAAATACTCTTGTTGTGTGTTGGACATAAGCGATATTCTGTAGTTTCTTAATACTCGTTTACTGATTTGTTAACTTCAGCATTCCACGAAGTTTTATGTTTTCTTTCTCTGCTTTATCTTAACTTTTGGGTCCCACATTTCCTCTTTAACGTTTATGTCTTCCCTGTTTTAAATATTGTTTATGTCCTAATTTTCTTTATTTTGAATGTCTCAAAAATCTATATTTCGTTTTGTCACGAAATTTAACATGTAATACAAACAGCGGTCACCTCCCGTCAGATTTTATCAGTTAATGGACAATGCTGTTCATAAACTGACCAAGAACAGTTACCTCACTTCAGGTTGTATTAGTTAATAGAGATTGCTGTTCATAAGAAGAGCATTAGCAGTCACCTCCCTTTTATAACTTATGGACCAGTGTAAAACAATGAAGAATAAAACAAAACCCACCCAGTTACGGCCAAAAAATTCCTCATCCCTGAACATGACCCAGAACCCATTTGCGCCCCCCCCCCTCCCCTTTCTCGTAAGAACATAAACCACAATCCATGATGTTGGTTAATGATGATGAAGTTCTTAAACCTTTATATCTTTTACTGGAATAAGATGTCGAGTTTACAAAAAATCCTATGAAGTTAAAATTATTCTTGTCATTATCTTAACAAGGAAAGTGGTTGTGTCCTGGTGAATATCTTTTGATATTTATTAGGCTCTGTTGTATTTCTTATTCAGTTCGTTTGACAAATGAAAGCAATCGAGAAACTTTGCAACCAACAGCGGGATTCCGGAAGCCGTCATTAGCTGGCATTTTATTTGAAACTTCAGAACAGAAAATCCCTGCCAGAGCCAGTAATCGCCGAAAGTCACAGACTAAACTCAAGACCGACAAATACTTGTAACTTGAGTTCCTCTTTTGGAATTACTGTTCATTCAGAGAACTCTGTGTTCTGAAAAAGATTTCCATCAAGGTTAAGGGTCGTTTCGTTCCGAGAAGTCTGGCGACACAGACAGTGAAAGTAAACGGCTTTATTCCGTATCACAGATTACTGATATGTACATTCAACACCTTGCTCAAATGAAGTTATTTGAAACCAGACATTAAGAAGAAGAATTTCTTACGTTGTTATTCTATATTTTTCTTTTTATTTCTACTGTCTTCATTTCTTTCATTGTTACTATGTATTTATGTATTCCTGTTTTATATGGTTGTTTTTTTTTCATTTAACAAATTATGTCTCCATTCTTTATTAATTTGTATTATTATTTATTTCTTGCTATCATTTTTATGTCTCTTTTTATATTTTCATTTTCATCTTATTTCATTATGTCATTTTATGTGTCATATTTTCCTTATTTCTACTGTCTTTTTGGTTGTCTTAATTTTATATATCTTTCTATCCCCATTTAGGTTATCTTTTGTTCTCTTACTTCACGTATTTAGTCTAATTATTGTTTTTCTTTCATTGTTTGCTGTTTTCGTCTCATGTTTTGCAATGTGTTTTTCTTTATCTCATTTTATGTCGGGAATTCCATCTGTCTTCTCAAATTGATAATTTTTCTATCTCCATGTTTTTTTCATTTTTATTATGCCTTCTTTTTTTGCTGATTTTATTTGCGTGTGCTCTGCATTCAATATCTAGTTTTTCTTTACCTGTCTCTTTCATTAAGTGCTCTTGTCGTGAAAAGCTAAAGCTTGAATTATTGTCTCGTCTTGTCTTATCCACTTGTGCCGTGTGGCGGCCTAGGGAGTCGTAGTTTTCTGTCCAGGGCCAGAAGTCTCTGAAGAACTCGTCATCCCATGACGATTTAGAATATCCGCAACATGTCCTATCCATCTAGAATTATTTATCTTCTAAAAATCAGGCATATTTACTTTGCTAAAAATATCACGTCCTGTGACCTGGCATTTCTTATACACTGGACGGCTTGCATTTAATACCATACTGAGGACAAAAGAAGGCTTCTACTTTCTATAATCAAGATCAGTTTTTTAACTTCGTCTTATTACTCAGACTAGCAAAGAAAAACATTAACGACAATATCTGAAAAGTGCCCTGTCTATGCTAGGACGTTATTATTAATTTGTAAATGAGACACTTCATATTGTACGAACTCTGAACTATTGCAAACTGTGGTCACAATTTCATATACTTCCTGTCGTGCCTTCCCTAACTTGAACATGCACACATTTAAAGCTCTGTAGACTGAAACGTGTCATTACTGAGAAATGTAACGTGTGAGTTTTTTCATGAAAACCAAACTCACTCAATTTAAATTATCTGCCACTCACGCATGATATAGTCTGTGTATCCACTACACAAACTCCGCCATGACCGGTCCTACTCCCGGATGTGAAAGGAAGAAGGTTGGGCGTGGGGGCAGCTACCCCACCTCGTCAACAAACAATTGCTACAAAAACGACAACCAAAACAAACCGAAAGCCGTCCTAAAAGGGAAAGGTCTTCTCAGCAGGGCCTGTGACGGGGATCAGCCAAACCCGAAAGGAAGCTGGACTGCCGACTACCTTTCTTTCAACGAGGAAGCCTCCCAGACTCGGAATATTAGAACCATTTGAGAGGAGGGGAAGACAGCGCAGATTGCAAAAGAGAGGGAGCGATATGGCAGTATCCTTATTCTCAGTGAGACTAGGTGGACACAATCAGGACAGGTAGTACTGGTAAGAGGGGAGACTGTGATATACTCAGGACATGAGGAAGAGAACAAACGCACCACACACAGAGAAAGTGGCCCTTTTGCTCTCAGAGGAGGCCTAAAGTGTGCTAATAGAGTGGAGAGCAGCCGGATCACGACTGCTGATGGCTACATTTAGAACAAATAACAAGGTGGTTAATCTGAATATAATTCAGGGATACGCCCGAACAAAGGAAAAGGAAAAAGCACTTAAAGAGGTTTTCTACAGCAGATTACAGCAACCAGTGGAGGAGACAGGGAGGAGTGACATTACTATACTAATGGGAGAATTCATCGCAAAAATAGGACATGACAACGTGGGATAGGAGGAGATCATGAGGATGGAGAGACTAGAAGTCCTAAATGAAAACGTAGAGCGATTTGCATGTTTTTGTGCAGGAAAGAAGTAAGTTTTCACACAGAGCCATTAAAAATCTACATGTGTATCCCTTGACCAGAAAACGAAGAATCAGATTGACCAAATCAGCGAGGAAGTGCTAGGAATGAAGAAACTGCGGCATAAAGAATGAATAACAGCATACACAATCACTAAGATCGAGTAGAGACGAAACAAGAAAATGGCCTTACTAAATAGTAAAACGAGTCGCAAAAAGCACAGGACAGAAAGAGTATGAAGAGAGCAACAAGGAGGTTAACAAGAGCATCAAGGTGCACAAAAGACGTTACATGGATTGTCTGGCTGAGGAAGCGGAGGAGGCTGCAGGAAAGGGGAATATGAAAGATCTTTATGAGGTTACCAAGAAACTATCGGGGAAAGTATCAACAACAAGGTAGACTAATCAAAAATAAGCTTGGGGAAAAGATAACTAACCTTGAAGAACAGAAGAAAAGATGGGCAGAATACTTTGAAGAGCTTTTGAACAAACCAGGACCAGATAACCCACCAGACATCCCACCAGCAGAGGAGGACCTGCCGATCAACTTAATAGAGCAATATAGTTTCTAAGGAACGGAAAAGCTGCATAAACTGATGGGATACCACCGGAAGTCATAATAGCAGATATTGAAACATCTACTAACATGCTTAACAACATAAAAGTCGCCATTTGGAAGCAAGAAAGCTTACCCAAATATTAGAGAAAGGGGTTATCTAATGAAATTGCCTAAGAAGGGAGATTTTCAGGTATGCAATAACCATAAAGGAATCATATTATTATCAATTCCTGGAAAGGTGTTAAATAGAGTAATTCTAGAAAGGTTGAAAAAGGCAGTGGATAACAAGATAAAGGATGAACAAGCGAGCTTCAGACAGAATAGATCATGCATTGACCAGATAGTAAGATTGTGGATAATTGTGGAGCAATTATTGGAACAGAAATCGAGTTTGTACATCAATTTCGTTGATTATGAAAAGGCTTTCGACAGTTTGGACTGAGATGTGTTCTGGAAGCTACCGAGGCACTATGGAATTCCTCAAAACGTTCACAAACATAATTAAACAGACGTGTGAAGGTATGCAATGTAGAGTTATACACGAAGGACAACTCACAGAGCCATTCAAAATTAAATCAGGCGTTCTTCAGGGTTGCCCACTGTCGCCTTTCCTGTTCATCCTGGCAGTGGACTGGATTATGAAAGTAACAACAAACGAGAGAAATGGAATGCAGTGGACCTTGAACAAACAGCTGGAGGACCTGGATTTTCTAGATGCAACAAATGCAACGGAAACTGAATAGACTAGATGATACCCCTAAACAAGTCGATTTGAAGATCCATGAGGAAAAGACACAAATAATTAGGGTCAATGAAGCAAACACAGAACCAATCAGGCTGATTTTAACGCAACTGGAAAAGGCAGATGTATTTACATACCTAGGAAGTATGATCAAACAAGAAAGGAGAGGCAGACGACAATTTAAAAACAAGGATACAAAAAGCAAGAGCTGCTTTCGGAATGTTGAAACCCATATGGAACTCCAAGGAAATGAAAAGAAAGACAAAACTAAGGCTTTTCAATTCAAATGTGAAGCCAGTCCTGCTGTATGGAGCAGAAACCTGGAGGATAATCCAAGGCAATGACAGGAGACTGCAGAGTTTTGTCAACAGATGCCCGAGAAAGATTCTTGGTATACAATGGTTTGACAAAGTTACAAACGACAGACTCTGTGTGAGAGCGGGGCAGGGTTTGTTTGCGAATGTCCACAATTAGTAGGATACTCTTTTGTGCGCCCTGAAAAGGACGTTAAGTAGCGGGTTGTAGCAGCTTGCCTTACATCCCGAGCGTACTGATGAAGGTGGGCCGGGGTCCTCCAGGCGGTTGTGCTATGCTTGGCTTCACCTGCGTGTCGATCACTACTACGTGGATCACGTCGAACCTCACCTTGTTAGCCAGACTGTTGTCCTCGACAACAGCCCGTTTACAGGACGACCAACGAGGTCAGGTGAGGGTCTTGACCAGTATATTTTTCGTTACCCTGACTAACATTGTCTTAGTGTGTTTTGCATGACCAGACGTTAGCCTCATCGTCAAAACGGGACAAGATAAATTGGAACAAGCAATCTTACAAAAGAAAGTGGATATGGATGGGTCATACAATTAGAAAATCCCAGGCCAGTATCACCTGATAATCCATGTCATGGAACCCCCAGGGGAAATGAGGCATAGACAGACCAAGGAATACATGGAGACGAGATGTGGAGGCGGAAAAAATGAAACAGGGAAAAGGTGGTAGGAAGTGGAAAATATTGCACAGGACAGAGCTGCTTGGCGGGTATTGGTTGATGACATATGCACCCCTGAGTGATAGAAGGCAAAAGAGAGAGATCCACTACACAAGTATTATTGTTCTGCTTCTATCAGAGAACCACATAATCGTAGTCAACTATTACGTTTGTTGACTGCGGTATAGTCTACATTTTTTTCGTTTCATGAAAACGGAAAGGGGAGGTAAAAGGTGCATGTCGTGTTACAGCGTTGCTATTCTTTGTCCCACTTTCAGACTCGGGTTACACACAAATGACATTAGATAGTCAGTGACGTTGTCGAAACCTATGTTACGACCAAAACGTCTTCTTCGTGGACAACGGACAATACAGAAATGAGCTAACACATCATTTTCGAAAACGTGAAAATATTAAACTGACTTGTTGTTGTTGTTGTTTAATACCCAAAATGAGTACGTTTGCTCTTGTGTGCGCCCAAGAAAGGGCTTGGCTTCATCTGCGTGCCGCTCACTACTACAGAGATCCCGTCGATCCATATCTCGTCAGCCAAAATGCCTTGAAAACAGCCTGTTTCCAGGGAACGCTACATGGACGAGAGATTGTGGTCTTGATCAATAAACTGTGCCTGACTCTGACGCGACATACTCGTCAGTATATTGTGTCTGACCGGACCAACGTCTCAGTTCCTCATCAAAATGAGATAGTAGTGCATACAAAAGATATAGAAAGATGCTTAGCTAATGCCAAAAGTGTAAACTTGTTATCGTACTGAGTGGAATAGGAAAAATCTGCCAATAAAGTTGCAGTGACACAGCGTGTCATCAAATGCATGGCGTAGACATGATGTGAATTGCTGGTCAGTATGTTTGCTGTGACACATGATGTGAGGTGCTGGTCAGTATGTTTTGCTGTGACCCATGATGTGAGGTGCTGGTCAGTATGTTGATGTGACACATGATGTGAGGTGCTGGTCAGTATGTTTTGCTGTGACACATGATGTGAGGTGCTGATCAGTATGTTGATGTGACACGTGATGTGAGGTGCTGGTCAGTATGTTGATGTGACACATGATGTGAGGTGCTGGTCAGTATGTTGCTGTGACACATAATGTGAGGTGCTGGTCAGTATGTTGTTGTGACACATGGTGTGAGGTGCTAGTCAGTATGTTGTTGTGACACATGATGTGAGGTGCTGGTCAGTGTGTTGTTGTGACACATGATGTGATGTGCTGGTCAGTATGTTGTTGTGACACATGATGTGATGTGCTGGTCAGTATTTTGTTGTGACACATGGTGTGAGGTGCTGGTCAGTATGTTGTATCGAAGCCTGAGCTTGGCAATTCAAAACCCACACAGTCAGGCATGAAATATAAAGTTGTGTAAGTCATTTTGTTGGAAAAGCTTCTTCGAAGATCCAGTGATTTTCGCACAATAGGTAGATAATAATTTCAGTGTAAATGTATTTCTTTGTCTCTGCGTTCAACCTGAAGAGCGAGTTGTGTTACGTTGTTTTGTAGTTTACAGTGGTGCTGTGATATCTGCGACTTTTGGCCTCACACATCCACTTCAGCCTGGCATTTCAGATTTGAACCTTCGATTCTTATTCTTTTAGATAGAATGCACGTGTGAAGTATGTTTCCCGACCCGTCTTTATCGGGTCTGTTTCGCTAATCTTGTAACATACAATCAGCACTAAGTGACTATGTTGTCAGATTATTTGCTTCTGATTGCAAATGTACCAGGGTTTGTCACCAGGTAGCGACATACCTTTGTAGCTACAAGGAAAAGGGACAAAATAATCTTCATATTTC
Source organism: Ariolimax columbianus (assembly GCA_036924085.1). Taxonomy (NCBI): domain Eukaryota; kingdom Metazoa; phylum Mollusca; class Gastropoda; order Stylommatophora; family Arionidae; genus Ariolimax; species Ariolimax columbianus. Next base: position 24,033,629 of record JAVGWX010000003.1, read on the forward strand.
ATATTCTGGTAACAACAAGACGTAGCGGTTGCTTTTGTACTGCCCACCGCATATATGACTCCCTTACAGCGATCTGGTTATCAATCCTCATTAAAAACTGAAACTTTCAACAAGGACGTCTTTAACATGTAATCCCCGATGGCAGTGTATGTTATGTGACGTCATTCACATTTCTTAGCAGGGATTAAAATGGGGACATACCAGCTTAATGGACTCTATACCTCATATATCCGTGTAAGGGTAAACAGAGAGATTTCGTGATCGTATAAAAATGGCATGTGTCCCTGACATGTGTATCTGACATGTGTCTCTGGCATGTGTCCCGGCATGTGTCTCTGACATATGTCCCTGGCATATGTCCCTGGCATGTGTCTCTGACATGTGTCTCTGATATGTGTCTCTGATATGTGTCTCTGACATGTGTCTCTGATATGTGTCTCTGACATGTGTCTCTGACATGTGTCTCTGACATGTGTCTCTGATATGTGTCTCTGACATGTGTCTCTGACATGTGTCTCTGATATGTGTCTCTGACATGTGTCTCTGACATGTGTCTCTGATATGTGTCTCTGACATGTGTCTCTGATATGTGTCTCTGATATGTGTCTCTGATATGTGTCTCTGACATGTGTCTCTGATATGTGTCTCTGACACGTATCTCTGACATGTGTCTCTGATATGTGTCTCTGATATGTGTCTCTGATATGTAAGTATCACATGTGTTTCTGACATGTGTCTCTGATATGTAATTATAACATATATTTCTGACATGTGTCTCTGATATGTGTCTCTGATATGTGTCTCTGACATGTGTCTCTGATATGTGTCTCTGACATGTGTCTCTGTTATGTGTCTCTGACATGTGTCTCTGATATGTGTCTCTGACATGTGTCTCTGATATGTGTCTCTGACATGTGTCTCTGATATGTGTCTCTGACATGTGTCTCTGATATGTGTTTCTGACATGTGTCTCTGACATGTGTCTCTGAAATGTGTTTCTGACATGTGTCTCTGATATGTAATTATAGCATATATTTCTGTCATGTATATCTGATATGCGTTTCTGTCATGTATATCTGGCATGTGACTGACATGTATCTCTGATATGTATCTGAAATGTATCTCTGACATGTATTAGTCTTTGTCATAGTCGACCTGTCCTTCCACGCCGACGGAAGCTCCTGTGCTGGCCCCAGCTCTTGCTCGAGCTGTATGCAGCATAGAGGACAATTTGCTACTTAGCAGGCTAGGATCCAGCAGCTTATTACTCCCCTGAGTTGGGAAAAGTGTCACTGAGGGTGGTTAACCGATGTACGAGTCCATCTTAATAAACTCAAACACTTTAGAAAAGTAGACTCGCAGTTTTTTAGGCGCCATTTCAGCAAACCACCTAACCATAGCCGGTGTTATGCCATGTTATGCAGTTTTGTTGCCTCTTGCGACATGCTCTCTGTGGGACAGGGGTGCTGTTCTTATCTTTGTGATACGCAAAGACCCCGGCTGACCACTCGGGAGTGTCTCTGACATGGTGAAGAAAATATTGTTGAGATCTATTATTTGATTAGTAAGAAGCAGAAATAATTAGATATTGAGTGATGACTTTGTAAATAACTATCATAAAAACAATAGTACGAGGTGTGCTCAAAAAGTATCCGACCATAATTTTTTTTTCTGCGGAAAAAATAAGAAATACGAGTGCTGTACTTCGACAGGGAGATATAGGTGACTATACGCGCACGCGAGAATTTTGCCTTGCCTGCAGATTGCGTCAGTTGCTGACAGTCAAGCTTTTTATGGTTAATTATAGTGAGCACACGTCGGGTTTTCGTTCACCACGAAATGACGAAAAGAATTGAGCAGCGGTGTTGCATCAAGTGCTGCCAAAGCGATTATCAAGTGGAAACCATTCGGAAGATATGACAGGCTTTCGGTGACGATGCTAAGAGGATCTAACAAACTATGGATTGATACAATAGCTTCAAAGATGGCCCTACAGCTATGAAGAGCGGATTACGTTCCTGTAGGCTCACGATTTTGATTCTCGAGAATGTAATCAACAAGGACGTTGTGGAAGTTTCAGTAATCTTAAATATTAACAGCAAGAACACGAGGAGAATAATAGTAACATCATTAATACATGTATTCACACAAGCACAAATTATAAGAAAAAGCAAACAGATAGGGCATATCAAGCTGATCACATTTGTAGCTCTGTAGGAATATCAATGTTCGTCGTATCTATACTGGCGTTCATTTATAACATGTTGTGATCCATGGAGGATATCCACGAATAGTATTATGTGTACGTAATGTAAATAGCATTCGTTATGTTGATAGCAGTGTCTTTATGCCAAAAATAAATAGGATTTCTGGAGAAAACGACTGATGGGTCAGTGGCATACAGTAGAGGGCCAACGTTAATGGTCAAGTTTATGAAATAGATTTACTCAAAATGGAGCATGAAAGCTTGTGTGACGTTAAACTAGCCGAAATGTTTATATTATCAAGGAGTTTAAAAAGCGTCACATACTAGATATAGCTGATATACAAAGAATATAACAACCATGTCAAAACCGGTGTTACAGAAAATATGAAGCATCTTGTGCCCAAAAAATATATTCTTGTTTTTCAAGTTAAATAAGAGAGTTCTTCATTACTACATAAAGCTGATCCTCTTATACAAATAATAAGCAAGTCTGGGATGGAATAGATGTCCAAAGCAAAACTATTCATATCAGATCAATGTCAAATCACGCGGGAATGAAATTCTCCCACCACAGAGATGAACGGTTTCTAGAGCTGTACAATCCTTATACCATCATCATATTCTCGTATTACTGCTTTCTACATTCTGAAATAAACAAGGCTAGACGCTTTAGCTGATGTGGCTATTTTGGGCCTATACAACATGTGTAATGCGATTCTCTAGAATCAAGCCTGACAAGCTATTTGGGCGATACTGATTTCTACATACATTTCATGATTCAAGAGTGTCACACTTGTGCTCTCAGACGACTGTTTAGTGCCCCTCAAATTTGCATATAAACTGCAGACCTGTCCCATGATGCGCGCCTCAAATTTGTCGCTGGTAATGAAATTCGATAGATTGTCGGCATTTCTCCTTGTTTCGCTTCTCCATCGCGGATATTATTCTTAGTCTGTGAGATCCTGTCATGATTCTTAATGCTCACACAATTTCATTTGACTTTCTGATGTGATTTTGTTCACGCTTTTTTCGAGAAGAAGTGAGACTAGACATGATGACTTGTCGACCTCTCTGATGATCTGTCGACCTCTCTGATGACCTGTCGACCTCTCCTATGACTTGTCGACCTCTTTGATGATATGTCGACCTCTCTGATGACCTGTCGACCTCTCCTATGACTTGTCGACCTCTTTGATTACCTGTCAGCCTCTAATAACCTGTAACTTCTCTGGTGATCTATCGACCTCTCTGATGACCTGCAACCTCTATCCTTGGCTCTAGTTTGTGGGTTGGTGGTTTGTTTTGAATTTCTCCATTCACTTTTTTATGTTTCGTCACATAGACTAGTGTTCTATTTCTTACTATACTATTTTCCTGGACGGCTGTGTGTTACAGAAACAAGAACATTACTAGAACCACATCGAATTGTGTAGTCCCACCTCCCAGCACTAGAAGACGCCTCAAATCAATCAGTTTACACACTCCACCTTTCACGCAAGGCAAAAGCATGCTGGGATTGAAATCCAGCTCTTTACAAAATCTCTTATATATGAAACTGAATTCAAGGATAAATAAGACTCCTATCAGAAGGAACAGGAACATGTTATTATTGTTATTGTTGTTGTTGTTGTTGTTGTTTTTGTTGTTGTTCAACTAAAACGGCGTCGATCTTTGCTATTTTGAAGCAAATTTCAAATGTTAGTTTCGTAGATCTATGTTTTTATTGTGATTATCTGTCCTTCTGTAACTTGTTAAGTCCGAGTAATGTGTTCCATCTCTCCTCATACTGTTTTAGCTTGCAATCAAACTGTATCCTATGGTTTTATGCTGATAAGAAGGGTAGGGTCTTTCATAATGTGCATTCTCCGCCATCTAGGGGGGGGGGGAGTCTCTAACAATGTGCAGAGCTAAGTTATTATGCTCTATCTCTGAGCTCCCGAATACATGGTCTTCCCATGGTCAACCACTTCCCAATTACCAATTCGCTCGACCATTAATGGGTCTTCTTTTGTGCAGGTGGCCAGGAAAATGCCCGGACTAATTTTGATCGGTGACCATGTTGATTCCTTCGACGTAACGGTCAATGCTGGATACACGCCATGTAACACCTCAGTGGGAAACGGTGTTGGGCAGATTTGGTGCGTTTACTTAATCTCTGAGAGTTGACCACATATTTGTAGGCGCATGTAACATGTGAATGTGCTTTCGGGTTTTGGTTATGATATCACTAACGTTTGATTTCTTTTGCATAATCATATGAGAAAGAATTAATTACAACATCAATATTTTACGCGTTTAATCTAGATAAGTGTCATTCGTGTTCAGATCTTCTTCTTATTTTTTAACTTTGAGGTTTCGTCCTGAAAATGCGGCGTGTGACGTACTCTCGAAGTTTACAGTGAGCTTGCGATAGCTGGGCCTGTCGACCCAACCCAGTAGGTTCCTACACGACATTTTTGGGACGGTGTGCGTGTCTTTCTACTTCAGGTTCTATTCTCATCGGAAGTTTCATTGTTGCGTCTGTTTTCAGGCCTGATTTCACTTAGAGGCAAAATAGGGTCTTGGTCAGCTGTGGATCACTGACCCTGATGAGAACAGCCAGCTATGAGTTGGCTATCAGCGTAGTCACTGCGGCAGTTTCGATTCCAGTTATCAAATAATCTGTTCTTGGTCCGTGCCAATAATTTTACTTACTTACCTCTACAACATCTTTTGCTGTTAAGCCTTAAAAGGAGCTTTGCCTTGCCTTTCTTTAGCCAAAATGGGATCAGTCGGTTGTTGTAAGCCGGCGTTCTTGTAGAATTGATCTTATCGCATAAATCCATCTGCACTGCCTTCCTTGCGACTTGCAGCCGCATTCTCAGGATTTGACCTAACCATTATATTTATGTCTTTAAATGTATCCAACAGAAGTAGTTCTCCTCATATTTCTAATTTCATCATTTCTTATTTGTGTCCCTCCTGGCGATACCAATGACTTCTCTTAAACATTCCATTTCACACGTTAAAATTTTCTTTTTTGGAAAAGGACCTGTTTGACATTGGTAGAGCAGAGTTGGTATAAATATAATAATAATAAAAGCTGTCCATCGTTGTCGATGAGGACAATCGACATCATCCTTGTCACAGATTTCCCTGTTGGGTGTGGGTGCGCAGATTGCTGAGCAGGGCCAATGTGGGCACGAAAACATATGCTGCATAACGGGCACACGAGGTCAGAAGAAGGTCATTGTGTTCCCGCTGCTCGTGATTTCCGGATCTCGCGTCTGCTCTGGTTTTTCACAACACGGTGGTCCTAGCTGCTAGCTACATCCGCTTTGACTGCGCTTCTCCAGTCAGATCTGATTTCCGCAAGACATTCCCAGGTGGTGATATCTATCTGGCAAATTTTCAGTGAGTCGCTCAGACAGTCTTTAAAAGGTGTTTTTTTTTTGGCGTCCTTAGCTTTCTGTAGAAAAGCTTCTTTGGGAGCCGTTCGCCTGACATACGGACGAGGTATCTGGCCCATCCTAGTTGTGTTTTTTCTAGCAGTGCATGGATGCTGTGCATGTCAGCCCTCAAGAGAACTTCAATGTCAGTGACACGATCCTGCCATCGAATGTGGAATATTTCCCTCAGGCAACCTGTGTGGAAGTGGTTTTACCTCCTTGTATGTCCAGAGTATACAGTCCAACTTTCGCGGCGTAGGGTAGGGTTGGAATGATGGTGGCACGGTAGACTTTGAGAATAAATATAATATCTATCTAAATATTTATCTATCTATCCATCTATATGTTTATCTATCTAGCTATCCATCTATCTATATATATATATATATATCGAGATCTGTCAGCCTAGACGATGAGGTGGCAAGCAGAATAGCAAAGGCCAGCACATCCTTTGGTAGAATGCGCTCGATGGTCTGGGCACGTCGTGGCATCAGCGTCAAGACCAAACTCAAAGTCTACCGTGCAACCATCATTCCAACCCTACTATACGCTTGCGAAAGCTGGACTGTATACTCTGGACATGCAAGGAGGTTAAACCACTTCCACACATGTTGCCTGAGGCGAATATTCCACATCCGATGGCAAGATCGTGTCACTGACATCGAAGTTCTCTCAAGGGCTAACATGCCCAGCATCTATGCACTGCTAGAAAAAGCACGACTAGGATGGGCCGGACACCTCGTCCGTATGTCAGACGAGCGCGCAAAGAAGCTTCTCTACGGCGAGCTGAGAGAGGGATGGAGCAAAAGAGGGCGCCCAAATAAACGTGTTAAAGACGGTCTGAAGGACTCACTAAAAAGTTGCCAGATAAACATCGACACCTGGGAATGTCTTGCGCAAAACAGATCTGACTGGAGAAGCGCAGTCAAATCGGGTGTAGCTGCCGGTGAAGATGACCGTGTTGTGAAAGAACAGAGCAGACGCGAGAACACCATCTCCCTCTACAAACCTCGTGTGCCCGATATGTAGCAGATGTTTTCGTGCTCGCATTGGCCTGTTCAGCCACATGCGCACCCACACCCAACAGGGGAATCTGTGACAAGGATGGTGTCGGCGGTCCTCATTGACAACGATGGACAGCTATTATTATATATATATATATATCTGTCAATATATCTAACTATTTGTCTGTCTATCTATCTATCTATCTATCTATCTTTCTATCTATCTATCTATCTATCTATCTATCTATCTATCTATCTATCTATCTATCTATCTATCTATCGATCTATCTATCTATCTATCTATCTATCTATCTATCTATCTATCTATCTATCTATATATCTATCCATCTGTCTATCTATCTATTTATCTATCTATCAATCTATATATCTATACATATCTATATATATATATATATATATATATTTATATGTCTATATATCTATCTATTTATCTTCTTTATATCTATCTATCTGTCTATCTATCTATCTATCTATCTATTTATATATCTATATATCTATATCTATCTATTTATTTAGCTATTTATATACATGTATCTATATATCTATCCAAATATATATATATTTATCTATCGATCAATTTATGTTCTTTTAGAGCCAAACACGTCGCATAAGATAGAAAAGTGCTCTCCGGTTTGAATTGTGTGACGCCATATGTCTAAATTAATGTGTGTTGTAAGCCCATAGTTCAGTCCTCTGTGTTTATCTTTCTTCGAAAAATGTCTTTTAGTCACACTATCTTTCTGCCCCTGGCTGGAGTACACATAACTGCATGTCATGGAAGTCTTTTGTTCTTTATTCTAAGTACATTCGCAATGTAGGTCCAGTATTTTTATCTTAAGATGGTAGCAACAAATGGCTGGTCAGCATATATTGATTATCAGTTAATCTTGCGTTACTATGCCGATGATATTAATCGCTGCTTTAGTGTGTTGTACCAAGAAAACTACGAAATATCAATTTAAATCATAATTGCTATAATTACTGGTTATATTGATCAACAAAATGATTGCTATAGTTACTGCTTATATTGATCACATAAATGGCTACTATATGTAATGATTATATTGATAATTAACTTGATTGCTATATTTTCTGCTTATATTGATCATAAAAAAGTTGTTACATTTTCTGCTTGTATTGATTACATAAACGGTTACTGTATGTAATGCTTATATTGATTACAAACTTGATTGCTCTATTTACTGTTTATATTAATCATAATCTTTATTTATGACACATCGATAGATGGTGAATGTGTGGAATGCATTGCCTGAAAGAAGTCGTGGAGGCAAGGACAATTAATGCGTTTAAGAATAGCTTGGATTCACATAGCTTTTAGAGATAGAAAATGTAAAAGAAGCACATAATCACATGATTTTTATTTTAAGAGCTCACAATCACATGACTTCTTTTTAAGAGCTCACAATCACATGATTTGTATTTCTCGATTGCACAATCCCATTTTTCAGATGTATTCGGCGAGAGCAGAGATAGTACAGTGGCTAATGCACTGACATCCGAGCTGAGCGATCGAAGTTCAGTCCCCAGTTGGTGCAAGATTTTTCCAATCACAAAACGACACTATGGGTCCACCCAGCCTCAAAAATTGGGTACCAGAATAAACTGAGAATGTAAAACGCAGCGGACGTTGTGTTGACTACATCACCCGGAGTGTGCCATTGGTCATATAAAATATGGGTCTAACACTATTTCCCCAATATGCCCGACTGGCGTGAAATCGAGATCTTTACTATCGGACATTGACATTTTTTCTCTCGGTCGATCAAACAATCACATGTTTTTTTTATGTGTGTCAATAACACAATCAAAAGTTGTTGTTTGGAATGCCCACAATAAGTAGGTTCACTTTTTTGGGTGCTTTGAAAAGGACGGGTTGCAGTAGCTTTCCTCACATCCTAGAGTGCTGATGAAGGTGGATCGGGGTCCTCCAGGCGGTTGTGCTATGCTTGGATTCATCTGCGTGACGCTCACTACTACAGGGATCACGTCGATCTCTCACCTTGTTAGCCAGGCTGCCATGAAAACAGCCCATTTTCATGGAGCGCTACGAGGAAGCCGAGGTGAGGGTCTTGGCCAGTATCTTTTGCCTGACCCTGACTAACATGTCTGATCAGTATATTTTGCCTGACCAGACGTTAGTCTTCCTCCCCACACAATCAATAGTTATATATCACTCTTCCACGCGACCACATTCACAGTTCCTTGTTCGCACCAGAAAGACACATATTACATTCAAATGAATACACCCAGACAAATCTATATAGTAGGGACAGGAATGGGCGGTACCAAAGACGTCAATTGCAAGTGACACCTCTCATTTTAATTCTGCTTGTCTTAAAATAGCTTTGCCACGCGGTCCAAACTTTGGCAAGGGCATCTAGGATAAGATATATTCTTAAAATAATATTTCACGAAATAATTTTATTAAAGGCTCAAGATATATCGAGGACGTCTTATAGTTGTATCACATGGATTACCAGCATGTGCATTTTTGTTAAGTACTTGAATTCACATTAAAACTGAGTACTTAGACACTCTTTTGATGTGGTTATTTTTGGAGCGTTTTCAAGCTACGTTTTTTAAAGTAACTGCAGCATTTGTCCTACCTCGTGAACCTTGAATGAGATCATTTTGTAACTCCTCGGTGCGATGGTGCATGTAGTTAATGTTTTTGTATTGATAATGGTTCCTATTTCAAAGCCTTAGTCTGGAAACACAGGTTCAATCCTTGGTAAAGCTTGAGTTGGTTCTATCATAATAGCCAAACCATTACATTAAATGATGGATGGTTGGATACGTGACCTAATTTCTCAGCGCTTTTTAAATCTAACTGACGGATCCATCCTAGCAATTATTTGTTAATCCCAACACAATTATAAGGATAAAAATGTCGTTCCAAATTGAAATACCAAAACTGCATGTAAAGAACACCTTGTTTTAATTGTCAATTAGACACGTTTTTCTTTGCCACGTAATCGTGTATTTGTCATTGATCACAATACTACGATACAGAGTTTATAATGAGTAAATTGGCTTCACATATGTTTGTCTTCTATTTACTGCGGTTAACAATTATTAAATACAGTTTGTTTTATTTTAATTATTGTGAGTAATCAGAGTTCAAAATCTTGCTAATACATAGGTTTATTTTTATATCGTGCGTAAAATGAAAACCTATCTTGCGCACCATGTAGCAGCTGTATCGATAAGGGGTCTTTATACCCTGATATGTAAACCCTAGCGACGGACGCAGCATTGGAAATAAACATCGACAATATTTAATTAATTTTTTTGTCATCATAATTTTTTAAATTGCAAACACGTGCCCAATTTCTGGACGCTGCCTTGCAATCAAATTCTGCCATATCCCCTGTCCAATGTCATTAGACTCGAGGTGAAGTGCAGCCTTCTTTGATGTGCCATTTGTGGTCCTTTGTTATTTCAATCCACTACTTTCGGGATTTCCCTTAACGTCAGTTCAGAATTGTATTGATTCTCCCATTGCTCTAACGCTATTTATTTGAACCATTTAATCGTCATTAAACTTCCTCAAAAATATTTATATAATAAAACATATAGGGAATATCGTCTTTCGACATACTCTTCCATTTCTACTTGATTATTGCTGAATCGCCGATAAAAAATCCCAGTATGTAGTTTGATTTAAAGAAAGTACTTTAATATCGTTTATAAAATTTACGTGAAGCTTAGTTTCCAATACTTAAAGAAATGATTTACATATGCCAAATGAGATGGTTCATAACGTGGTTCTCTGCTGAGTTAATCGAGCCGTTTGGGGTCTGGCATTGCTATGATGATGCAGTACTCATTTAGTCAACAGGCCTGGACGCTTTCTTAGATTTGCATGCCGAGCATCAACATAACGTCACAGTACAACATTCAAACTGTCATCTTTATTCTTTGATTAACATAAATATGTAAGGGTCTTAAAAGACTATAAGCATAACCGTCCCTGCTGATGACATCACATTTAACTTATTGGCAGAAAGTGAAGAATAATGATTGCATTGCATTGACGCACGCCTTGATTCTGGTTGGCGATGGTGCACACATTCCTCCCGATTAGCAATCCTGTTATTAAATATGTCTTCTCCTTCATCTACATACGTATAGAGATACTGCAAGGACAGGTCAACTCGGTTCATTTTGTGTTCGCCAGTCAGTTGTCTAGGTATCCACCGTAGGCACACTTTCCTGAAATTCGGTCAACCATGCATTATGATATTTGTTGTTGTTTGTCCATCGTTTCGGAAGAGGAGCACAATGTCATATGTCTTCTTCTTCTTCTTCTTCTTCTTCTTCTTCTTCTTCTTCGTTCTCAGTCTCTCACTTTCGAGCCCTGAACCTTTGCGAGTAGTAGGAAGTCGTCCGGAAAACGGGATGCGTTGTGCCACTAGTTTACAGCCAGACTGCAATATTTGCTCATCCGTCTTCGGCAATGTCATCTTTCAATCCTTGAGTAGGTTCGTAGATGGCAGATCAAACCAATACGAGCGTGAAAGTGTCTGTCATACTGAGGGCAGAGAAGCACTGTCTGACCGTCAGGCGGAGGCAACTCTTCTCTTGCCTTTCATGTCGCTCGTTCCGTGCTGCATCCCCGATTCTTGTCTACTCCATATGTGCCGTGCAAGGGGAGATTTTACTACACCAGGCACATCGATCAGCAGTAATGTTCTCCCAACCAACAGTGTCAATGTCGCAGTTCTTCAGTGAAGCTTTCAGAGTGTCTTTCTAACATTTTATTTGGCCACCGCGAGCTCGCCTGTGTGACTCAAAACTCGCCACAGAATATTTTCTTTGGAAGCTGCTCATCTGACATGCGGACAGCATGGACAATCCATCTAAGCTGCGATTTGCACAGAGTTGAGTATGTTTGTCTTGCCAGTCCGGGAATGAACTTCTACATCTGTAATCCTATCTTGCCATTTTATGTTCAGCAGTTTCCTTAAGCAGCTCAGATGAAAATGGCGAAGCTTCTAAACGCTACTCATGCTTTGCCTATTCTCGAGTTTACTACCTCATCAATATGGACTGCTCTGGAGAGTGTCAAGATATGCAAAGCGCTCTACCGACTTCAGTTTCTGACCATTGATAGTGATAGATGGCTCACTGTACTCAATTCTTGAGGCTCCTTTGTACAGCACTTCAGTCTTGCTGGTAAATATTGTAAGACCAAAGTTGACGCAAGCTGCTGCAAACATGTCAACAGTACATTGTATCTCAGTCTCTAAATGGGTGTTGAGAACGCAGTCATCAGCAAAGAAAAGTTCACATATGGTCTCAGTGTGTACTCTAGGCGATAGTGGACTTTTACTCCAACTTCACTGCCCTTGAATGCATTCATCAACATGGCAGAAAACATCGTGCTGAAAAGGGCAGGGGCTAGGATGCATCCTTCCTGTTTACTAAATTATGTGAAGATCATATTGCAGTTCCTACACTGTCTATCGTTACTCGCCTGCCAGCTTGTATTATCCCCCACACACCGTACAGATGATTATGTTGCAATCTGAACCGGACGATCAAGCCGTAATCATGGAGCAATGTTTGACCGTCCTTGAGAAAATGTTTCGACCCAGTTATGCACCGCTTTACGCGACACACACTTCTCACCATAAACACGAAGAATTTCCTCATGAATATTATTTTCAGTACGATCTATGTCTACGACAAAACACAGAACAGCGCACTGATATTTGCAGTACGTTCTCTATCTATGACAAAACGCAGAACAGCGCACTGTTATTTGCAGTACGTTCTCTGTCTACGACAAAACACAGAACAGCGCACTGTTATTTGCAGTACGTTCTCTATCTATGACAAAACGCAGAACAGCGCACAGTTATTTGCAGTACGTTCTCTGTCTACGACAAAACACAGAACAGCGCACTGTTATTTGCAGTACGTTCTCTGTCTACGACAAAATACAGAACAGCGCACTGATATTTGCAGTACGTTCTCTGTCTACGACAAAACACAGAACAGCGCACTGATATTTCATTGTGCACTCGGTGAGCACGGACACTATTTTGTATCTCACATGCGCATGTACATGCGAGACCTAGCGTCTATCTACAACAATCATCAAGTTGGATGTTTCCTCAGATAATAACACCCTTTGAAACTCCCAAACACATTTTGTAGCTATCCCATATCAGTTTGTGATGTACCTACTGACGCACCCTCGTGTGTTCGGGTGTGTGTGTGTGTATGTATGTGTGTGAATGTATAAATCTATCTACGTGTATATATACACACACACACACGCGCGCGCGCACACATGAGGGTACGTCAGTACCTTTTAAATAATACATAGCTCTAACAGTTGCCATTAATTAACAGTGCCACACATATTTTTATTCTCAATCTACATATATGTCAATGCCTTTGTTCCTTCGGTACATCAATGCAACTATTCCAGGCCACAAGAAATCAGTGTCAAGTTCTCATAGCCAGGACAATTCGTCTAGCTGGATTTGCTGGTCTAAAGCATATCGTTTTCCAGATATATGCTTTTCAAAGGTCCGAAGAGATGAAAGTCACAATGGTGCCAGGTCAGGACTGTGAGACAGATGTTAAAGCACCTCCCATTTACAGTGATGTAGCAGTTCCCGCGTGTGTGTGACAGTGTACGTTCTGAATTGTCATGCAGCAGAATAACGCCTTTCAGCAGAAAACCGGATCGTTTGAGATGAGTGTTATTACGTACTTTGAGGTCTCTTAATTTTGTGCAGTTATAACAGTTTTTTCTTTGTTGGGAAAATCAACAAGAAACCCACCCTTTTGACCCCAGAACACAACTATCAATGATGTCATTGCTAATTCGCTGTTTTCATTTTTGTGCAAGTATATGACGCGTGTTTTTATACCACGGAGGTTTACTTCGACCTTGGTGTCATTTGATGCAACCATGTTTCACCGTTACCAACGATGCACCCCAACAGCTTTTCTCCTTTGTCTTGTTAACGCCACAGGTGTCACATTGAAAGTCCAATCCTAGTGGCTATAATATGATGTTTCAGTGAGCATAGCTGGTGCCCAGCGTCAGCAGACTTTTATATTTCCCAGTTGGTCATGATCGATCTAGTGCACACAGCACAATGAGGTGTTAAGGTCCTGGGCGATTGCACTAAGTTTAATTCGCCTATCATTTTGAATGTTCCCTTTAATGCGCATAGCATTGGCATTAGTTTTTGATGTTTAATGGCGGCCCGGTCGTTGTTCGTCTGTTATCACTTCATGGTTATCAAAGTGATTGCAGTAAATCCAAACATGTTTATTTGACATGGCATTAGGTCCATAGAAATCAACAACAATGTTTGACCACGAGTCTATGAGTCTCGCTATTTTAAAACACTTGTTAACAAGTAAACAATGAAATTTAAAATTGTCTTACTTTGTCTAACCTGCCCGAAATTGACAATTCAAATAATTAATATTCAATCTTGTAATAGTGCATGTACGCACGCGTCCTTTGGGGCGTGCTGGACAGTAAAGTGTGTTACAACAAGCCAAGGAATCTCAAGGAACTGCAGGAAAACATTCAGTGGGGAAACTAACTCGTTGTTCGTTAGTGAATGCCTTCCGTAACATGGAGAGGTGTGTGCAGGCTTGGATTTATGCTTATATTGACCCCTTGCAACATTTATTTAGAGCTGATTATGTTTCTCACATACCAAGGCATGTCCCGGTTAAAGTTTATTAAATTGTGTACATTGGTTTAAAGGTTATAAAGGAAAACCACGGCCGGTAGTGTGAGGGACACCCTGTATATATATATATATATATATATATATATATATATATATATATATATATATATATATATATATATATATATATATATATACGAGAGACATGAGACAGACGATGAAAATACTGAGCAAAGCCGGCCTTCGTTATGGATATGTTGGCCTGATAGTGAAATATGAAGTTTTCAGAATACGGACAGATGTTGGCGAGATGACCGACTCGAATGAAATACATTAAACTGGTTCCGAGTTGCAAACCTGGAGGGTTATTGCAAAACGAAGAGATAACGAATGGAAGTAAATGGAATTTAATGTAATAGATGGGATGGAACGGGATGGAAGGACAGGTTTTATAATATAAATCAATTAACGTTTTAGGGACAAGAGTAGTCTTGGCTCATTGTTTCCTCTTGTTTCTATTTCGATTCTTTAAGAAGCATTGTGTCCCGACTGCGACTGTCCTGTAAATAAATATTGGGCTGTATTAGTATTTGTTCTTACAGTTGGCATTTCTGTTACCCTTTTTTCATAATTAAGTTACTAGCCATGTGCACAACTGCTTTTAGTCTGCTTTAACGGCACACTTAGAATATTTCCAGTGATTCTCTTCTTTGCTTCCTGACATCCACACGGATGAGCCCGGGCTTTTAAGGGCTAAGAAATGACGAGTGGGTGGCAGAAATTCAGTTCTAGCTACGCGCGTCCTCAGTCTTGCTCTCGTCAATCAGATATCTTAGCTCTACGCTGTAAAATATCGATCCCTCATGCCCCTCAAGCTAGCCGTGCAAGTTTCCCAACACTCTCTATTTCTTTTTTCTCATTCTTTCTTATTCCTTTTCCCTTGTGATCGCTTGCACGAGCTTCAAAGCCCGGTGGGCCTAAGGGATGTCAGAGACAAACGGCGAAAGAAATCAGGAAGAAAAACACCCAATGGTTGCAGTTTTTCAGTTGCCGCAGTGGGGATGGGAGACTTCAAGATGCACTGACCAGGAACAACAAACAAATATTTTTCTCAAAAATACGAATTTATATCTTTATGCGTGTTCAGTTTCAAAGACTGTAATAGCTCAGGGAGTCATGCGTTTCCAAATACTGAATACAATTTGACAAACAAGGCCAGTAATGCGTTTAGGATAAATGATGCCCATACATGCATGCACGCAGATATACACATTATTTTAAAGTATTAAAACAGAAAGCTTTATCCATTATCAATTTCTTTGTGCTTGTAACAGAAATGGCGGAATAAGGTTATGTTCTATCTAATAACTATTTTAGTATCGTGGCATTGAATGAGATGTGACATGAATTATTAAGAACATTAGTCAAAAGCTTTCCAATATAATGTAACACTTTAGCACGTGAATTTCTAACTGATAAACAATAGCTTGTGATTTCTAAATGATCAACATTACCTCGAAGTTTCTGTTTTCCTAAAAGATCAACATTACCTCGTAGTTTCTGTTTTCCTAAATGATCAACATTACCTCGTAGTTTATGTTTTCATAAATGATTAACAGTTGTTTATATTTGCTTAAATGATTAAAATTAGTTTATGTTTTCCTAAATCATCAACATTATGTCTTAGTTTCTGTTTTCCTAAATAAACTTAACTTAAACTTAAAATCTTTATACTGGTTTAGAAGACCATGCAGAGTCTGCATACAATCAGTTACATTTACATCACCTTGCTCTAAAAGCTATGCGCATCCAGTTTATTCTTAAATGCATTAACTGTCCCTGCCTCCACTACCTCCCCTGGCAATGCATTCCAAGCAGACACCGCTCTCTGACTAAAAAAATATTTCCTAATATCTAATCTGGACCTCTCTTTAGTCAGCTTGTAGCTATGCCCTCGTGTTATTGTAGGTGGCTGTATTTTTAAAAACTTGTTATAGTCTAATTTATCGATTCCTCTGATCATCTTATAAACCTATATTAAGTCACCACGAATTCTTCTATCTTCGAGACACTGTAGGCCGGTTTTTCTGAGTCTTTCCTCATAACTGTAATTCTGGAATCACACTATCATCTTTGTCGCTCTTTTTTGTATTCTTTCTAGCATGTTTATATCTTCTCTTTGATAAGGACTCCACACCTGTACACAGTACTCTAATCTAGGTCTAACTAAAGTTGTATACAGTTTGACGATCACTTCCTTGCTCCTATGTTTAATATTTCTTTTTATCATACCTAACATTGCATTTGCCTTTTTCACTGCTACCTTAACTTGCTCACTCACCTTTCCTGTATGATCTATTTTAACCCCTAGGTCTCTTTCCTTATCTATCTTTCTAATATTGTTTTCTCCCATTCTGTAATTATGTTCTACATTGAATCTACCCATGTGGATGACTGTACATTTGTCTACATTAAACTCCATTTGCCAGCTTACAGACCATTCTTGAATTTTATCTAAATCCCACATCAATATATCCACTTCAGCTTTAGATGAGATACTACTGCATAATTTTGTGTCATCAGCAAATTTTGCAATCATGGATCCCATATCAATGTCCAAATCATTTATATATATATCAATAACAAAATTGGTCCCAAAACCGAGCCCTGTGGCACACCACTTTTCACTTCACACCACTCAGAGTACTCCTTATTTATGCCCACCCTCTGCCTTCTTCCCGTTAACCAATTTTCAATCCATTTGGCAACTTCCCCACCTATTCCATGTGATTTTAACTTTCGAAATAATCTTTGATGAGGTACTCTATCAAAGGCCTTTGCAAAGTCTAGATAAATAACGTCCACTGGCTCCCCTTTATCTATGATTTTAGTAGCCTCATCCATGAATTCTAATAGATTTGTTAAGCATGATCTCCTTCTAGTAAACCCATGCTGACTATTTCTAATTAGAATAAATTTGTCTAAATGCATTACAATGTTTTCTTCGATTATTGACTCTAACAATTTACAGACTATGCTCGTTAAACTCACCGGTCTATAATTTGCTGGATCTGATTGTTTGCCTTTTTTGAATAAGGGGATCACTCCTGCATCTTTCCAATCCTGTGGAACAATCCCTTTTGTAAGTGATTGAGAACATAATATAGTCAATGGTTTTGCTAGTTGGTCTATAATTTCATACAGAAATTTTGGATGAATACCATCTTGACCTGGACATTTATTCACTTTCAACCCCTCCAATTTTTTAAAAACCATTTCCTCTGTAATACAGATTGATCTTAATCTCGCTGTATACATGTCTCTTTTAAAAATATCTATAGGTTCTGGGATCTTGGAGCAGTCCTCTTTTGTGTAGACTGTGCCAAAGTACTGATTGAGCAGATTAGCTGCCTCCCTATTCTCACTTATTATTTTCCCTGCACTGTCTATGAGAGGGCCAACTTTGTCTTTCGTTCTTATTTCTAACATAAGAGAAGAAGCTTTTACTGTCAGTCTTGATCCTCTGAGCAATTTTTTTTTGAAGTCTATTTTTGCTGTTTTATTCGCTTTCTGAGATATATTCTGCTTGTCCAAATATTTTACATATGTTTCTTTTGATTTACTAGCCTCTATATATTTTTTCCATGTTTTATTTTTCGCTCTTCTACATTTCACTACAAATCTAGTTATCCACTTTTTACGCTTGGGGTTTACCTCCCTACATGGAACACATTCCTCTTTTATCGTCTCTAGAACTGTTTTAAAACTCTCCCACTCCTGTTCAACATCTGTTCCTACGACAATATCTTTCCAGAATATGTGGTTCGCTGCCTCTTTTATCCTCTTAAAATCTGCCTTAGAGTAGTCGTATGTTCGCGTGTTTATGTTTACTTTTTTCCCCGCAATAAGATCCCAACGGATGATTTGATGATCACTTGAGCCAAACAGTTCCCCAACAGTAACGTTTTCAATCATATTTTCCTCCGAAGTAAAAACTAGATCGAGAATGTTTTTGCCTCTGGTGGCTGCTTCTACATGTTGAATTAAAAAATTGCCAGTTATGCATTTAACAAAAGGTTTTGACTCTACAAGTGTTTCTGCCATATCCCATTTTATTTCTGGAAAGTTGAAATCTCCCATTAATAATAATTTCCCTTCACTTGCCTTTGCTATGCTACTAATCAGCTCCTCATCTTCCTCTTTTTGACTTGATGGACATCTATAGCACACTCCAATCACTGTTTTTTCACCCCCACTTTCTATTTCTCCCCATACACTTTCATTTTTGTTACCACATGATAAATAATCTTTGATCGTTATATTAACAGAATTTATACAGTATAATAAAACGCCACCTCCCTAGTCTTGTCTCCAACTATCCTATCTTTCCATAACATTGTATATCCCTCTATTTCAAGTTCACTATCTGCAATCTCCTCATATGTCCATGATTCTATTAATCCTATTATATCTGGGTTTTTTTCTTCTACATACAGTTGCAATTCTTCTCTTCTATTTACTTTGCTTCTCACATTTGCATAAAAACATTTTAGTTTGTAATGTTGTTGGTTTTCCTCTTTTTGCTTCTGCTTTATCATTTTAGTGTTGGCTTTTCCACTTTTTATTTCACACTTCCCTGAAGCCAACTCTCCCCTTTGACTACATCTACTATAGCACCCTATTGTAGGCCTATCTTTAGTCTCATACTTCACAGGCCTTACTAGTTTAAATTTCTAACACAATGATTAAACATATACTTTGCTACAACATGCTGTCCTATCTCATTTAGATGTAAACCTCCCCTATCTAACATTTTACTTTTGTCTACTTTAACATCAATAAATTCCATTCCCATGTCCGCACACATCACCTGTATTCTAAGGTTGATACCTATTATTTTGCTATCTAGATAGTCTGACCCATCTGCTCTGTCTAAAATGCCCATCATTATGACCTTTCTAAACTTTTTTTCCTCAAGTGTTCCCATAAGACTTTTATATTTATCCATAATTATTTCTGTACCATCTCTCTTTACATTATTTGTTCCTACCAATACTACCACATGACTGTTTCCTTTGTCATATAACCTCTTTATTCTCCCCTCTATATCCTCTATTTTTGCTCCCTCAATATCCATTATTTCAAACATGTTGTGTTGTTTAGACAAATGTCTGCCAACCTCTCTCACCATTGAATCTCCTACTACCAATACTGACCCCTCCCCTATATGTGCATACTTCTCTCCAAAGCTGTCTACCCTGTGAACTGTTTCCTCAATCAATTCTCCCTTACTTCCTTGACTACACCTTGACTGCAGCTTCTTTAAAATTTACTCCATTGTCACTTGTTTCCCTTCTATTTCCATCTGCCTCTTTTCTATCTCCTCCAATCTCTTCTCATTTTCCCATATATTGCACTCCATTTGTGCCTGCCTCTCTTCAACTCTACATATCCTACATAAAACGGTTCCTTCATCTTCCAATGTTGTAGGCCTTTCTATACCTACACTAGTAATACTAACATTTTCGCCACACAAATCACACAATCTGACTTGGCCTTTCTTCGCAGCATTTCGTCTCGTCTTAGTGGCCATACTAATGATCAACATTATCTCGTAGTTTTTGTTTTCCTAAATGATCAAAACTATCTCGTAATTTCTGTTTTCCTAAATGATCAACATTACCTCGTAGTTTCTGTTTTCCTAAATGATTAACGTTAGTTTCTATTTGCCTAAATGATTAAAATTAGTTTGTTTCCTAAATGATCAACGTTAGTTTCTATTTTTCTAAATGATCAATATTTTTTTATATCTGAACTAAATGGTCAACATTAATCTATGCTGCCCTAAATGATCAACTTTAAATGTTTTCTTAAATGGTCAACGTTAGTTTATTGAACTTACAAAACAGTAAATATTAGTGTACAGTTTGCTAAATCCTCAACAAACGATTGTTTCATAAGTTATCAACTCAAGTTTATGACATCAAATGGTCGAAATCCTTACTTCTGGCGGTACAGAAGCACTGTCTAAAGCACGAGTGTTATCCATTATATACTAGTTATCCTCGAAGAGCTCTCCTATCCTTGCACCACTCTCTGCATTCCCTGCCTATGGTTGTGATGATTCTGTGATAATGTGTCATTCTATCACCAATGTGAACTCATTCTTCTCTCTTAAATATATTCATAACTGTGGCCAGATGTCCAGTTGTTCGCTCTTAACTATATTAATAACAGTGATCTTCTGTCCAATTGTTCTCTCTTGACTATTAATAACAGTGATCTTCTGTCCAATTGTTCTCTCTTGACTATTAATAACAGTGATCTTCTGTCCAATTGTTCTCTCTTGACTATTAATAACAGTGATCTTCTGTCCAATTGTTCTCTCTTGACTATTAATAACAGTGATCTTCTGTCCAATTGTTCTCTCTTGACTATTAATAACAGTGATCTTCTGTCCAATTGTTCTCTCTTGACTACTAATAACAGTGATCTTCTGTCCAATTGTTCTCGCTACGAGGGGCGTTCAGAAACTAATGCACCCCATCGTTTTTATAAGCTATTAATTAAAATAGAAGCATGAAATTTTGCACACTTCATACATGGCATGTATTGGTTGTGTGGTTGTGCGGTAAAATAATACAACTGCACTAAACCGTTGAAATGGAGCATGTTAGAAATGTGCGTTAGAAGCAGCTAATTGGGATATAATTTCTTGTTACAGAGAATGAAACGGTTGTCAACAGTGACATGTGTCTATGTGTACGGAAGCTTTGTAGTTGACAAGAATATAATTAGTCGCTGGGTTAAGAGAATCGAAGAATCAGGAAGTGTAGATACGGGGCTGCTTGATCGGCCGCGCAGTAGACGTCTTGTCACAGCCAGCAACGCAGAAATATTGAAATGAACTGACGGCATTATTCTTACTGATAAGCAAATCACTACTCAATAATTGGCCGTACAGCTATCAATCAGCATAGGTAGTGCAAATGCAGTTATAAAAACTGTCGGATTTTCTATGGTTTGCGCAAGATGGGTTACTCGAAGTTTCACAAATGACCACCGATTGCGAAGGAAAACAATTTCTTCTGAATTGTTGGAGCGCTTCAATGATGCCAGAGATAATTTTTTGGCTAATACCGTTACAGGTGACAAAAAAAACAGTCCATGGAGGGGCATAACCCACAATCATCAAGAAGAAGAAAATTCCAGACAACTCCTCCAGTTAGAAAGGTCATGATCACTGTGTTTTGGGATATTGAAGGTGTCATTCTTGTGGATGTGATGCCAAGAGAAGAGACAATCAATTCGCAAGCTTACATTAAGTCATTGAAAAAAACGAAATCGATGTTTCCGCAGAGTTCGGCCGGACAAGAATCTAGCAGACCTGTTTCTCCTTCAAGATAATGCGTGCCCTCACACAAGTCTGGCAACAGGGGAAGCAATAACCAAATTGGGTTGGACTGTACCACCCCATCCACCCTATAGTCCCCGATTTGGCACCCTCTGATTTTCATTTGTTTGGTCCACTCAAAGATGCACTCAGTGGGACAAGGTTTGAAGATGATGAAGAAGTTATTCATGCAACCAAGAAATGACTACATGATCAAGACAAAATCTGGTACGGGATATGAACGTATGCAATTCTTTCGCGCTGGCATAAAGCTGTGCAAGTTTATGGGAATTATGATGAATAAAACATATGTTTACATGACGTATCCATGTATATTGTGTATAAATGGCATGCCTTTTGAATTTAAATCTCCTGGGAAAAACGATGTGGTGCATTCTTTCTGAACGCCCCTGGTATATTCATAACTGTGGTCATATATCCAATTGTTCTCTCTCCCTACGCCATCCATGACTTTCCTTTCTTGATCCTTGATTCCTTGATGTCTGAGGTGTTATTGTGCAACGGGTGCTACTTGTATGTGAATACCAGCATGTATGCTTTGACTTGTGCCAATTCAAATATGGATGCCACAGACAGAAGTACCAGCATGAAACGTATTTTCCAGATCGCGGTATCTCTAGTGCATCATAGAATCCGTCGCATTCCTTCATTATGAATGTGTTCCAACGGTCCATACTGTAATCTTGCTAGGAGGATGCCAAGTCCATAACCAACAACTGACAATCCTAACTGATCATGTAGGACGAGAAGCAGTCACTGTTCCAAGTTCACCGCCGCATTATTCGTAATTGCTTTCCGAACTATCTTGCATATCTGTATGGTCTGGTAAACGTGATATCCATATAAAAAGATGCGATCAAAAGTTATTCCGAGGTATTTTGACCTGTCACTCCTGCCAATGACACATCCATAAAACGCAACACCCAGGGTGCCACCCTTCACTACATAATTGTTCAAGGAACACCCCATGATTCAGTTATTGTTAGGACTGATCTGTACGCTGGAATCCCCACGCCACTGTGAGATGGCCTGCAAGGTGTTCTGATTGTCTATAACTTTACGAGAACTAGATTGAGCATTGCTTTGTTGAGGATCCTTCTTCTTCTTCTTCTTCTTCTTCGTACGCAGTCAGACAGTAACCATTATTTTTCAAAAAAAGCGGCGGTCATCCTGAGGCTGTCGACACTGCCATAGAGCTTGTCTTGCAGTTCCACTGGTGATGGCCACATCTGCTCTCTCTGATCCTCGTATGTCGGGCAGTTCTGCAGCAGATGTTCAGCGGTCATTTTACCGGTACCGCACGGGCATTCGTCGGTACCACCTATCTTTAATTTGTTGAATAGGTGGTACCTTAGTCTATTGTGGCCAGTGCAAAGTCTGAAGACAACGACCTGCTCTCTTCTGTTCAACTGGCAATAGGCATCGTTTTTGGTGTAACCAGTATGTTCGGTTTCCCATTTGGTCATGTATCTGGCTTTCATAAGCCGTTTTGACTCTTCGTCCGTCATACTAGTATCTGTTTGTGGTAGTCTTGCACCTTCTTTTGCCAGTCTGTCTGCCTCCTCGTTGCCTTGGATGTTGCAGTGTGATGGGACCCACTGTACCACTACCCTTTTTTGGTGCGGACTGCTGGCACAGTTGGCAGAGTGCTGCTCTTAAGTCATTAAGCTCAGTGTTTTTCTGGCTTTTTAGCGCTGTGACTACGGCGAGAGCATCTGTAAGCAGGACTATATGGCTTTCATTTTCACTGTGTGTCACCATTTCTTCCACTGCCGCCCTCAGTGCCTCTGCCCCCGCTCTGAAATTGCTTGTGTACTTACCAGTAGCGAATGACAGTGTTATTTGTCTGCCATTTGGTAGGTTCAGCAATGCTCCTGCCCCTCCGTTCTGTGTAGTGTTTGTTACAGAACCGTCGGTGTATGCATGGGTCCAGTCCATGCTTGGGTAGCTTTTCGATATAAAGCTTAGGGTAGTATCTCTCCTTTCTTTTTCGGTCTGGCAGTTTTTGTTTCCAATACCTGGTATATCTTTTACCACCTCTGGAAATATATCCTGCCTCCAGGTAGGTTTTCGTACAGTAGTGATGGGCTTTGGTGTTGTTAGTGCGTTTATGGGATCTTCGTGCATCTTTGCTTTGGCTATTTCTGGAAACTTTCTCCGCTTTAGTTTCCCATTTCCTAAATTGTTTAGTCTCTGGTGCATTGGATGGTCAGTCAGTCTTCGGAGTTTCTCTGACTGCAGCTGGGCTCTGCAGTCTCTTCTATCGGTCATGAATTGCAGTTTTGTAATCTTTTCAAGTTCTAAAATTGGCGTTGACTTCATGCCTCCTGTTATAACTCTCATGGCTTGGTTTTGAAGTTTGTTAACTTTATCGTAGTTCGCCTTTGCTGCTGTTGTCCATGCCGCAATGCCATACTCGAGAACTGGTCTCACTCTTCCAGTGTACAGTTTCTTTAGTATGCCTTCGTCTGCTCCCCAGCTTGTGCCAGCAAGTTTCCTCATGACTACCATTCTTTCTCTGGCTCTCATTCGGTTTCTCTCGAGCTGACTTTTCCATGTCCTGCGCCGATCAAATGTGACTCCCATATAGTTTGGGTTGTCGTTTGGATGCAGGAATTTGCCATTTAAACTTAATTTGGAATTTTGGGGCTTGATTGAATGTTGAGGATCCAAATATGGTCTTTTTTTTTGTTCAAGTACGTCTGAATTCATTCATGTTTCATCTATATGGCTCAGTATGACTGTATATCATCAGGGCTAGTTTTACTATATTATTTTCTTCCATATGTTTATTATTGTGTAGTCTTGCCAATGCATTTATTTATTTATATTTTATTATGAAGATTCGTTCCAGTCCCCGCACTAACGTCTTTTCTCTTGCGCCAACCTTTTTATTTTGCTTCAGTCCCTACCACCCCTAATCGAATGAGTTGCTATTCTGTCCATATCTAGTGACTTATTTATAGAACAGTTCTTTATAAATCTTTCTTTTTCTTGAATGAATATTTAAGCTTTCAGCTGATGTATATTGATTGGCCTCGAGTGCCAGATTGGTTGAGAGGTCTTAGAAATACTCTTTCCAGTGACGTTTTACTATGTGCTTGTTAAGTACTAGGTAATCCACTTTTGTCATTAACGGTTAAAGTAGAATTAAAGCTCTCAGCTCTTAATCGCATTGCTGGGTGACCTTTTATTTACAAAATCTCTGGGGCGGTTGTTGCATTAGATATGTCACTTGTTCTCCATTTTTCTGCCATGATTCTTGTTCCGCGACTTTGATTACTCGTTTGGTATTTCGTCCTCCCATTGGGGTAAGCAACGGCATCTTCTTGCTTCTTGGACATTAAGCACGTCTTATTGAGTTAGTTTATAATATGTATACATTTCTCAAGTTCTACATTCCATGAGGTTGTTGTTTTCAATTGTTCCGTGCGTTAGGTTATGTGTGTCACATTTATTGTTCAGTATTACCGTCACAACTGTGTAAAAGATGATCCATTTACTATTTAATTTCTAAGTTTCTTTACTGGCTTTCACATATCGTTGTTATTTCATAGCATATTTCTATTCTAGCAAAATCCTTTTCCAAATGTCTTTTAAAGATTTTAGACGATTATTTTCTTGTATCTGTTTCTAGTTTTCCTCAGAGATATTGTTTGTAATATAACCACCGGTCGATGGTTAGTATATGTACTGATGTTGGTGATTGACTATTATATTGTTCCCTTATATGTGTCTTGTGAACATGTAATAATAATAATAATTGTTCCCATCGCAAAACTATAAGCCCTACTGGAATGATGAGTTACAGAAAGTGGAAGATGCAGTAACAAATGCTAGGAACATGGCAGAACGAGAAAAATCCATGGAGGCAAACATCGTTCTCAAAGCCGCCGCGGCGAAGTACAAACACACTCTCAAGCAAACAGCAAGAGAAAGTTGGAAAAATAAAACGGAAAGTTTAAACCTGGACAAAGAAGGGAACAAGCTATGGAAGCTAGTCAGAGCCATGAACGACGAAACCCCGTCAAATAAACAAATTACTATCAAGCAGGGCGAGAACTTGATCACAGGTAAGAAAGCCGCAAACGCCTTTGTCGATCACTATGCCAGAGCAAACCACATCGAGGTCCCTGCAGATAAGCATACAGACATTAGCGAAGAGCTAAAGGGACACGAAAACATAAATACGGCTCCTGAAGAGCACATGATGGCCAAACTAACAATGCGCGAAATGGAAGAGGCTATGAGAACACTAAAGAAAAGGAAATCTCCCGGAAAAGACGGGATAACAAACGAAATGCTGATGGGGCTGGGCCAAACAGCGAAGAAAAAACTACTATCAGTCCTGAACCAAAGCTGGAAAAGGGGTATTCTACCCCAGGCATGGAAAGATGCAATACTGGTACCAGTACCAAAAACAGGAAAGGACAAAACAGATCCGAATGGATACAGGCCCATAAGCCTACTGAGCTGTGTCGGCAAGCTGATGGAACGGATGATAAACACCAGACTGATGTGGCATCTGGAAGAAAAACGAATACTAATTCCACAGCAAGCCGGCTTTAGACAGCACAGATCCACTGAGGACCAGGTCATCCTCATAGCCCAGGAGATAGAAGATGCCTACCAGGCACAGAAACACACAGTAGCTGTTTGGGTGGATCTGGAAAAGGCATTTGACAAAGTCTGGAAGGATGGACTTAGAGTCAAGCTAAGAAGAAGTGATGTTTGTGGGAAGATGTACAAGTGGATCAACCACTACCTCAAACAAAGAACGGCCAGAGTCCAAGTACAAGGGCAGATGAGCAAAAAGGTGACACTCGAGCAGGGAGTACCCCAAGGGGGAGTACTGTCACCCACACTCTTCCTGGTATATATAAACGATATTACAGAGAATATACCAAGAAGAGTCCATAGCTCAATGTTTGCAGACGATCTGGCTATGTGGACCTCTGAAAAGAATCTCACTATAGCAAGAAATCGGATGCAAACGGCCCTAACATCGCTGGAAGAGTGGGCGAACTCATGGCTGGTCAAAATAAACGAGGAGAAAACCACGTGCACAATATTCTCGCTCTCATTAAAACCCCAAAGTACCAAATTAAGCCTAAATGGCAAAATCCTGCAGCCAAACGACAACCCAACCTATCTGGGAGTCACATTTGATCGGCGCATGACATGGAAAAGTCAGATTGAGAGAAACCGAATGAAAGCCAGAGAAAGAATGGCGATCATGAGGAAACTTGCTGGCACAAGCTGGGCAGCAGACGAAGGCATACTAAAGAAACTGTACACTGGAAGAGTGAGACCAGTTCTCGAGTATGGCATCGCGGCATGGACAACAGCAGCGAAGGCGAACTTCGATAAAGTTAACAAACTTCAAAACCAAGCCATGAGAATTATAACAGGTGGCATGAAGTCAACGCCAATTGTAGAACTTGAAAAGATTACAAAACTGCAATCCATGACCGACAGAAGAGACTGCAGAGCCCAGCTGCAGTCAGAGAAACTCTGAAGACTGACGGACCATCTAATGTACCAGAGACTAAACAATTTGGGAACTGGGAAACTAAAGCGGAGAAACTTTGCAGAAATAGCCAAAGCAAAGATGCACGAAGATCCCATAAACGCACTAACAACACCAAAACCCATCACTACTGTACGAAAACCTACTTGGAGGCAGGATATATTTCCAGAGGTGGTAGAAAATATACCAGGTATTGCAAACAAAAACTGCCAGACCGAAAAAGAAAGGAGAGACACTACCCTAAGCTTCATAACGAAAAGCTACCCAAGCATGGACTGGACCCATGCATACACCGACGGTTCTGTAACAAACGCTACACAGAACGGAGGGGCAGGAGCATTCCTGAACCTACCAAATGGCAGAA
Source organism: Ariolimax columbianus (assembly GCA_036924085.1). NCBI lineage: Eukaryota > Metazoa > Mollusca > Gastropoda > Stylommatophora > Arionidae > Ariolimax > Ariolimax columbianus. Next base: position 24,061,290 of record JAVGWX010000003.1, read on the forward strand.
AAATAACACTGTCACTCGCTACTGGTAAGTACACAAGCAATTTCAGAGCGGAGGCAGAGGCACTGAGGGCGGCAGTGGAAGAAATGGCAACACACAGTGAAAACGAGAGCCACATAGTCTTGCTGACAGATGCTCTCGCCGTAGTCACAGCGCTAAAAAGCCAGAAAAACACTGAGCTTAATGACTTAAGAGCAGCACTCTGCAAACTGTGCCAGCTGTCCGCACCAAAAAGGGTAGTGGTACAGTGGGTTCCGTCACACTGCAACATCCAAGGCAACGAGGAGGCAGACAGACTGGCAAAAGAAGGTGCAAGGCTACCACAAACAGATACCAGTATGACGTACGAAGAGTCAAAACGGCTTATCAAAGCCAGGTACATGACTAAATGGAAAACCGAACATACTGGTTACACCAAAAACGATGCCTATTACCAGTTGAACCGAAGAGAGCAGGTCGTTGTCTTCAGACTTCGCACTGGCCACAATAGACTGAGGTACCACCTATTCAACAAATTGAAGATAGGGTGTACCGACGAATGCCCGTGCGGTACTGGTAAAATGACCACTGAACATCTGCTGCAGAACTGCCCGACATACGGGGATCAGAGAGAGCAGATGTGGCCATTGCCAGTGGAACTGCAAGACAAGCTCTATGGTAGTGGCGAGAGTCTCAGGACGACCGCCGCTTTTTTCGAAAAAATAATGGTTACTGTCTGACTGTGTACGCAGAAGAAGAAGAAGAAGAAGTTCCCATCGCAAACGAAGGTGGTGACAGAATCAGAAGTATGCTGTAAGATGTGTTCTCATGTGGACCAATCCTGGCACGGTAGACCATGACACGTGCACAAGGTGCTCATGTGAGGCGTTGACTGAGGAAAAGTGCGTTCTGTTGTTTTGGGTGACAAGCTTTCTCTGAGCCTTGGCGATATAAGGGCCAGTTCTACGCAGATAACTTTCTCTGAGCCTTGGCGATATAAGGGCCAGTTCTACGCAGGCAACTTTCTTTGAGCCTTGGCGATATAAGGGCCAGTTCTATGCAGACAACTTTCTCTGAGCCTTGGCGATATAAGGGCCAGTTCTACGCAGGCAACTTTCTCTGGGCCTTGGCGATACAAGGGCCAGTTCTACGCAGGCAACTTTCTCTGAGCATTGGCGATATAAGGGCCAGTTCTACGCAGGCAACTTTCTCTTAGCCTTGGCGATATAAGGGCCAGCTCTACGCAGGCAACTTTCTCTGAACCTTGGCGATATAAGGGCCAGTTCAACGCAAGCAACTTTCTCTGAACCTTGGCGATATAAGGGCCAGTTCTACGCAGGCAACGTTCTCTGAGCCCTGGCGATATAAGGGCCAGTTCTACGCAGGCAACGTTCTTTGAGCTTTAGCGATATAAGGGCCAGCTCTACGCAGGCAACTTTCTCTGAACCTTGGCGATATAAGGACCAGTTCAACGCAAGCAACTTTCTCTGAACCTTGGCGATATAAGGGCCAGTTCTACGCAGGCAACTTTCTCTGAGCCTTGGCGATATAAGGGCCAGTTCTACACAGGCAACTTTCTCTTAGCCTTGGCGATATAAGGGCCAGCTCTACGCAGGCAACTTTCTCTGAACCTTGGCGATATAAGGGCCAGTTCAACGCAAGCAACTTTCTCTGAACCTTGGCGATATAAGGGCCAGTTCTACGCAGGCAACGTTCTCTGAGCCTTGGCGATATAAGGGCCAGTTCTACGCAGGCAACGTTCTCTGAGCCTTGGCGATATAAGGGCCAGCTCTACGCAGGCAACTTTCTCTGAGCTTTGGCGATATAAGGGCCAGTTCTACGCAGGCAACTTTCGCTGAGCCTTGGCGATATAAGGGCCAGTTCTACGCAGGCAACTTTCTCTTAGCCTTGGCGATATAAGGGCCAGCTCTACGCAGGCAACTTTCTCTGAACCTTGGCGATATAAGGGCCAGTTCAACGCAAGCAACTTTCTCTTAACCTTGGCGATATAAGGGCCAGTTCTACGCAGGCAACGTTCTTTGAGCCTTAGCGATATAAGGGCCAGCTCTACGCAGGCAACTTTCTCTGAGCCTTGGCGATATAAGGGCCAGTTCTACGCAGGCAACTTTCTCTGAGCCTTGGCGATATAAGGGCCAGTTCTACACAGGCAACTTTCTCTTAGCCTTGGCGATATAAGGGCCAGCTCTACGCAGGCAACTTTCTCTGAACCTTTGCGATATAAGGGCCAGTTCAACGCAAGCAACTTTCTCTGAACCTTGGCGATATAAGGGCCAGTTCTACGCAGGCAACGTTTTCTGAGCCTTGGCGATATAAGGGCCAGTTCTACGCAGGCAACGTTCTCTGAGCCTTGGCGATATAAGGGCCAGCTCTACGCAGGCAACTTTCTCTGAGCTTTGGCGATATAAGGGCCAGTTCTACGCAGGCAACTTTTGCTGAGCCTTGGCGATATAAGGGCCAGTTCTACGCAGGCAACTTTCTCTTAGCCTTGGCGATATAAGGGCCAGCTCTACGCAGGCAACTTTCTCTGAACCTTGGCGATATAAGGGCCAGTTCAACGCAAGCAACTTTCTCTTAACCTTGGCGATATAAGGGCCAGTTCTACGCAGGCAACGTTCTTTGAGCCTTAGCGATATAAGGGCCAGCTCTACGCAGGCAACTTTCTCTGAGCCTTGGCGATATAAGGGCCAGTTCTACGCAGGCAACTTTCTCTGAACCTTGGCGATATAAGGGCCAGTTCTACGCAGGCAACTTTCTCTGAGCCTTGGCGATATAAGAGCCAGTTCTACGCAGGCAACTTTCTCTGAGCCTTTGCGATATAAGGGCCAGTTCAACGCAAGCAACTTTCTCTGAACCTTGGCGATATAAGGGCCAGTTCTACGCAGGCAACTTTCGCTGAGCCTTGGCGATATAAGGGCCAGTTCTACGCAGGCAACTTTCTCTTAGCCTTGGCGATATAAGGGCCAGCTCTACGCAGGCAACTTTCTCTGAACCTTTGCGATATAAGGGCCAGTTCTACGCAAGCAACTTTCTCTGAGCCTTGGCGATATAAGGGCCAGTTCTACGCAGGCTACTTTTCTGAGCCTTGGCGATATAAGGGCCAGTTCTACGCAGGCAACTTTCTCTGAGCCTTGGCGATATAAGGGCCAGTTCTACGCAGGCAACTTTCTCTGAGCCTTGGCGATATAAGGGCCAGCTCTGCGCAGGCAACTCCTTGGAGATGACATCAATGCTGAACCATCTCAGAAACATTTTCAAGAAGTCTCATTAGCATTTCTTATGTCCTCCTAATGAGCTCACCATATAACAGCTGCTTGGGACTGTGCTAATCGGACATGCAGACATGTCTCGTCCATCTTAACCAGACTTTTTTGCAAAAGCGTAATGTAACAGATTCCTGGTAAGCAGAAGTATTGGGACTTGCAACTTATTCTCAGAGAGCCGAAATTAGTAGCTACAGTAATATCATATTTTAGCTCAGATAGGGAAAGTTCAAACTAAGGTCACACAAGGAGTGTATTCATTTATGACGTGGGTTTTGACTAGCAAAACAAGACAGTAAATGTTTACTGTGAGTTGGAGACTGTTGACATAGTGGGGGTTCAATGCCAACCATTTTTTGTGTATTAACTTGTGTCACAGAAAAGAGGGCAGAATTTGGAAGCGACAAATAATTTAACGACAAAACTGGCACTGGAAGATTGACATGTGTGACAAGAAGGACAGCTAAGGGAAAAGATCAGGTCTCAGTTAGAGGAACTTGTCAGATTGACAAGTGTTACGGGCACAACAGTGAGTAGAGTTGCTCGTTGAGCAATGAAGTAGAGATAGAGGTACCTCGTCATCAGCGGCCATGTTGTTTTGGGGAGGATCTTAGGGTGGGTGGCAATAAAACCAGGAGCGAGATAGATTTCAGGTAGAGCTGGTTTAGAAGACTATCTCATTATACTTGATTAGTCATTTCATTTTTGCATATTGGAGTGAATAGTGGCCCTTCTATGATCAGCGAGAGGAGAAGGAAGTTTGATCACTTCGTGTCAAAAATTATCAGTGAATCCTGGTATACCATCCCTATATCCGTGTTGAAAATGGTATTTTGAACCAAATGTCCGTGTCGAAATGTGTCTGGTGAACCATGAGATACAATCCCAAAGTTTCGTGTCGAAAAGGATCTGGTGAACCCAAAGCCCGTGTCGATAAGGGTCTGCAAACCCAAGGATACAATTCCAAAGTCTCATGCTGAAAAGAGTCTGGTAAACCCAAAGTCTCGTGCCGAAAAAGGTCTTGTGAACGCAATATATATGTCAAAAAGGTCTGGTGAACTCTGGGATACAATTCCAACGTCTGTGTTCAAAAGGGTTTGGTGAACCATTGGATATCATCCTAATGGCCGTGTCAAAAAGGGTCTGATGAACCTAAGGTCTGTGTAGAAAAGGGTCTGGTGAACTCTGGGATACAATCACAATGTATGTGTCAAAAATGGGGGTACACCATAAGACTTCCTAGGGAGCACAACCTCAAACGTGGTAAGAAGCATTTGTTATACAGCGCAGGCCGACGACCGACATAGATCAACTTGATCACCAACTGTCGAAGGGCACCACGTGACCACAAAGTAGATAGTTAGTTAATAGGTGCCCACTTGTTGACATAAATTACTATCAGCCAAAATGATATTGTCCATCTGTTGACATCATAAATTACTATCAGCCAAAAACAATATTGTCCATCTTTTGACATAAATTACTATCAGCCAAAACAATATTGTCCATCTTTTGACATAAATTACTATCAGCCAAAACAATATTGTCCATCTGTTGACATAAATTACTATCAGCCAAAATGATATTGCCCATCTGTTGACATCATAAATTACTATCACCTAAAATTATTTTATCCATCTGTTGGCCCTATAAAATACTGGCACTGAAATAACCACCAAAATAAAAACATTTTAAACTCTGCTATCAGAAAAACAAAAGTCGCCCACCTTTTGGCAATTTAAAATACAAGATTCCACAAATAAACCACCCAGCCCTTATCATTATAAAATCCTGCCACCAAAAATAAATCACAGAACCTTTTATTTGCACACGTCTTTGCCTTCCACCACTCGAGTGAAAATGAGACATTTAGTTTACAACCCCATTGGCTGGACGCGTCAGAAAGACCAAGTATGTAGTTTAGACCTAGGATTTAACTCCGGAGTGAATGGGAAGAAGACAGAGGAAGAAGGTTTAGTACGTTGTGCTACTTTCATGGCGCCATTGGAAGGTCAGGGCTCTGTGGAGATAAACCGCCTTGTGATAAATCGTCTTGATAAGTCATCGAATTCGACTGCGTCTTGGGGCGATATCATCTCAATCGATACTCTTGTTTGCATACTAACGGGATGGGAAATGGGATTTGGCGTGCGCTTCATGCTTTTACTATCTTTTCTGCTCTAGGAACCTCCAGATAAATGATCTTACGTTTGGCTGCTTGAACCACAAAATGCTTATGTGTAGAAGTCTTGATCTATCGATTTGTGACAATCTATCTGAGATAAACTGGTTGAATGGCTACAATACCTATTTTACATTGCCACATTCTTTTGTTTCGCGCCATATTTTGAGAAAGTCTGTCACTATTAAAAAATGAAAACAGCGCAACTTAGATATTGAATGCCATGTATTATTTTAAATAACTATACTCAACTTTGTTGTTTTAGTTATAGACCGGATACTCGGTATCTCCGGCGGGAAAGAGACTTAGTTCAAACTTTTGAATTCAGACATTCTTATTATCCAGCAGCTCTGAGTTACTGGCGGGCAGTTACGGAAGGCAAAATTGCAGGGAGGAAAACTGGTCACGTAACTTCAGAAATGACTAAGAATGAATACATTGAAACATATAACCCCTTAGCCCTTATAGCAGTCAATGTGACGGGACAACCTTAACATGTAGATAGTACACAGTAACAATACATCAACATCATATATAGTTGTCCGGGGGCAGCTCTAGCGGAGGCTCTCGCTGCTCAAGAAATGAACGAAAGCGCAAAACAGTTGGGTGGTCGAATTCCGCAAGTGTCAAGCATGCACTGGTTTCAACGGAGGTGATAACTTCGTCTAGTCCTATTGGAGATGGACTACAAACTCAGAAGTCCCGTTTACACTATGTGCACGCATAAGAGTCATTGGCTATTGAAAATCTAAAAGAGGAGTATGTTAGTCACTGTACGTCCATACATTATAAAGATAGGTCATTCTTATTCAACCGTGGCCTTCATGAAGGCCAGAATCAAGGCGGTTCCTCCATTATGCAGACGCATGACCTATTTATCGGCACACTCTATTTCAAGTAAGTAAAGACATCTGCACCTCCTAGGTAGAAACGTAAGCGAAGTGCTATATAGTTTTTCACTCCAATAGAAGCATGGGGCCATCACAACGGTTGGCTCATCTTTCAGAAAACGTATAACAAAGCATTCATGTATCCCTGAAGAGGAGGATTCATGGATAATTTTCATATACATAAAGAAGTTGTACAGCTCCATGTACAACCCTACTATGTTCCCTTTTACAAAATACATAGTGAGATCCAGTTGGCCTGTTTATCCTTCCATGAAAGAGGCCTAGTGATCCACGTGACAGTATACTTAAGAACAATTAACACATCATAAAAGAATAGTCTAAAGTCCCTACATATCCTGAGCTATGTATATGATTGAGCGTTCATGTCTTGTGTATGCAATCACCTCGTTTTCCATATCGTGTTAGTAACTGCTCTTACCCGTAGTGTCTGCTGTCATTGATGTAGGCCTTTGGACAGTGACGTAGATGTCGGTCTCGTTTCTGTTCCAGCACGATCTCTGACATAATAATGGCCGTCGATCGAAACGATGGTGACAACAGCAATCAGACATGATGTGTTGCACCTCACCGGTCAGTCCGGAGGTGGCTGAGTAGTTCAATTCTGACATATATATGTAGCATTTAAGGTCAGAATTGAGCATGTGAGTCTTAGCTGTTTTGTCTTTTAGCAAAGTACGTTTTCTCTGCGCCTCAGAGGCCCGGCGTTCCTCAACAGTGGAGGCTCTCCTTATGGTGTGTGGTTCTACGCCACTTCTGACAGTTCTGTGCGAGGCATTCCCATGAGTTTACATCGATGTTCAAGCGTGTCAGAAATATGTTAAGGGAGTCTTTGAAGAGCTTCAATTGTCCAGCGATCAGACGCAGGCCCTCTTTCAGCTCAACATTCATTAGATGTTTGGGGAGGCGGTTGTCTGGAATGCGCAAGACGTGGCTGGTCTACCTAATCTGGGTTTTCTGCAACAGTGTGTGGATGCTCCGCCTTTTGGCCTCCATGAGTATTTCGGTATCTGATACCTTATTCCGCCCCTGTATTTTGAACAATCTACGGAGGCAGCTTAAATGAAGGTGGTTTATTTTTCTAGCATGTCTACTGAACACAATCCACGTCTTACCGGCATGCAGAAGAATGGTGCACACTACGGGTCGATGAACTTTAGGTACTGTATCAAAGCTAAGACCACCTCCGATCCCAAGCTTTGTTGTGCAGTGACTCAAAGGCAGCACTGGCCTTAGAAATTATGTTGCTGACGTCTGTTGCTTAACTCTAATAATAGTTTCTCTGGAAAGAGTGCTGCCAAGGTATTATAAGTGAAGCTGTCTACTGATTGGAGGCGCTTGTTCTTAATTATAATATCTGGGTCGCGATATGGGTCACTTGGGGCAGGTGAAACATGTCTTCGGTTTGTATATTTTTAATTGTAAAACTGAACATGTCACAAGCTGTAGAGAACGTGTCCACATATGTCTGCATGTCTCTTTCAGTGCTGGCAGCGAGGGCACAGTCATCAGCAAACAGAAGTAAGTTAAAGATGGTTGTGTTCTTTACCTTGTTGTGAGCTTGTAGTCGCTAGTCGCTTGTGATTGAAGAGTTTTTCGTCAGTTCTATATGTAACCTTTAGCACGCTGCAGACAACCGGGGACGCCCGGATTGTCACACTGTTACCAAAAAAATATTTTGAAATTTTTTTCCTCTAAGTACGGAGACCCTTCCGATAGCCATTTTTATACTGCTGGATTCGTCACGTCAATCTACACACGCTTTTTGCCGCTAAAAGTATCGTATGTTAGATTACAAATGGCTTTTGAACGATTTATTATTTTTTTTCGCCGATTGGAGCAGGCCGACTTTTTGGGGAAAGGTGAAGTAGGTTGTTGGGAAAGATCTTTATCTTGTAAATTTGTTTATTTTATTTGTTTAGATGAAAGAACTACGCTTGAATTGGAAACTAACAGTTGTGTCGATATTGTAAACACAGTATCGATTCTTTGTTATGGTTTCCATGGTTTTCTATCGGAGCGACTAGGCCTAGCCGGGAAAGTTCAAATATTTAAATTTTTTCAAAAAATTTCACATTCATCTTCTTGTATCTCAGAAACTAACAAACACACAACAATAACATCAACACGTTCTTTATTCAATTGTGTCTCTAAACACAAGAAAATCATATTTATTGACCAACAAACAGAACAGTTACAATTTTTGAAAGTTGCAAAATTGAGAAATGTGAAAAATTTTCAAAAATTCAGTGTGGTGATGCATCCCTGCGAGCTAACACTGAGTATGGCAGCAAACATAATGCTGAAGGGTGGGTGTTCGGGGCTAGTCCACAGCTCTGCTTGACGCCATTTTAGACAGGAAAGGTATTTGATGTCTCCACATCACTCATCACATGAACATACATAACTTCACAGAATTGTTTGATGATCTTGGTAAATCTGCTTAGACAGCCGAATTTCATCATGATCTTCCAAAGTCCATCTTTGTTGACAGTGTCAAAAATCTTTGTCTGGTCCACGAAAGTCATGCATAACCCAGGTTGCTGCTTTTAGCATTTCTCCTGTAATTGCCGAGCAGCAAATATGATATCCACTGTTCCGAAGCCCGATCTAAAGCGACAATGGAAGAGGGCCATGTTCTAGGTGAACGATCAATCGGTTGAGGAAAACTCGTGCCAGCATCTAGCCAGAAGTCGATAGGAGGGAGATTCCTCTGTCCTTGTCGCAAGATTAACGGTTTCTCTTTTGGTTGTATAAGTAGACGATGGTAGCATCCTTCAGTTCTTGTGGGGCAGTCTCAGTGGTCCATATTGTGTTGTACACCCAGTATATCTGTCGTTGGACAAAACCGCCTACTTAGTATTTCTCAACAGGTATCAGGTCCGCACTTGGAGCCATCCCATTTGATAGTTGGTTTATCGTTCTCTGACCTCCTCGATATTTGGAGGAATGCCAGTTCACTCTTCAGGGATGTGTGAGGCACTTCCTTCGGCCTTGTCGCAGATGGAGGACAGTTGGTTTAGGATTGCGCGGAAGTGTTCCGCTTATGTCCCAGTATTATCTGTTTATTTAACAGCAGTTCTTAGTCATCTGTATTCAAATTTAGAGTTGCATACGGGGGTTCAAGACCATAAACAGTCTTTAAAGCCTCGCAGAAGCTTTTCGATTCGTTTCTGTCCGCATAAAGTTGAATTTCATCTACCTTGTTTCCAAACCATGTGCCCTTCATTTCCTGAGCATTCCTTTGACCATTTGTCAAATGGTTCAGAAAGCCATCTTTTTGGCTGCAGACGATAAGTCTCTTTGATGACTTCTGAATAGCTCATTATTTTCCTTGATAAAGTGACATGATTTCTGCGAAGTTCTCAACAAACCAATAATTGGTTTTTAAGAATAAAGAAGTTGGCGAGATGACCGGCTGGAATGAAATACATTAAACTGGTTCCGAGTTGCAAACCTGGAGGGTTATTACAAAACGAAGAGATAACGAATGGAATGAAACGGAATGTAATGTAATGTAATAGGATGGGATGGGATTTAAGGACAGTTCTTATAATATAAATCAGGTCAACATTTTGAGGACAAGAGTAGCCTAAGCTCATTCTTTTCTCTTGTTTCAATTTCGATTTTCAAAGAAGCATTGTGTTCCCACTGCGACTGTCCCTTTAAATTAAAATGTTGGGTATATCAGTATTTGTTTTTACACAGTTTGGATTTCAGTTACCATTATTTTCCATAATTAAGTTACTAGCTCTGTGCAGAACGCCATCAAAATTATGTTGATGTATTTATGTCCAGTATCAAATGTGCTCAGAGGCGGAGGAGTTTACAGAGTCTCTAATTTTGGCCCAGTCTTCGTCCATGTTTGTCTAACCGAGGTGCATATTCTTTAATTGCCCATCTAGATCCCTTACAAGTCCTTCACTTATCATCGTGCATTGCTATTTTGTTGTGTCTAACTTCTTTTTCTTTTGTCTTCCATCATGATGCCGCCTCCTGGTCTTAATATGGAAGTCAAGTTTGACACTTAACTTAACTTAACTTAACTTAACGTCTTTATACTGGTTTAGAAGACCCTGCAGAGTCTGTATACAACCAGTCACGTTTACATCACCTTGCTCTAAAAGCTATGCGCATCCAGTTTATTCTTAAATGCATTAACTGTCCCTGCCTCCACTACCTCCCCTGGCAATGCATTCCAAGCAGACACCACTCTCTGACTAAAAAAATATTTCCTAATATCTAACCTGGACCTCTCTTTAGTCAGCTTGTAGCTATGCCCTCGTGTTATTGTAGGTGGCTGTATTTTTAAAAACTTGTTATAGTCTAATTTATCGATTCCTCTGATCATCTTATAAACCTGTATTGTCACCACGAATTCTTCTCTCTTCGAGACACTGTAGGCCGGTTTTTCTGAGTCGTTCCTCATAACTGTAATTCTGGAATCCCACTATCATCTTTGTCGCTCTTTTTTGTATTCTTTCTAGCATGTTTATGTCCCCTCTATAATAAGGACTCCACACCTGTACACAGTACTCCAATCTAGGTCTAACTAAAGCTTTATACAGTTTGATGATCACTTCCTTGCTCCTATGTTTAATATTTCTTTTTATCATACCTAACATTGCATTTGCCTTTTTCACTGCTACCTTAACTTGCTCACTCACCTTTCCTGTGTGATCTATTATAATCTCTAGGTCCCTTTCCTTATCTATCTTTCTAATATTGTTTTCTCCCATTCTGTAATTATGTTCCATATTGGATCTACCCATGTGGATGACTGTACATTTATTTACATTAGCCTGTGGTCGGTCCAGCACTCTGCACCACACACAACTTTGGTCACTCTTACATTACTCCTGTAAGTCTTTGTGGTGATAACATAATCAATGAAGTGTCATTGCTTTGATCTGGGATGCATCCATGATGTTTTGTTTCTGGTGGGCAAACGAAAGAATGTGTTCGTGATTGCTAGGTCGCGGGCTGCACATAGCCCAACCAATAGGAGACCATTATTATTGCACTTTGCCTGTGCCATACACACTGAGTATTCCATCTCAGATCCGCCTGTCAGTTCCAACTCTGGCATTTAAGTCACCAAGGAGGACTAGCTTCTTAGACTGTGGGACCGACGAGAGAGCAAAGTCAAGTTATTGGTAGAATTTATATTTGCTGTCATCTGGACTGGTCATCATTGTTGCGTAGACACTAATCAGGGTAGCATTGTGGTTTCCTCCCAATGGGATCTGTAAAGTCATTATTCTATCATGTATTCCCCTTTGAATTTTTGCGAGGTCGTGCACAAGGGTAGATTTGATGGTGAAACAGACTACAGAATCGCGACGTTCATTACTGGCTCGCCCACTCCAGAAGAATGTGTATTCCCCAGCAACTTCTGATAGTTGACCTTCATCGGGTAGTTTGGTCTTACTTTGGGCAGCTATGTCAACACCAAAGCAGGCGAGTTCTCTGGACACAAGTTCAGATCCTCTCTCAGGCTATCCGCCTTAGTTATGTCGAGTAGCGTTCACACGTTCCACGCGCCAAGCGCGAGGTCTTTTCACTTGTTCTGGTGTATGTACGTGCTTATATGTTGTCTGACTCTGTAGCTAGCGCTGACTTTGGAATATAGTGAAGAAGGGTTGCGATGTTCTACAACCTCCCTCTCTTGTCCCAAAACTGTCTGAAACTAGTGGCAGGACAAAATCAAGACCGCTGGAGATAGTTAGGGATGCAGTAGATGACTAGGGCTTGCTAAGTGTCTCGCAGTGCTCTATACGATCCACACCGTTCTGCTGAGTCGCCATTATATTGTCTGCCTTTAAATTCATGAACAAGATCCGAAGCAATTTTCTACTTAACCAAATTATTTTTCGCATGCAGCTTTAGAATATCCAAAACATTGATATTATTTAGTCCATAGATGTTAAGACATTTGCACATCGGCGAATTATTCTGATATTTTAGGACCAATGCAAAGAAATTACATTAAATTTAAGATTTTACAACACACAGATTAATTTCGCAGCGTTTTGCTCATAGGCATATCTCCTTAATGTCTTTATAGATCAATTGATTGGTTGTGTTGCCCTTTATGTACAATCGTAAAAATGGCACCAATATGCAACAGTTAGTATAACAATTCGATCACCCTTAGAGCACTAAGGTTGCATCAACTGCGCAGCTAATTTTATGTTGTTTAAGGCATTTAAATATCGCAATGTTTTTGTTCCTATTGTATTAACACCTAATTGTTTTGATAAACATAATCTAATTCCTCCAAGTCTGCTCTAATTAGTATGTCCTCAAAAGATTATATTAATCATCCGAATCTGTCGATTTAAAGAGGTTGAAAATTGTTACTGACTAGACAAATTGTAATCCATCTCAGTACTGTTTTTCTTCCCGGAGCACATGTTCAACACACTTCTTCCAGATCTGAATGTCTATTTTTGAAAGGTACTCACGTGTCAGCACTTGTCCTGTTCTGTTCGGTAACTTGCCCTTTGACTTTAGCCCACACAAGCTCTAATGTTAATTTTAGTTTCGGTAGAGTAACAAGTTGATTTTTCATCAACAGTATCAATATCTCCCGTTTTATGACATCTCTGTCGAAATCGTCAAATTCCGTTTTCCTTCCTTGCTTGATATAAGTGCACTCTGTCATGCCCAATCCAACGGCAAAAGGATGATCTATCCAGACCAAGCGCCTATTGCGTTCGTTTCTCTGTGCCTCGAATATCGCAATATAAATTACCCATCTTAGAGTCCCTGCGGTAGAACTGTTATAGTAAAACGGTAACCGTCTGCATTGTTACAACTCAATTTTGCAATTGATATCAATGTCAGTTTTGAAAAAGCAACTATATGCCACAATAACCACACCTCAAGGTATTAATGTGTATTGATTGGCATCCTGTCAGTCTCTAGAGACAATGGACTTCACGCTAGAGTGAACGCATCATGTCTTCCCCTGCCTGCAGACTAACACACAAAGCCTGCCTCCAGCCAGATCAGTCTTTGGCAAGTTCCTCCCAGCTGCAGAAGTCTATATCCAACGCATTCAGGTCACGCTTGCAAACATCTTTGTAGCGAAGGAAAGGTCTACCTATTTTACGTTTGCCAGTGGTCAGCTCTCCGTATAGGATATCTTTTGGTATTCAACCATCCTCCATTCTGCACACGTCACCAAGCTAGTGCTAGCGGCGCTGGCAGAGGATCGTAACTGAACTGGCAATCTATTCACACTCCAACACGTCGCTGTTAGTCATTCTGTCACTCCATGAAACTCCAAGTATGCGTCTCAGGCAGCGCATATGAAAAGCATATAGCCTTTTTTGCATGTGAGGCATACAGTGTCCATGTTTGGCTGCCATAGATCAGAGTACTAATAACACAGGATCTGTACACAGCAACCTGCGTGGAGAAGGTCAGCATGTTGTTATTCCACACTCTCTGTGAGAGCCTGGCAAGTGCTGATGAGGCCATTCCTAATCGATTCTGCAGCTCCCTGCCTAGGGCAAGGTTGCCGGTCATGATAGATCCGAGGTAGTTAAAGAGATTTACTACTTCCAGATTTGCATTGTTTAAGACAATCTCTGGAGGATCTGCACCCTGAGCCATCAATTTTGTTTTTGTACGTTGATGATGAATCCAAACACATCACAAGATTTTGCTAACTTATTAATGAGGATTTGTAATTCGGCTTCCGTGTGGGTGACCAGGGCAGCATCGTCTGCGAAGACCATGTCCCGAATGATAGTCTCCCTTCTCTTACCATTTGCTCGCAGTCTGGTTAGATTGAATAGTCTCCCATTGACAGTCTCCCTTCTCTTACTTTCTGCTCGCAGTCTGGTTAGCTTGAAAAGTCTCCTATTGACAGTCTCCCTTACTTTTTGCTTGCAGTCTGGTTAGATTGAATAGTCTCCCATTGACAGTCTCCCTTCTCTTACTTTCTGCTCGCAGTCTGGTTAGATTGAAAAGTCTCCCATTGACAGTCTCCCTTACATTAGTTTTTGCTCGCAGTCTGGTTAGATTGAATAGTCTCCCATTGACAGTCTCCCTTCTCTTACTTTCTGCTCGCAGTCTGGTTAGATTGAAAAGTCTCCCATTGACAGTCTCCCTTACATTAGTTTTTGCTCGCAATCTGGTTAGCTTGAAAAGTCTCCCATTGACAGTCTCCCCTACTTTTTGCTCGCAGTCTGGTTAGATTGAATAGTCTCCCATTGACAGTCTCCCTTCTCTTACTTTTGCTCGCAGTCTGGTTAGATTGAATAGTCTCCCATTGACAGTCTCCCTTCTCTTACTTTCTGCTCGCAGTCTGGTTAGATTGAATAGTCTCCCATTGACAGTCTCCCTTCTCTTACTTTCTGCTCGTAGTCTGGTTAGATTGAAAAGTCTCCCATTGACAGTCTCCCCTACTTTTTGCTCGCAATCTGGTTAGATTGAATAGTCTCCCATTGACAGTCTCCCTTCTCTTACTTTTTGCTCGCAGTCTGGTTAGATTGAATAGTCTCCCGTCTAACCTAGTATGTAGAAAGCCTCCCTCTGTGACAGTTCCAATGGCGTGTCTAAGCACGATGGCACAGACAATGCCGAATAGAGTCGGAGCCAGGACACAACTTTGTTTAATTCCGCTGTTAATGTCAAAGGCATCTGATTCCTGACCGTCATGCACCAATGTGCCTTTCATGCCCACATGAAAGACCGAATCATGGTCAGTAGTTTAAGTGGGCAGCTAACTTTAGACAATACTTTAAAAATACCCTCTTTGTTTACCATGTCGAATGCGTTGGTGAGGTCCATAAGGAAAGAAATAATGATCTGATCTGCATTTTCTTGTGCTGATCGCATGGCCTCATGTGCCGGCGACGCATCTTTCAAATGTCTGCCCTATCAAATGTCAATGGTACGTGACATGCCTACCATGTTTGTAACGGGTAACGGGGGATCAGGGTTCGATTCCGGAGAGGGAGCATGAGAAACGGCTACCACATCCAAGGAAGGCAGCAGGCGCTCAACTTACCCACTCCCGGCACGGGGAGGTAGTGACGAAAAATTACAATACGGGACTCTTTCGAGGCCCCGTAATTGGAATGAGTACACTTTAATCCCTTTAACGAGGATCTATTGGAGGGCAAGTCTGTGGCCAGCAGCCGCGGAAATTCCATCTCCAATAGCGTATATTAAAGTTGTTGCAGTTAGAAAGCTCGTAGTTGGATCTCAGGCGCAGGTGGGCGGTCCGGCTCGCGCCGGTTCACTGCCCGTGGTCTCCTGCCCTACCGTCTGCCGGCTCTCTCCCACGGGTGCTCTTCGCTGAGCGTCCTGAGAGGCCGGCACGTTTACTTCGAACAAATTAGAGTGTTCAAAGCAGGCCTCGGCTGCCTGAATAAGGGTGCATGGAATAATGGAATAGGACCTCGGTTCTATTTTGTTGGTTTTCGGAACTGGGGGTAATGATTAACAGGGACAAACGGGGGCATTCGTATTGCGGCGTTAGAGGTGAAATTCTTGGATCGCCGCAAGACGAGCTACTGCGAAAGCATTTGTCAAGAATGTTTTCATTAATCAAGAACGAAAGTCAGAGGCGCAAAGACGATCAGATACCGTCGTAGTTCTGACCATAAACGATGCCGACTAGCGATCCGCAGGAGTTGCTTCAATGACTCTGCGGGCAGCTTCCGGGAAACCAAAGTGTTTGGGTTCCGGGGGAAGTATGGTTGCAAAGCTGAAACTTAAAGGAATTGACGGAAGGGCACCATCAGGAGTAGAGCCTGCGGCTTAATTTGAATCAATTTGCCTATTAAATAGTTCGCCATTTGACTCAACACGGCAACACTGAAATGAGTGACATGCCGAGACCACTTCCCTTGGGTCTAATATAGAACGGGTGCGGGATTTAGACCCTCAGAAATCTGGCGTTATACCCTCTGTGGCTCGGTTGGTCTGCATTCAGTGTTTGATAAAGGAATTGACGGAAGAGCACTACCGGGAGTGGAGCCTGCGGCTTAATTTGACTCAATACGCAAACACTGTAGAACGACTGACAAATCGAGAGCACTTTCGTTGGGTCTAATAGTGAACGTGTGCTGGTATTAGACCCACGGAAGACAGGTCAGCTCTCTAACCTTCAAATGAAGGAACGCTACGGAAACCGTGTCTTAACCCCGCAGAAACCGCAATTTCCAGATACCTGGTCACTGACAAACAAAAGCCTCGATTAATTCGTCCTGGCCAAATAGAGAACGGGTGCTGGAAATAGACCCTCGTAAGACAGGTCAGTTTTACCCTACAAATGACAGGGCGTTGCTACGGAAATCCTGCTCAACTCGAGAGGAGCCGCAGACATTTGGTTCACGTACCAGGCTGATAAGACAATGGCGCGAGGCTACCATGTGAGGGATTAAGGCCGGACGCCTGTAAGCTGGAATCCCGGCCAAATTCTTAGCACCACTGCAATGGGAGGATTCGATATGGTCGGGACCTGGGGATCGCGCCTCAACCCTACCAGGTCGAGCCAAAGAAAGAGGTCTTTTCCATCCGCCGATCAAAGCGGGCGGATTGCTGCTCGATATTCACCCTATACGGTGATGGGGTGCGAAACCACCAACATAAGACTTAGTTCTTGGTCGGGATGTCGAAAACAGTAGAGCAGCCACCTCACTGTGAACTGTCAAGACTCATTCCTTGACCACGAGATATGTCCGCAAACCATCCGAACAACATCTCCGTGACATTACCTGGCTTGTTCCCTGGTTAAATGCACTTCTGCTTCGATATCTACCTCTGTACGCTATCAGCCATACCAATGGACGCAGAAGAGATGCAAACTAGCGGACATTGCACACCTGCCCCACTGTGTCAACAACCCAGGTGGCGGGGAATGCTAGGCGTACCATCCCTGCATAGAAGTCAAGAAAATAAAGGGAACAAAGAGATACCCCACTCACATGCAAATGCTACGTTTCTGGCAGGACGGGACGATCTTGGGATACAGACACACTGGACTGTCTCTCTTCCGGGTAAACCAGTCCATATCATATATCATCCCATATATCATCACCGCACCCTATAGACACGAGTAGTGAAGACTCGTTAGTCTGGTTAGACAACTTCCATAAGAGAGACAACTCTGATCACAAACAACTGCTGCCTTGCAGATAGGCTGGGGACATCCAAAGGCTAAGGAGGGCATCCCTACAGAAACGCCTGTTGAAATCGGATGCACTGGGCCACAAGCCTAACGAAATAGTGCAACGTAAATCGCAGTATGATGACAGTACAACCGATCAGAAAAACGTATGGCGCTCATCCTGCTGAGTCCCGCCAGGCAGAGAGAGAGCCGGGCCTCACGCCTCGAAGGGGCCCACCCTTGACTACTGGTGGTCACCCACCCATGTGTCGTGGAGTCAAGGCACATGGCTATGGGGCAACTCCTATTGACCAAAAACTCAAGACCCTCAAAATACTACAGTGGAATGCGGAGGGTGTCGTTAACAAAAAGCTTTCCCTAACACATCACCCGCATGAAGGTAAGATTGACGTGGCATGTATCCAGGAAAAGCACCTCAACAATAACCATAAATTCTCAATCAGAGGATACCAGACCTTCCGTCTCGAAAGAGAAGGTCACAAAGGAGGGGTCCTGATACTGACCCGAAACTGCATACCGAGTAGCGCGGTATCTGTCAATCACACCGGACAGGAAGAAATTGTAGGAGTTGACATAATGGCTCAAGAGACGAAGCTCCGCATTTTCAATCTGTACGGACCACCAAAAAAGATCTATCGCTCTCGAGTATGGACGTCAAAGACTCCAACTGCATAGTAGTTGGAGACTTTAACAGCCACTCGGAGAGATGGGAATACTCTGACACAGACAGCAGAGGTGACGAAGTGGAAGATTGGGATATAGACACAAATCTCCCCCTAATCAATAGGCCGGAGGATAGCCCTAGTTTATATTCTAGAACATGGCATACCACCTCGACTCCAGATTTGGCCTAATTCACACAGGACATACACCATAATATAGACTGCCAGGTGCTAAACCAACTGGCAGGTAGCGACCACAGGCCGATCAGGCTAGACATTGATATGGAAGTAGGCCCACAGGAAACAAAACCGCTCGCACGTTGGAATTACAAACAAGCCGAGTGGGACAGATTTGGAATCCTGACAGACGGGTTGTGTGAAACCATCAACACACGAAACAACAAAATGAAGCCCATGGTGGAAAGCCTAAGCAAGGCAATAATGCAAGCCGCCACTGAAAACATCCCAAGAGGAGCTAGGAAAAACTATAAGCCCTATTGGAATGATGAGTTGCAGAAAGCGGAAGATGCATTCACAAATGCTAGGAACATGGCAGAGCAAGAACAATCTATGGAGGCAAATATCGCCCTCAAAGCCGCCACGGTGAAATACAAATACACTCTAAATAAAACAGAAAGAGAGAGCTGAAAAAACAAAACTGAAAGTCTCAACCTAGACAAAGAAGGGAACAAGCTATGGAAGCTAGTCAGAGCTATGAACGACGAAACCCCTTCAAACAAACAAATTACCATCAAGCATGACGAAAACTTGCTCACAGGAAAAAAAGCCGCAAACGCTTTTGTAGAACACTATGCCAAAGCAAACCACATCGAGGTCCCTGCAGATAGGCATACAGACATTAGTGAAGAGCAAAAGGGGCACGACAACATCAATACGGCACCAGAAGAGCATGTGATGGCCACATTAACAATGAGTGAAATGGAAGAGGCCATGAGAACACTAAAGAAAAGGAAATCTCCCGGAAAAGACGGGATAACAAACGAAATGCTGATGGGGCTGGGGCCAAACAGCGAAAAGGAAACTGCTATCGGTTCTGAACCAAAGCTGGAAAAGGGGAATTGTACCCCAGGCATGGAAAGACGCAGTACTTGTACCAGTACCAAAGAAAGGAAAGGACAAAACAGATCCAAATGGATACAGGCCTATCAGCCTACTGAGCTGTGTCGGCAAACTGATGGAACGTATGATAAACACCAGACTGATGTGGCATCTGGAAGAAAAACGAATACTAATTCCACAGCAAGCCGGCTTTAGACAGCACAGATCCACTGAGGACCAGGTCATCCTCATAGCCCAGGAAATAGAAGATGCCTACCAGGCACAGAAACACACAGTAGCGGTTTGGGTGGACCTGGAAAAGGCATTTGATTAAGTCTGGAAAGACGGACTTAGAGTCAAGCTAAGGAGAGGTGAAGTTTGTGGGAGAATGTACAAGTGGATCAACCATTACCTCAAACAAAGAACGGCCAGTACAAGGGCAGATGAGCAAAAAGGTGACACTCGAGCAGGGAGTACCCCAAGGGGGAGTACTGTCACCCACACTCTTCCTGGTGTAAATAAACGACATTACAGAGAATATACCAAGAAGAGTCCATAGCTCAATGTTTGCAGACGATCTGGCTATGTGGACCTCTGAAAAGAATCTCACCATAGCAAGAAATCGGATGCAGCAGGCCCTAACATCGCTGGAAGAGTGGGCGAACTCATAGCTGGTCAAAATAAACGAGGAAAAAACCACATGTACAATATTCTCGCTTTCAATCAAACCCCAAAGCACCAAATTAAGTCTAAATGGCAAATTCCTGTAGCCAAACGACAACCCAATCAATCTGGGAGTCAAATTTGATCGGCGCATGACATGGAAAAGTCAGATCGAGAGAAACCGAATGAGAGCCAGAGAAAGAATGGCAATCATGAGGAAACTTGCTGGCACAAGCTGGGGAGCAGACGAAAGTATACTAAAGAAACTGTACACTGGAAAGGTGAGACCAGTTCTCGAGTATGGCATTGCGGCATGGACAACAGCAGCAAAGGCGAAGTTCGATAAAGTTAACTTCAAAACCAAGCCATGAGAGTTATAACAGGAGGCATGAAGTCAACGCCAATTGTAGAACTCGAAAAGATTACAAAGCTGCAACCCATGACCGATAGAAGAGACTGCAGAGCCCAGCTGCAGTCAGAGAAACTCAGAAGACTGACTGACCACCCAATGGACCAGAGACTAAACAATTTGGGAAATGGGAAACTAAAGCGGAGAAACTTTGCAGAAATAGCCAAAGCAAAGATGCACGAAGATCCCATAAACGCACTAACAACACCAAAGCACATCACTACTGTACGAAAACCTACCTGGAGGCAGGATATATTTCCAGAGGTGGTAGAAAATATACCAGATATTGGAAACAAAAACTGCCAGACTGAAAAAGAAAAAAGAGATACTACCCTAAGCTTTATATCGAAAAACTACCCAAGCATGGTCTGGACCCATGCATACACCGACGGTTCTGTAACAAACACTACACAGAACGGAGGGGCAGGAGCATTCCTGAACCTACCAAATGGCAGACAAATAACACTGTCATTCGCTACTGGTAAGTACACAAGCAATTTCAGAGCGGAAGCAGAGGCACTGAGGGCGGCAGTGGAAGAAATGGTGACACATAAAGAAAATGAAAGCCATATAGTCCTGCTTACAGATGCTCTGGCCGTAGTAACAGCGCTAAAAAGCCAGAAAAACACTGAGCTTAATGACTTAAGAGCAGTACTCTGTCAACTATGCCAGCAGTCCGCACCAAAAAGGGTAGTGGTACAGTGGGTCCCATCACACTGCAACATCCAAGGCAACGAGAAGGCAGACAGACTGGCAAAAGAAGGTGCAAGACTACCACAAACAGATACTAGTATGACGTACGAAGAGTCAAAATGGCTTATTAGAGCCAGATACATGACCAAATGGGAAACTGAGCATACCGGCTACACCAAAAACGATGCCTATTACCAGTTGAACAGAAGAGAGCAGCTGTCTACAGACTTCGCACTGGCCACAATAGACTAAGGTACCACCTATTCAACAAATTAAAGATAGGTGGTACTGACGAATGCCCGTGTGGTACCGAGAAAATGTCCTCTGAGCATCTGCTGCAGAACTGCCCGACATACGAGGATCAGAGAGAGCAGATGTGGCCATCACCAGTGGAACCACAAGACAAGCTCTATGGCAGTGTCGACAGGCTCAGGATGACCGCCGCTTTTTTCGAAAAAATAATGGTTACTGTCTGACTGCGTACGATGAAGAAGAAGAAGAAGAAGAATAGTCTCCCATTGACAGTCTCCCCTACTTTTTGCTCGCAATCTGGTTAGATTGAATAGTCTCCCATTGACAGTCTCCCTTCTCTTACTTTTTGCTCGCAGTCTGGTTAGATTGAATAGTCTCCCGTCTGACCTAGTATGTGGAAAGCCTCCCTCTGTGACAGTTCCAATGGCGTGTCTAAGCACGATGGCACAGACAATGCCGAATAGAATCGGAGCCAGGACACAACTTTGTTTAATTCCGCTGTTAATGTCGGAGGCATCAGATTCCTGACCGTCATGCACCAATGTGCCTTTCATGCCCACATGAAAGACCGAATCATGGTCAGTAGCTTAAGTCGGCAGCCAACTTTAGACAATACTTTAAAAATACCCTCGTTGTTTACCATGTCGAATGCGTTGGTGAGATCCTTGAGGCAAAAAATAATGATCTGGTCTGCATTTCTCTTGCAATTGTCTCAGTGAAAAGACTATATCAACGGTGGACCTTTCTACAAGAAAACCCCACTGAGACTCCAGGTACACGCTGTCGGCCAGCTTTCGCAGTCTGCTCAGGATGATGCGAGCATACACTTTGCCTACGGTGTTGAGGAGCGATATTCCCCTGTAATTGTTGCAGTCTCATCTTTCTCCCTTTTTCTTGTAAAGGGTGATTATGTTTGCGTCTCTCATGTCCTGTGATACGGCTCCCTCATTCCAACACCGGCGTATACGCCTATAATTATTAGGCAGTTTCGTATGAATGACGTTTGTTGTTTTCCGCATTCGACAAAGTGTCCAATTGTTGGACGTGATAATCAGGAGTTTGTATTTACTGAGCTTATTTGAAGGTCAAAACATATATTTATTAAACAGCACGTCTGTGTACCTTAAAAATGTTCAGATTATGCCCAATTCACTGCGATTGCTTTTAATATAGACTAATGAATACTTTTTTCAATACATCAAATTTCTTACAGAAAAAAATATTTCCATAACGTCATGGATATTCTAAGACTGCATGCGAAAAATCATTTGGGTCTGACATGCAGTTTAGTAGAAAATCGCTTCGGACCTTGTTTTTGAATTAAAAGATGGACTATACAAATTGAGCCAGACATGGCTTCATACGTGTAGTTTGCAGAGATCAGTTTTCGCATGACAGGGTACACATACAATATTTGGCTTTGTTTGTTACACCGATCAGGTCGTTCTGACAGAATGTGGTAGCAGTACATACTGCGATACGATTCCTTTTTGTGGCATTAAGCCCAGAGGTCGAAGGACCACCGTAAAACCATACCTATCCATATTTGTACACTCCTTATTTTAACATACACTACCGCCACAGCCCGCCTTATTTTAACATACACTACCGCCACAGCCCGCCTTATTTTAACATACACTACCGCCACAGCCCGCCTTATTTTATAATTAGAAATATAACAGTAAATATGCTTTTATAATTTCGATGAGTCATCCTGGTTGTAATGTAATGTCAGTCTAAGTAAGTTCACCCTTTTGGAGATTACAGTTTCGGTACCACCATCTATATCCAGACTGCTGTGACAGTTTGTTTCCAGTTACACAGCGTGCAAGTCAGTTTGGTATATGTAATCTAACCCCGAGTACTCTTTGCTCCATTAGAGATCTTAAACAATGTTAAATTAAATGGTTTCACAAAGTCTATTTCTGATCTCATAGTATAAGGGAAGCAACCGGGAAAAAGAAAAATCAATATTCATGGAATGTCAGATGCTACCCTTTATATCGATTACTGTACTTGATTTTGCAGAGGGGTAAAAAAGGGAGGGATTCATGAGACAATGCTTCCTGTTTGCGGTGAGAGTGTTTGTAGCGTACAGAGATGCATAACTTGGTAGATATCTTTTTTTAAGGTCGCTAAAAACTTGCTGATGAAGCCCGACCTGGTCGACCTGTTCAAATTGAAGCCGAAGATTATGTGCGGCTGGTCGAGGACATGAATCAAGCTAACAGACGAGTAACGACAACCAGTGTAATTGGAGCCGAAGATTATGTGCGGCTGGTCGAGGACATGAAACAAGCTAACAGACGCGTAACGACAACCAGTGTACTAAGTGCGATAGCCTGTTCGCATGGTTTAGCCTACATCATAATAATTGACAGTTTAAATATCCGGAAAGTGTGCCGATACAACTGACTAACACAAAATGAACAGAATGGGCATGTTCTTGCAGCATCTGTTGACATACAGATGAAAGTGAAGATATGGAAACAAATAATGGCTGCATCTCTTCCAACCCGAATCAAAGCGACTTCAGTGCAATGGAAACATCCTTCCGCCAATAAATTCAAGATCACGCCATCAACAGGGAAGAATATGGCTAGAGTGTATTGGGGATTTTCATGGAGTGTTTTTAACCTATGTCTAGAAGAAAGGGGACAACGTGAATGCTGTATCGTACTGTGACGCTATATTGATTCTTCGGGATTTTATTCAAAGAAAATGTGTCTAGACCATCTCCATCATGTTAATTAGAAAATATTAGAAAATATATTTTTAGTCAGAGAATTGTGAATGCTTGAAATGCATTGCCACGGGAGGTAGTGGAGGCAGGGACAGTTAATGCATTTAAGAATAATTTGGATGCGCATAGCTATTAGAGCAAGGTGATGTAAAGGAAACTGGTTGTTTACAGACTCTGCAGAGTCTTCTAAGCCAGTTTAAAAACGTTAAGTCAACTCCAGACCAAATACGCTTCGGTTAATCCAGGAGAATATTGCTCAACTAGGGCGCAATTCTTGAACATACACTTTAGAGCCCCGACAGCCTTGACCGATTTCCACCTGTTTGGGGTACACTCAAAATCCAACCTTGGTGTGAGACGCTTCGTGAATGACGAAGATCCTGACAGTGAAGGGCACAGGGAAACATCAGAGCAAAGACTTCTATGCTGTAGGTTTTGGTGGACTGATGAACAAATGGGATACGTGTCTCAACGTTGGTGTACATCATGTTCAGAAATTAATGGACAAGGTAAGTGCAATAATAGATGGTTTTCAAGTTCGTATTTCATTTAGTTTGCTTTTCAAACACTGACTTGTCCTCCTATTTACATATCTATATGTTAATATTTGATATTGTCCCAGTTGTTCCCTGGATAAACAGAATAGGCTCAATTTTTCATTACCAGCATCTGTTAAGAGGCCACTGAAGAGGATTGTGCGTGAGTCTGGCAACATCATTATGTTAAAAAAAAACGTCTACGATCCTGCACTTTAAATGTCAGCAATCAGGCATTCCTGAAAACTTGTTAAATCAAGCTAAATGTTGTGTTGGACCTCTGCTTTCTGAAACGACATTAGTTAGTAAAAAGAGGATTCCCCAAAGGTGTGTTATCCCTTTTTACTAGTATATATGGTATAGAAGTAGAAAGATGTGAATATATGGTATAGAATTCAATGAACCAATTCAAGCCTTTTCAGTTCCTTGTGGAACAAGATTCTTCAATAATTTCACCCCAAGCAATCAAATGTTAACCCGCCTACACATGTAGCACTTTTTATGACAGTTTTGCAGAACGAGGTAGCCGATCACATGGTCATCCCTCCATAATCAACCATTATATGTCTGGCAGGTTACAATGTACTATTCTGTGCTCACCATTTGGGTCCATGTAGCAGAAGAGCGAGATATAAAATGTGTACCATATAAATATATTGTATAGAAGTAGATAGATAAGAATATATTTTGTAGACATTGATAGATATGATTATATTACATAGAAGTAGATAGACAAACGAATGTTGTTTAGAAGCAGATAGATAAGAAAATATTGTGTTGACATTGATAGATAAGATTATATTTAATATAAGTATATATAAAAAAATGTATTGTACAGACGTAGATAGATAAGAATATATTGTATAGGAATACTGCTCTATTCTATTTTGTTATGAATCGACACTATTGAACTCCAACAGCCCCATAAACTCAAAGTCTGCGAGAGTATATAGCGACGAATGTGCATGGATCTAGTTTGGTTTAATAATATTGTATGAAAACATACATGTTTGGTGACAGTCTCCTACGGTTGTCAAGGATATTGCTTGATCGCTGTTTTCTTTCAAATTGTTTGTTTCATTCTTGATATAGATTTTTAAATGTTGACAAATCGGTGCATATCTTATGTTATATTGTATATGGCGTCTGTTTCCGATGCAGATGAAAGCTACAGTGAGAGTCATTTGCTCTGACCACCCATGCATATCAAGCAAGCTTAAAAACGTGGTAGTAGCTGCGTTTTCAGTAACAAAACACATGACTGAAATCAGGTTTCCCTTACTGCTAGTTAGGATGAGGCAACTGTCGGTTACAGTAAGCCAAATGTTGGTTAGGGTAAGCCAAATGCTGGTTAGGGTAAGCCAAATGTTGGTTATGGTAAGCCAAATGTTGGTTAGTGTAAGGCAAATGTTTGTTAGGGTAACCCAAATACTGGTTAGGGTAAGCCCAATGTAGGTTCAGGTAAGCCGAATGTTGGGTAAGGTAAGCCAAACGTTGGCTAGGGTAAGCCAAGTGTTGGTTAGGGTAAACCCAGTGTTGGTTAGGATAAGCCAAAAGTGTGTTTGGGTAAGCCAAATGTTGGTTAGAGTAAGCCATATGTTAGTTAGAGTAAGACAAACGTTAGTTAGAGTCAGTCAAATATTGGTTAGGGTAAGCCAAATGTAATCCAAATGTAGTCGTAGTCTATGCTTCATTTCGGACCTAAAGACAATCCAATGCAAAGAACCGGCTACACGTATACAATTCATAAAGGATTTCTTTCTCTTCTTTGCGTTCAGGATCTTTTGGTCATGCTATATCTGCAAGCCAGTCGCCATGATGAAGTCTGTAGTCTTCACCAGGTCGGAGCGGCTGCCCCACAGCTTTTATCTCAGCTCCGCACCCTCTGGCCAGGTCTGGTATCTCATTTCCCTATAGATTGGGCATTCCTGTAGAATATGCTCAAGGTTCTGGCATCCTGTTCCACATGGACACTCATCGGTGTGTGAGATCTTCAGTTGGTATAGATGTTCTAGTAGTCTGCAGCATCCAGTTCTCATCCGAAATATGGTAGTTTTTTTTATTTCTTCTGAGTTGGTGAATTGGGTTTGGTGTACTGCTTATGTTTCTGCCTTCTCTCCATTGGTGTATATACTGATTTCTGATGATCATCTTGATTTCTCTGTATGGTACTCGATGATTAAATTGTGCCTTTTTGCTGCCATCTTTTGCCAAAGCATCCGCTCTCTCGTTTCCCGTGATTCCGCAATGGGAGGGTAGCCGCTGGAGCGCTATTGTTGAGGATCTCTGGAGTTTTCCAAGTTCTGCTCCGATCTCTGATAACAGTGGTTCGTTCTTTGTTTTTTGTATTGTCTCTAATAGTTCGCTTCAGTCCGTGAATACAGCTATTTTTGTTGGAGGTTGCCTTTCTGTTTGAAGTATTCTCAGTGCTCGCAGGAGTGCCATCGATTCTGCTCTGAGGTTTGTGGACAACTTTCCTGTTGGGAGGGCCTCTTCTGTTATATTTCCACTTTTGTGTCTTATGAATATGCCTCTTCCCCCGTCTCGGCCTGCCCCCTCTGCTGAACCATCTGTGTACACCTGTGTCCATTCCTTGGTATTATATTTCTCCTCAATCATTGTCTGTGCTAAAATGTTCAGCTCGTGGACACTGTGTTGGTCTTTTCTTCTTATTCCTGGGATCTCTGTACTTATTTCGATGTTGTTTATGTTGCAGCTTGGCTCTTCATAGTTAATAAGCATTTCTATTTCTGTAGGTTGGTCGGGAATTAGATCTCCATAATTTTGGTGTAGGTGGTTGGATATATGAATGAAGCTGGTTCTCTTTAGCCTATTTTTAACTGGGTATTTTAGTTTGATATGTATGGGATGATCATGCATGCGTAGCATCTTTTCACTATGTGTCAGCACTTTTTCCTTTCGTCTAACATTTAAGGATCCTATATTTGTGTATATTTCCATATTTCCATTTTCTGGATTGGTGTAGTCTTCATTCCTCCTGTTATTATCCTTAAGCCTGAATTTTGAATTTCGGTTAGGAGTTCCGTGTTTGTTTTTGATGCTGTGGTCCAGGCTGTCATGCCGTATTCAAGTACTGGTCTGACTGTACCAGTGTGTACATTTTTAAGGATGTTGCTATTTGTACCCCAGCTTGTTCCGGCCAGCTTCTTCATGAGGGATAGTTTTCTGGTTGCTTTTTGTTCTATCTCCTGTATGTGTTCCCTTACTATGAGTCTCTTGTCCATTTTAACTGCGAGATACACAGGAGTATTTCCTTGTACAAACACTTTGCCATTTAAATTAAGTTTTGTTACTTCCTTGATGTTGGACAGTGAGAAGCATGTTGTAACTGTCTTTGAGATGTTAATCTGCAATACCCAATCTGTAACCCATTTTCCAACAGTGTTCAGTACTGTCTGCATTCTTATTTCAGCTGTTGGTAGTTTTTTTTCTGCCGCACTCCACATTGCGAAGTCGTCAGCGTGTAGAGCACTGGATACTTTCTTTTGGGAGTTTTCCAGCTATATCGTTTATGAACAGGGTAAAGAGGGAAGGAGAGATGACTCCTCCCTGGGGTACGCCTTGTTGGAGAGTTATTCTGTGGCTCAGTGATCCATCTAATTTGACTCTTGCTGTTCTGTATCTGAGGAAGTATTGTATCCAGCTGAACATTCTCCCTTCTATTTTCTTGTTTAATAGTTTTTAGAAGGAGTTTTTCTCTCCATTTCTTGTCAAAAGCTTCTGCCATATCCACAAAGACCGCAAATACTTTTTCCTTACCTTGGAATGCATTTTCTATTTCTTGGGTTAGGTACACTAGTTGGTCTTCTGTGTTGCGGTTTTTCCTAAAGGCTGACTGTGAATTGAGTAGGAGATGGGTTTTTTCCATATGTTTTATTAGTCTTACGTTTACCATTTTTTCCAATACTTTTCCAACACAGCTGAGCAGGCTTATTGGCCTATAACTTTCCTTGCTTGTCTTGTCCTTTTTTGGTTTTCTGATGGGGATAATGATAGCCTCCCGCCACAGGTCTGGGATCTTACCCTTGCTCCACGATTGATTGAAGATTTTCAGGAGTTTTCTTCCTGACCCTTGGTCTAGGGTTTTCATCATTTCCTTTGTGATGTCATCTTTTCCTGGATCTTTCTTGTTTTTCAGTTTCTGAATAGCAGTGTTTAACTCCATCATTTTGAATGATGACGTCATGCAGGGATCTATATTATGTGTCTTCAGGTTCTTTTGTATCTCTTCTTTTACTTCTAGTTTGCGTTCTCGTGTCAATGTTGTGGTACTCTCCTCTCTGAAAAATTCAGCTAGGATGTTTGCTGCCATTTTCCCTGTATGTTATTTCTCGTTTTCCTTAATGACCGTCTTCCCATGACTCCCTCTGATTTCCTCATTTAAGGCTCTTGTCATGTTCCAGAGTTTACTTGTATCCATGTCCATGTTGAGGCTTTCAGTCTTTTCATGCCAACTTCTTTGGATCTCCTCCTTCTTTTGCTCTATGAATGTGTTTTTAATTTTGATGTGTTTCCCTATGTTTTCTGGTGAAGGATTTTTGTCCATGGTATCTCTCGCCTCACTTAGTTCCTTGTGCATTTTCCCTAGTTTATTGCTCCAATAGGATTTATAATTTTTTCCGTTTTCCACGTGGAATTGATTTCTTTGCTGCATGGATGATAGCCTCCGTCATGAAGGTAACATTTTTTTTTTATTTTTGGCATGGGATATATCTTGACAGAGTTTATTTACTTTTTCTCTAAATAGAGTCCAGTTTGCTCTTTTAAAATTCCAGCTTGGGTGCATATCTGTTATCTCTGTTTGTCCCATGTTACATATTTCTAAAGTTATTGGGACATGGTCGCTCCCACCCAGTTGGCTGTTGACTGTTCTTGCTATTAGCCGGTGAAGGTCAGCGTTGCCATCGCAAGGTCTGCAGTACTCATTTTTTCCATATTCTAGAGTAATATGTGTGTCTATCGTCTGGCCTATTTATTAGGATGAATTTGTTTTCTATCATCCAATCTTCTACCTCCTCGCCTCTCTGGTCCATTTTTTCGTAGCACCAGCTTGGGGAGTGACTGTTAAAATCTCACAATATGAGGTATCTCGATTCTTCAATTTTAACTTTGTGTATTGCCAGAGCTGTGGCTGGTGGACTATAGCAGTTTGTTATCATTGAGTCTCCACTGGGTAGGATGATCTGGTCCAGATCTATTTGTTTCTACTGCTGGTATAGAATTTTTTACTGGTGTTATTATTCCTCCTTTGGACCTTTTTTCCGTATCTTGACGGAAACATTCATATCCTCTGATGGAACATTGTTGAGTTTCTTTTAGGTGTGTTTCCTGAATACAAATGATGTCTATGTCGTTTTCCTTGAGAAATTCTTGCAGTTCGGTTTTCTTGTTTCTCACGCTCTTTGCATTCCATTGTACCACTGTTAGGTTCTTTGTTTGTTGATCAGTCTCACTACTCTGCCTCCCCCTGACCACTAGGTTAGCAGAGGCACCGGTTGCTTGGGTGGGTCCCCTCGAGGCTGGGGGCCCGGCACCGCTCTTCCCCGGTTGTAACTTGTAGGATCGACACCATGACGATAGGGTAGACTGTCGCATGACCATATCCTGTTGGTGCGTGTGTGCCCTGATTTTTGCCGGTTCCTGTGCCGTAACTGACACACTCCGTCTTCGGCAGGTCAGGTTGAGTTTTCTGTTTTGGGTTGTCTCCCATAGCATTTCCATCTCCCGATGGTACCTGCAAGGCAGTAGGTTGGTTTATCTACCGTGGTTTCCTTACCGTGGCTAGAGCATATAGCGGCTCTTACCCGCTTGGTGTACCTGTCATAGGACACATGGAGTATTTCACTGGGAAAAGCAGTGCCACCTGTTGTCCCACCCCATCCTGCTGGAATATACCACCGTTTAGTCCACGACTGCTTATTCGTCCAGTTGTTATACCTGGCTTATATCGCAGCTGACGCTCCATATCTGGAGGTCGTTCCACTATCCGCCACCTGTGGACGTGCCTGGTTGGGGTCGGTCGTCCAACTATCTGCCACCTGTGGACGTGCCTGGTTGGGGTCTGTCGCCCCACTATCCGCCACCTGTGGACGTGCCTGGTTGGGGTCGGTCGCCCCACTATCCGCCACCTTAGGACGTGCCTGGTTGGGGTCGGTAGCCCCACTATCCGCCACCTGGGGACGTGCCTGGTTGGGGTCGGTAGCCCCACTATCCGCCACCTGTGGACGTGCCTGGCTGGGGTCGGTCGCCCCACTATCCGCCACCTGTGGACGTGCTTGGCTGGGGTCGGTCGCCCCACTATCCGCCACCTGTGGACGTGCCTGGTTGGGGTCGGTCGCCCCACTATCCGCCACCTGTGAACGTGCCTGGCTGGGGTCGGTCGCCTCACTATCCGCCACCTGTGGACGTGCCTGGTTGGGGTCGATCGCCCCACTCTCCGCTACCCGTGGACGTGCCTGGTTGGAGTCGGTAGCCCCTGTACTCCAGGAAAGGATATCCAACTCAGCAACAGTTAAGTTGCGTCGAGCAAAAACAAAAACAAAGCATCTGAAAGATTGAGTACCAATAAGGTCATCTAAAATATGAAAGTGTGTGCATCTACGATTATAGCTTCACATGTAAGTGTAGAACTTACCAGTTCAGTCCAGCTGCCATCTCCACAATGTAAGTCAACTTTAATGGTTCCCTAACACCCTCTGCCACCTGTCTTGATGGTGCAATTTGCCAGACTTTTCCCTGTGCATAAATTTATGTTATCCTCCAACTTATAGTGTTGTTTATCTCTGCCACATCTGCCATCATGTCTTTCCAGTATTGTTTTTAGCAGATCTGATTTCAATTAATTTGATCAAAATATCTGAACTCTCAGATCCTGATTTCGTTCCTAAATTCTCTTTGCCCCTCAAATTTCTCCAAGATTTTCATATTTATTTTCTTTTTCTTTCCAGGAAATGCACTCAATCTTCTTTATACATTTCAAAGAACGACATCATGACGTACAATATGTCGAAGGCCCGCACTTAGAATATCATTCAAAAATACAGCTTCGGTAGCGACCTGTTGAATTGTTTTGTTTATAATTCATTCTGATTGTGCCACGTGATAATCAATGAAACAGTGCGTTACCTGTTTATTTTGCATTGTGCACGGCGTTTTTGTTTGTAGTGCGTAAAATGAGTGATGTTCTGATAAGTTGTTTTTGTTGTTTGATGTTTGGGGAACGTTGGTCGTTTTTACTGTTCTTTAGGTGCAGATTGTGTTTGTTGTTCGATGAAAGCTGTTTAGGGACGGCGTGGGCTAGTGGTTTAGTGACACGGCTCACAACCAGAAGGTGCTAGATTCGATCCCCATCACAGCATCGGCCGTTACCCCGGGGAAGCAAACCCTTAGAAAATTCAGGAGGAAGCAGGCCCTTACAGAAAAGGATGCTGAAGTCGGATGCACTGGGCCGACAGGAGCAAAATAAAAACTACAGTGCAACGAACACCGCCCTGGGCTTAGAGAAATAAGGCAAACGCAACAAAAAAGAAAGCTGTATTTCTTGTTTAGTGAAGATTGTTTTTTGTTTTTTATGAAAGCTGTTTTTGGTCTTTGTTG
The DNA here is from genome assembly GCA_036924085.1 of Ariolimax columbianus. NCBI lineage: Eukaryota > Metazoa > Mollusca > Gastropoda > Stylommatophora > Arionidae > Ariolimax > Ariolimax columbianus. Next base: position 24,093,423 of record JAVGWX010000003.1, read on the forward strand.
AAGATTGTGTTTGTTGTTTGATGAAAGCTGTTTTTGTTGTTTGATAAAAGCTGTTTTTGTTCTTTGGTGAAGATTATGTTTGTTTTTTGATGAAGCTGTTTTTGCTGTTTGGTGAAGATTGTTTTTGTTGTTTGGGGAAGGTTATTTGTGTTATTTTTGGAAAAATGTTTTTTTATTTGGATAAGATTGTTTGTCATTTGATAGAAGCTGTTTTTGTTGTTTGGGAAACGTTATTTTTAATTGTTTTGTAAAAGTTTGTTATGTTTTTATTTGGAAAATATAGTTTTTTTGTATGGTGAAGGTTGCTTTTGTTGTTTGGTGAAGACTGTTTTTATTGTTTGGTGAACACCGTTTGTGCTATTTGGTTAAGATGGATTTTGTTGGTTTTGTGAAGGTTATTTGTGTTATTTGGTGTTTGTTGCTTTTGTTTCATATTGTTCAGCAAGTGAAGATCGTTTGTTTTGTTTGACAAAGATTGTTTTTTTTTATCTTTGGCGAAGATTGATTTATTATGTGTGTTTTTTTTTTAAAGTTGTTTTATTTGTGTTGTGAAGGTTTTTTTTATAATGTGTTATTTGGTGAAGCTGGAGTTTGAATGTTGTTGCTTGGTAAAGTTGTTTTGCTGTTTGGTGACAGTTTGTTATAAACATCACATCCTTGCTAACCACAACAACTATCACACAGCTGATCACACTTGTAATCCACAAATGATAGATATCAAAGCTCAAATAAAAGACACCTATTTCAGATGTCGATGGAATCGGTACTCCCAAACTCCGAGAAAACGGAAACTTCACTATCTTAAGACTAAATTCTGGGCAGGGATCTACTATAATCTAGGCCTAATCTGGACCAAATTGCTCGTGGTCTGATACTGGAACAATCGCAAGAGTCAGGACTCTGATATTCTACACTGAACATGGCAGCTCTTAAATCCCTACTGTATCTGTTGTCACTTTCCGGGAATTCCCTTAACCCATCGGGGCTCTGTTTGCAGACTAGAATTGAAACTTGATATCGGGAGCCTGATTAAAAGGGCTTTAAAAGTCCATTACTAGTGGCTATTGCAACCAACTCAATACTAGAGTCGAGTTCCAATATCCTGTCACGTGAGGTTACAATGAACGTGTGGAGAAAATGTATCTTTCTTACCTAGAAGTCCTAGCTAAAAGCCCTTTCCAGGGCTTGGTAGCGGGAACGAGAACGAACGACGAAGAATGAGGTACCACAAAACAGTTAGTACCGGTAGTTATCCAATTTTTCAAATACTAGAATTCTGTTCTATACTGTTAATAGTCGATGTCATAGCACTCTGGGCAGACATAAAGGTGCTCAGTATTCCTAGGCAAAAAATGAAATGTAGATGTTAATAGATGTCCCACTAGATGATTAGGTTTATTGTGCATATACCTTCACTGTCCTCTAAAACGTTCTCTCTTTGTCTCTTTCTTTCTCTCTCTCTCTCTCTCTCTCTCTCTCTATCTATCTCTCTCTGCATGATTCCTGTTGTATTTCAAAACTATGCAGTCTTTAGATTGCCTGGTTATCGGCTGTCGTCAGGCAGTCATTGATCGATTTCATAATGGCACGCTTTCCATCCACTTTATCCACTGAGGGTGCATTTGAAACGAGATCCCGGTCTCTTGTATTGCGATGAACCTCAAAATGACCAGATCAGTATATCCACACAGCGCCCCCCCCCCCCTCTTCCTCCATCCGACACCTCCCTTTCACGGCGGTCTTCATGTCTCCTAAACATTATTGCGGCAGACAACCTTTCTGTACTTTCCAAAGAATGAATTCATAGTTCTTCGAATCGACGACAGCACGTCTTACAGCCTTCTCAGATAGCCAGAGCTGAAGTCAACAACTCAATCTCAAATTTAGAAACACAATCCGAAGGATAATTGAGCCGTATAAAGACATACTGACAGTTGTCAAATCTGACAAATTGTAATGGTAAGACCACGTGTCAAGATCGAAACGGAGATAGTCCAGGAACAGAGAAACCAAAACCTGTAGTGATAGAAATAACTTTGAGATAAACAAGGAAAATCTGGACAGCTCAGAAATACTGACAAGATCATTCCGGATGCAGCAAGATGTGACACACTAAAGATAACCAACGATAACGAACGATACCGACGATAGAGGAAAGAAAAGCAGAAGGAAGTTATCAGTCATGGAAGAGGATCATTTCTATATGACAATTAATTCTAGAAATACCTGTTATTGCCCATGCATTATCTTCAACGGTATCTTTTCTGCTTCTGTTATATCTTTCTTTCGTATATACGTTATGGATCCTGGGACATCATATTGGGCAGAAGACGTCATCCTCTCTTACATGATTAAAAAGACGAATAAGTAGATTTGTGGCTGGAAACCTCATCAGGTAAAGAAAGCGTCATGGAAACAACATCTCTAAAAGAGCTTATTCACGTCAATTATTGTGGTGGCCTCATGCTCCTACTAGAGGGAAGTAAAATGGTAATACGGTTTAATGCTTCCATATTCCTCACAAATAATACGTTTCAACTGGCTGACCTGCGCAATCCATCTGCTCAATGAAATGAAATATGAAAGAAATGAGATACATTTTAAAAACATTACAGTAGCTTTATTATTATTAACATCGATCATTGTTAATAGAAGATAATATATTCCATTTGAGGTTAAGATGCTGCAGTGCATAAGCGAACAGCAGTCAGTGAATCATAGCTGCTGCTTGCATCAAGGTCAGAGAACCATTGCCGCTGCTTGCATCAAGGTCAGCGAACCCTAGCCGCTGCTTGCATCAAGTTCAGCGAACCATAGCCGCTGCTTGCATCAAGGTCAGTGAATCATAGCCGCTGCTTGCATCAAGGTCAGCGAACCATAGCTGACCAATACTCTATTCCGCCAACACGTGACGGCCCTTGAAATAGGCTGCACTAGTGTAGTCTGACGAAGGAATAAGCTCGTAATTGGAAGGCAAACCCGATTCTCAAATAAGCCAGCTGAAATCGGGTGTGTCGGTCAAAAGGAGCAGATATTGCAACATCGCTGTAAACTGCGACACAACGCGCAACGTTTTTACAGAACAAACGCCAAAGAAAAAGAGGATATATTATATTATTATTAACATTGATCGATGTAAGTAGAAAACCATATATTCCACGTTATTAAATTTGATCATTCTCAGTGAAAAATTACAAAACAAAATGGAGAAAAAAAATTAGATAAAAAAGAAAGTAAATTATTACAACAAATTAAAATAGCAAAATAAATAGCACGCACTAGTTTACATTTTGGAACAATGGTAGATTTTAATGTTGCAACTGTTTTTGTACATGAGAGTGAGGTATTAAATAAGTGAAGAAGAAAGAATTACATGAAATAAGGTCAATATTTTCTGATTTAAATCGATACACTGCTAGGGAAAAAATGTACAGCATACACCTTCTCTAGTGCACAGTGATCGGGCTTACATCTAGACCCATAAATCACACATTTAGCCAGTCTACACAATTTTCAATTAACATTTTCTTCTAGCACTAACATACTTGTCTAAATTATCTTTTCTGTGTATTTTTTATAAATGAAATTCAGACAGCAGAATGTGAGCATGAGGTAAACCTCGTGTTTTAAAATGCTAAATAGTGGTCTTGAGGTAAGACGTCGGTCTCGGGTGCTTGAGGTGGCGAGTTCAAATCATGGTGGAGACATGGTTTTTTTCATGTGAAATTTTTTTGTATAACCCAATATCTCTGGGTAGTAGAGATCATACACCCGTGTGCAGTGTGACTCGCACAACAAAAATGTATCGGCAGTTGGAAATTGAAAAGAGTAGGGCAACATTTAAAATTATGTTTAAAATGTATCTTTTCAATTATGGGATCCTCGTGTTAATTGCGCAGTCGACCGTTTCTTTTCCCATCCCTATTTGCAAACAAGTTTCGCTTCTTGGAAAAAGTAGTAGGTGACCAAAATATCTCTTAAACGATTAATTGATGAAAGGGTTTTGCATTTGTCTCCAATTGGATAAATGCAGATATTTGTTCCCTGGTGGTTCAGCGCTTTCACCAAGTAACTGCAACTTCTGTTTTCAAAATAGATACATTAAATCTCACTACATCTAGCTAGCTTTGAATATTCCATTTCAATAAATTTAATATTTACTGTTTGTTTAGCTTGTGTAATCTTTGCATTTGCCTGTCGGAATCGGCAAACAGATTAAACATCCTCAACATGCAATCTAAATTATTCCAAAAAATTCTAAAATAACCGAAATTACTGGCTATATGTTTCTATGTCTGATAAATCTGCAAGAGAAGGCTTCCTGCTGTGAAAAGATTGTGTGCATTTCTTAACAGTACTTACTTCACTTGGCCAGTAACATGCGCCACAATAATTGCATGTCTACTTTATATTTCCGCATCTAAGTTCTTCATTATTAAACATAATTTGAAAATTATCCATTTCAGGTGTATAATAAAACATCTGAGTACGATATTCCCTTCTTCCTTTTTCCATGGTCTTGTCCCTGTTTGTCGTTCTTATTGTTTGTCTGAGAACTAGGCTCACTTTACACTTTTTCATAGTTTGCTCCCGATTGCTAGTTATCTGCACTTTCTTTACAAACTCTGTCGATTGGATTCCGTTTAGTTTCTCTTAAAACATGTTCATTTGCCCTATCATTTCTTATGTTCACATTACACTAGTTTTCATTTCATTGGACTACGGGAATAGCTTTACGTCTTCTATTCCTTTTAGATCCACATTTTTGCGTAGCTCCTACGAAAATTGATAAGAAAAAATGGGAAACGTTAGTATCACGTCTAGAACATATTTTGTGCAGCAAATATTTAATAAATCTACGAAATAATTTTGTCTTTTACTATAATCGATTTTGAGCTGAAAGCCGTGTGTTGACATTCTAAACATGTTTGGTGTGTAACAAATACTGGTCACATCAACCAATGTACCACCATGTAACACCATTCGTCTTCCATTCTAGTAGATTATATTTCGTTCACTCAATTTACTCTTTTCTCATAATAACAGAAAACACTAAAACATCTTTCAATATTAAAACACAAGGTTGTTCATTTATTGCATAGTCTGATAATCTACAACATTTTATCAACTATTCGAACTGTCACTAATTATTCTAAGCAGAGTGTACTAGCATTTAGTTGATGAAATTTCCCGATCTGTGCCCAGGTTCTGTATGCGATAACTAATTATCACTTGCAACTAATAACTATCTAGTCTCTTGAGTCTTGTGATCCTCTGCCGAAGGCATGACTTGCCAGTGTCGGTCTGCAACTTCCGTCCATCTGATCTCAGCTATGGAGCAAAGGATTCTCAGCTGTGAGACATTAAGTCACAGTAGAAAATTACCCTCACAACTAATATCAGTTTATTAATCTTTCATATTTCACAGCACTTTTTGGTTGTTGAATTAAAAACCTACTTACTGTAATATAAAGCAAAACATATAACTGAGGGTGTAGCCTTCTCGCTCTTTTCTTTGCTGGCAATCTTCATTTTCTATGTAACCTCTGTCCATATCTATTTATACTGGCAAATATTGCTTTCCTAAAGATTATATCGTAATGGAACGAAGTTTCTTTTGGACGCTAGTTCGAAACATGAAGTACAACAAACATGATTAACATGGGAACAGCATCATATTCAGCTCATAAATAAATATGTAGCGATTGAATAACGTATTGTGGAATACAAGACACCTATATCTCTTAACCTTTAGTCCAAATCGTATCTTACCATCAGCAACCAGAGCAGTGAAGAATGTAGTCACATGAATATATGGTGTTTATCATGGCCTTCTTTAAAGTTGGGTGTGTGCTTACCCGGATAAAGAAAACGAAATAATTCGTTTCTTTACTGTAAAATTATGTTGAAACTAGTCGAATGAAATACAGTTCCTAAATATTGCTGCAAAAAGTATAAAAAGCACAAGAATCCAATGCAAACAGGTTCTATTCCTTACATATGCAATGTCAGTTCTACAAGCCTTCAAAATGATAAGCTGACGAAGCTACAAAAAAAGCGAACTAAAAGCCAAGAGAAAGGTAGTGATACAGTGGTTTATTCCAGAAAACGACAGAGCATGCTGGCTAGCATAGTAGGTTAGCGCCACGAGAACAAAATGAACAAGCAACCACCTTCCTTGAAAAGGGGGTGGGCAAACGATCATGTATCAAATGAGAACGGGACACAAACAATTAATGGTCACTTATGCTTGCTAAAAGTTGATCCATCACGCATGTGTACGTGCGTGCAAGCAGCACAGACAGCTGAACATATCCTGCAAGACTGATATATGTTTAGGCAATTGGGTACTGAGCACAGGCCCACATGGAGAAGAGCATCCACACAAAACTGATTGGGAGCCTAAAACAACTTCCCACCACAGCGACCTGTATCCAGAGAACTGGACTTCACGAGCATACATAATAAGAAACGTGGCGAACGAAAAAATAAAGAAGAAGAAATAGAAGAAAAAGATGACGAAGAAGCCTCTCAGTCGTTCTAGTCCGCTTTTGGCTCCTTTTTTTTTTTTTTTTGCTTAGATGTTTGCCTCACTAGTTTCTACTGGCGGAGGCGCGCCATTTTCCACCCCAGATCGTAGCCCATTGGGCGATATCAGGACGCATAAACCAGTGCTTGGGTGCATGTGTGCCATCTGCATGTACCTATGCTAGGTTTGTGCGCCCTCAGAAACTAGCCCAACCAAAGTGCAATGGAAGGGCCTCACCATGAGGGCGCGTGTGAAAGTTGTGCAAGAGTGTGACTGTAGGAGTCAAATGAAACAGAGTGAGGTAAGAGGAGAGAAAGGGAAGAGTGGCCCCCAGGGTGAGCCTCCGCTCGCTTTTGGCTCCAACTATGAGCATAACTTTTTATACTGGCGGTTTGTGTCCACACAAAAATCTAACCAAATTTCCGTTTCACATTAATTGTTGTTTTTATTGACTACCTTTGCACGTATCTGCCAGAGCGTTTTGAATTTGTAATAATGTTTCGTCTGTATAAGCGATTGAGATTAAGGAAGTTCAATAGCACGCACTACTGCAGTTTGGGATAGAGCGTTAAATACCAATAATATTTGTGCCTGTAGCTACACCATCGCTACCTGTTTACGGGAAAGGCTTCAGGAGTAAACTCTGTGGAAAATTATTTATCTTATGCTAATTCCAGTCGTCTTGACTACGTATTCCCACTAGATCGAGGTAGCTCAGGACGAGGGAGTAAGGTTGAAAGCAGCAATTTCTTCTCACTTGAATCTAGTGAACCGCAAGTCCCATCTTCCTACCTACCATACAATCATGTATGAAACACGCTACAAGGGAGCGAACGGGCTATCTTTTTCTGTGAAACACAAGCGCGCTAAACGCAGTGCCAGTCAGAATCAGTGACGAAGTGATAAATCAATAACATAATATTCGGCAACATTATTGATAGAAGAAGGAAATCACTGAAACTGGCGCATGATACCTTTTAAAAAATTATTTGTATTTTAAAGAATATCACAAGAACAAATAAAGCATCTTTATATTAACACGGGTCTCGCAAAGTCACGCCTTGGTTATATCGAGCAAAATGTCACAAATCATAGCTCCAGTTTAGTACATATCCTCTAAGGATAATGGAATCTTAAAATAAGAAGGTAAGAGTAAATGCACTGCATCTCCTCATTGCATATTTTAGAGAGCCAATAAATATAATTGTAGACGGGACTAACAACATGGTTATATAATGCAAATTGCTACCTGAACTACCACAAACAGTGCATTGTCGCAAGTTTGTTCTGTCAGATTAATCTGCAGTGGTTAGCTATGCGCCGTTAGTAGCACAATACAATATGGCTGTTCAATTTTAGCAAGTTCAGACCTCCCTATCCTGTACAATGGAGAGATCCAGTTTTAGCTAATAGAGATCTCCCTTTCATTTACAATGAAGAAGTTCCGTTTTAGCTAATAGAGATCTCCCTTTTCTGTACAATGGAAAAGTTCAGTTTTAGCTAATAGAGATCTCCCTTTCCTGTACAATGGAGAGATCCAGTTTCAGCTAATAGAGATTGCCCTTTCCTGTACAATGGAGAAGTTCAGTTTTAGCTAATAGAGATCGCCCTAACCTGTACAATGTAGAAGTTCAGTTTTAGCTAATAGAGATCGCCCTATACTGTACAATGGAGAAGTTCAGTTGTAGCTAATAGAGATCTCCCTAACCTGTACAATGGAGAAGTTCAGTTTTAGCTAATAGAGATCGCCCTATCCTGTACAATGGACAAGTTCAGTTGTAGCTAATAGAGATCTCCCTTTCCTGTACAATGGAGAAGTTTCGTTTTAGCTAATACAGATCTCCTTAACCTGTACAATGGAGAAGTTCCGTTTTAGCTAATAGAGATCTCCCGTTCCTGTACACAAGACAATACTTTCTCAAGAGATACGCAATGAGCGGCGTTTAAAAACATACTGGTAATAACAAGATGTGAAATGATTTGAAACGATTCGAAATCATTCGGACTGTGTAGTTATGTCGGAAAGCGTACAAATGCGTGAAGCAGCTTTTGGAGTCCTGGGAATTTATCAATTGAGAGTGGTCATTCCTACCACGCATCCTGAGGCTCTGATCACATCATAGGAGATTCTTGAGGAAACTGCATCACGATTGAACCTTCATATTTCATGGCTGAAAACCAAAATCCAAAACCTTGAAAGCGGTCCTACAGTGGCAGAAATCCTTTTTGACGGATATTATGTAAGTTCCACAAAGGACTTCATTTACCTGGGCAGCAGTCATAATTCCCATGCTCGTAGTCACACGGACATTATTAAAATAATATGCCTGGCCGCCACCTTTTTGAATGCCCTGCACCAAATCTAGATAAGAGAAGGCTTCCACTGGTAGCCAAGCTATGCATTTTGAAAACCTATGTCTGTGGACTCCGTGATGAGCATTATGTCATCGGCATATCGAAGGTGATTGAGGCGTCTGCCGTCAATAAGGATACCAAATGTGTTCCAGTTGCATCGGCTAATGACTGATTCCAAACATGCAGAGAAGAGGCTCGGTGAGATCGGATCACCCTGGCGATGGTGTGACGTGGTTTAAATGTTGTCCAGGTCTGTGCGTCGTGAGACTTCAACGTTTGGGACCCGATCGTACCAGTGGATGCCGAAAATGCTTTCTGACTGTACATGCGGAAAGCTTCGATGTGCTTCTGGTCATGCTGCAGGATAGTCCAGGTCTCCAAGCCATACAACACAATGGAGATGAGCAGAAGCCAACCAAATGATGCAGCTACTCGATGGAGAGGGCAAGAAAGCGGGTCTGAAGATGAATGTCTCGAAGACCAAAGTATTGCGCAATCGCTTCGTCACTTGTGACCCAGTCTTCTTTGGTGAGGTACGATTAAAGGATGTCAACGAGTACATTTATCTTGGATGTCTTCTCAATATGGAGAATAACCTGGAATCTGAACTGACAAGACATCGCCGCGCGGGTTGAGCAGCCTTTTCGTCTATTAACACGATCCTGGAAGGTTGTCATGACCAGGACCTACTAGCCTTCCTCTTCAACTCCACTGTATTCCCTGCGATGTGCTACTGTGCCGAGACGTGAATACTTAGAAAATCACTTGAGGACAAATTGAGAGTTATCCAGGCCTCCCTTGAGAGACGATTGGTCAGAATCACTCGCCGGAACGAATGTATGCAAATCCTCACAATTCTGACATAAGACGATTGTCCCTGGTGAAGGATCCAGTAATCCACGCAGACAAGGCAAAACATAGATGGGCAGGTTACATGTTGCGATGAAACTATGGTCGATGGAGCACAGCGACAGCAGTTTGGTACCCACAAGGTAAAAAGAGACCGTGGGGAAGACCTCCAATGCGTTGGTCATACTCCCTTGTTGTACGCTTTAACATTCGAGATGCCTCTAGAGGAGCACTTACCGCGCACTGGACTTTCATGGCCTAAGACAGGGTCAGCTGGAGGCGAATTTTGTACCCGCAGCTACGCGGAGGAACGTGTCATCAAGATCAAGATCACACCATCCCTGTCCCTATTCAGATATGTGGTCCGACTTCCCGATAACGTCCCAGCCCACCAGTTCTCTGAGTAGGCCATGACCATTAAGGGTGGTAAGCGGCCCTCAACTATATGGTACTGCCCCCCTCGGCCGCCCACGCACCACCTGACTGGACCATACATGAATTACTTTATACTCACTGTGTGCAGCCTAGACCAGAGTTATTCATCGTGGACACGTACATTCGTTGCCCATTCGGATTACTACTCCATTGTATCTCTTTAGCATTGCTTTATGGAAGACAGTATCTTGTGGTTGACGTGACAACGTGGCCAAACCATTTGGTTTGCTGGCTCTAGATGAGGTCTAGCACTGGTGATACACCAATTTGGCTCCTAATTCCTTTCTTCGTTTCTAATTCTATCCATACTTGTTACTCCTAGCATTCTGCGCAGGCATTTCATCACTGTTGTTATGATGTTTCTTCTATCTTGTTTGTTAATGTCAACTTCTGGCACTGGTAGCACAATGTGGAAGGGAATATTGTGTTGTATATCGTTCTTTTTTGTATCCAATGGCACGTGCTTACATAGTAATATCGGAGACATTTGCCCAACGATTTGACTTACTGTTTTGGATGCCGGTGTTGCCTTTGCCATGAAGTGAACAAGTGATGCTATTGTCAGTATATTTTATTTTTAAATGTGTGTTTACGTTCACCTTATTTATCTATTCCTCAAGGTGGTGTGCGTTGCACTATATTTCTATTTTAATTTAATTTATGTAAGAGTCTGCTTCCTAATACATTTTCTAAGGGTTTGCTTCTTCGGGGTAATAGCAGGTACTGTGATTGGGGAGCGAACCTTCGAGTTGTGAGCCGTGTCACTTAACCATTGGTCAACACCGTCCCCCTGTGAGTGTATGAAATGTGGTATATGTCTGTAGTTAAAACATGAGAGCAGTAAAAATGAAATATTATTAAGGTTTATTTGATTTCAACAACATCTAGGTCGTGGGGCCATGCATGACACAAGTTAGCGGCACGTTTAATCTTGGTTTTCGAGTGAGCCTCTATCAGTATTCGGGCTACCAACTGATTGCGTCTAGGTCAGACCTGAAATTCACATCTAAATCATTTTAGAAGCATTACCTTTCGCTGGATATGATATTTAATTTTGATGATGTGGGCATGATATTATTTGGCTTGAGAGCCGAACCCGGTTCGATGATTGTTGGTTGCCGATTGGTGTTTCCAATTTTTTTTAGTTTGCATGCAGAGAACATAAAATGCATTAAAGTGTCAACATAATGGTCGGTCACAGCACATCGTGACAGCGTGTTTTCTCTCAGATAATGCTAAACAATCCAACCCAAATAAGGGGCTTGTCATAAGTCTTTACCCTGACCATGAAGAGATAGGAGGAGCATGTTTCAATTTGGCACAGGTCTTATTTCTACTTAATGTAGCCACCATCTGAATTTATACATTTCTGCCATCTCTACGTGACCTTGAAAAGACCTTCAGAATAAAGTAGCCTATTTTTCGAAATAAAGCCAGTATAACATCTTCGTCACTGTCAACATGATTTCCTGTCATCTGTTTTTTAAGGTTAGGGGAAAGAAAAATGTGTGATGGAGCTAAATCCGGAGAATATAGTGGGTGTGGAAGAATTTCAATATTCAAATCGTTGGCTGTTTGCAGCACAACCCTTGCTTTATGGGAGGACGCGTTGTATTGAAGCAAAGGCAGAATTTTAGTGCGCGATATCCTTCGTTTTCTGATCACAGTCTTTCTTAGTTTGGTAAGGAGATGTGCATAATATTACCCAATAAATGTGTTGCAATGAGGCAGGTAATCTTTCAATATGACACCTTTGACGTCCCAAAAAATAGTCAGCATCACCTTTCTTGCAGATATATGTGCTCTTGGCGTGACATGTGTTGGTGAGCCACTGCATGCTGGAAATTTTGGATTCTGAGTCATAATAATGAACCCAAGTCTCATCTATTGTCACTCTGGTCGGCAGCATGTTTTTCGATCGACACATTTTGAGCAACTGGCCCCAGCAATCAACCCTAGTTTATGTTCACATGTCAGCAGACGCGGGATTCAGCAGGCACACGCTTTTCTCATGTTAAGTCTGTTGTGTAAAATTCTAAAAACTGTACTTTTATTCAGTTTTGCTGACCTAGATATCTCTGCAATTGTTATTTTCCTATCCTGGTCAATGATTTTCGTTACTCTTGCAGCATTTTCAACGCTGCACTCTGAGGATTGTCTTCATGATCTTGGAAGATCAGCAACATGGCAACGGCCACCTTAAACTGCCTACACCAGAAGCATACGAAGGACAGAATTCCACAAATACTGGATTTATCTCCCTGTGTATTTCTGTAGGTGTTTTTCCCTACAACTTAAGAATTGTATCACAGTTATGGCCTCTGATTTCTCCATTGTTCTGACAAACCGTTAGATTCGCAGATCCGGTCAATAAGATGTGATGCGCCATTCACCATACCAGGTAATCCACTCGAGGAGGGAAATTCATACTTCTCAAATTCAATACAAATTGAATGAGCTACATATGTGCACAATTTAAACTTTTTCCTCCTACTCCTTCATAGTCCGGATCGAACTATTCCACTAGTTACTGAAATGGATAAAGGTCACGAAGAAGCGCATTGGCCCGAAGGTGTATGATGAGAAATATTGTGTATTGATAAGACAATACGAAGAAGTTGAAAAAGGATAGTCTAGTAGGCAGACGTCTCCATCATTTGCCAGTCTAGTTAGTGTCTGTTATTTCTGAATAGGAATGGTTTAATGCCTCAGAGCAATAACATTAACGAGACTTCTACAATAGTTACCATTGTCCCATACATAACCATTCTAGTGTAGAGGCTGCCAACTTGTAGTGTTACACGTGCCGTGATGCGGACTGGCCACAAGTCCGTCTGAGTATAGAGTAGCTCTCTGGGTTTGAAAGAAAACTGTAGACCTAATACCTCATATTTCATACAGGAATAAAAGAGTGGCTAACTCATTTTCTCTAAGATCAAAAGATAACGAACATTATTCCCATGTGTCTAATATTCTCCACGCGATGTGTTCACGTTTTAGAAACGAGAAAAGCGCGACATAACATGCATAGTTTGAAAACTGAAATGCGAATGTGTATTGCAGCGGAAGATTAAATTGCCCAACTTGCATCGACAATATGGCGGTATTATCTTGCCAAAAGCATCAACACTGTTACATAGTGTACATGTATCAACGAACGTACGATTAGCCGAGTGGTAGATCACTCACGGGAAAGGTACGCTGTTCAATTACCGTTACCAATTGACCCAGCCGTAAATACACACACTACTGTTGTTAGTGAACGAAATACATAGAGTAAGGAGCTGAACACCCATACTCATAAACACGCTATGGCTTCCAACAATAATCTGTAACACTTCATTCCCGACAGCATTGTCCGATATGGAACTATCTTTATCTAAGAAAACTGTTCATGTTATCATACGTTTACGTCTATCGTCGTTTATTTGTTATGTGTATATGTGCGTGTGTGTGTGTGTATGCGTGCGTGTGTGTATGTGCGCGTGTGTGTCTATGTGCGTATGTGTGTGCGTGTGTATGTGTGCGTGTGTGTGTATGTGCGTATGTGTGTATGTGCGTGTATGTGCGTGACTATGTGTGCGTGTATGTGCATGTGTGTATGTGTGTGTATGTAAGTGTATGTGTATGTACGTGTGTGTGTGCGTGTGTGTTTGTACACGTGTGTGTGTGTCCGTGTGTGTATGTGCGTATGTGTGTGTGTGTGTCCGTGTGTATTAGTGTGTGTGTCCGTGTGTGTATGTATGTGCGTGTGTGTGTATGTGTGTGTGCGTATGTGTGTGTGTATGTGCGTGTGTGTGTGTCCGTGTGCGCGCGTGCGTGTGTATGTGCGTGAATGGGTGTGTCTATGTATGTGTGACCATGCGTATGTGTGCGTTTGTATGTGCGTGTGTGTGTGTTTGTGTCTGTGTGTGTGCATGTGTGTGTGTCCGTGTGCGCGTGTGTGTGTGTGCGTGTATGTGTGTCCGTGTGTGTGTGTGTCCGTGTGTGTGTATCCGTGTGTGTGTGTCCGTGTGTGTGTTTGTGTGTCCGTGTGTGTGTGTGTGTCCGTGTGTGTGTGTGTCCGTGTGTGTGCGTGTTTGTGTGTGTGTGTCCGTGTGTGTGTATCCGTGTGTGTGTGTCCGTGTGCGTGTAAGTTTGAGAGAGAGAGAGAGAGAGAGAGAGAGAGAGAGAGAGAGAGAGAGAATGATTGTGGAAAAATACATAATGATGCGAAATGACGTTAATGCTTGTTTCATTCATTACACTAAAACACTTGATAACGTGAAACATGAAGAGCTAATCAAATGTCTGGACGATAATATCTGAGGTAAGAATATCAAACTTATAACAAATATGTACTGGGATCAATCGGTATGTTTGAAATATAGAGATGGGGCGTCATCAAATATACATTTGTTTAAAGGGTTAGACAGGGGTGTGTGCTGTCCCTGGCCTGTTTAATGTATAGTCATAAACAATATGCATTTAAATTGAAGACATTTCTGGATTGAATATAGGAGGACGCAGTTTCAATAATGTCAGATATGCTGATGATACAGTGTCAATGGCAGAGAATCATGTACATGTACAGAACCTAATGGATAGGATAAACTAACAGAGAAAGCAATGGGGGCTGGAAATCAACATCAAGAAGACTAAAGTTCTGGTGTTCACCGAAAGGAAATTAAAGTCCACAAGCTGACATCCCCATAAATGGAGAAAGTCTGGAACTAGTGCCAAGCTATTTATACCTTGGCCAGCTAATATCGGAGGTTGTCACTTGCGAAAAAAGAGATCATTACGAGAATTGCAAAGGCAAAAAATACATTTAACAACATGGGACATAAACTTCAGTACAGGCAGATATCTCAGAACTTAAACAGGAGAAAACCTTAATTTCTATGTGCATTCAGTTTTATTGCATGGAGTAGAAACCTGGACAATGACCAAGAAATAGGAGAAGAGAATTGACGGTTATGAAATGCGGTTATTCAGAAGACTTGGAGGAGTTTCTTGGGAAGATAGGAAAACAAATAGTGAGGTTCTAGAACAACTCAAGATACTTCTGGAGGAAATAACAAGCAGAAATAATAAATATTTTGGTCATGTCAAGTGACATGACAGTCTGTTGAAAGTTATACTGGAGAGAAGAAGAGAGGGCAAGAGAGCTAGGAGGCGACAGACAACATCAAGATGTGGTCGGAACACAGTCTGACTGAGTGTACAGATGGACAGACAACATCAAGATGTGGTCGGAACACAGTCTGACTGAGTGTACAGATGGACAGACAACATCAAGATGTGGTCGGAACACAGTCTGACTGAGTGTACAGATGGACAGACAACATCAAGATGTGGTCGGAACACAGTCTGACTGAGTGTACAGATGGACAGACAACATCAAGATGTGGTCGGAACACAGTCTGACTGAGTGTACAGATGGACAGACAACATCAAGATGTGGTCGGAACACAGTCTGACTGAGTGTACAGATGGACAGACAACATCATGATGTGGTCGGAACACAGTCTGACTGAGTGTACAGATGGACAGACAACATCAAGATGTGGTCGGAACACAGTCTGACTGAGTGTACAGATGGACAGACAACATCAAGATGTGGTCGGAACACAGTTTGACTAAGTGTACCAACCTAGCACGGGACAGAGACAGTTGGAAATTCCCTACTGCCAACCTCCGGTGCGAAGACAGCACTTGATGATGATGATGAGTTAAAAGTTCGTGTTGGTTGCCTTGTTCACTATGTAGTTTATAAGTGTGATGTTTATTTTGAGATGTTTCAAAGTTGCATTTGTTGAGCAGTTGCACGCTTGTTCTTGTTCATGCCTCTCCTTTGTTTAGTTGTTCTTGGTATTTGGTCTTCTGTAATTACTCTTTGAGATTTTATTTCAATCATGTTATTTGCATGCCAGATGTCGACCAGTTTTCTGTTGTGCTGGGTTTGAGGTAGACGTTTGTACGAGGTGTGTTCAAAAAGTATCCGACACTTATTTTTTCCGTGGAATCAAATAAAGCATGAGTGTTGTGCTTCTGCAAGGAAGTATAGTGGACCGGCATGCGCATGCGAGAATTTTATCCAGCCCGCAGATAACGCTAGTCTCTGGCAGTCAACCATTCAGTGTTGAGTATAGTGAGCACCTGTCGGGTATTTATTTACCAGGAGATGATGCAATGTCAAAGTAATTTTGACTGTTTTCTTTGACTGCCGTGGAGTTGTGTTTTACGAGTAAACACAAGCTCAAAACATTACTAACGAGTACTACCTGGAAGTTATCCTAGGTAGATCTTGGTGGACATTGGAGCAGTCCTCTGGTAGGTAGATCTTGGTAGTCATTGGAGCATGTCCGCACATAGGTAGGTCTTGCTGGTCATTGCAGCATGTCTGCACAAATGTAGATCTTGGGGGTCATTGGAGCATGCCCTCTCGTAGGTAGATCTTTTAAAGGATCACTTTCCTGGCAGTCTTCTCTAGCGAATTGATGGTTGTAATCATTTGAACCATAATCTGGGACTGAAATGTTCGGCTTCAGAGCATCTACCAAATGTAAGTAGTTTCTGCAAACAGCATCTCTGCGCACTGCAACTCTGGCGCTGCACTTGCTCGGATAACCTCTGACCATTTGGTTCATGCCCTACGATGAATTTTATCGGTGGCGTATGCCGATCACGGATGAAAGAGAACTTGCAAGGGATTTCGTAAAAACCAGCTACCACAGGGTCCGCAGTTGAATAACTACCGTATGCGGCCTCCAATTCCAGCGTACAAAACACACCAGGGCACCATCACGTATATGGATAAGATACAATTTTAGACAATTTCTTTTTAAATCACAGCATTTATTTGATTGATTTCATTTAATAAATTGCATATTTCAGATGATCAGGTATTTATCATCGCATGGAAAACACCTTTCACGTGCATAAGAACACCCTAAATAAGACATGTGCAACGTACGGCTATGGGGTCGCATCCGACCTGAGCCCTGATATTGGCCAACAAGGACATTTCCAAAAATTGCAGTTTGGCCCACCATTCAACTACGGATTGTTAAGCTTTCACTATAACCAAGGAGACAAATGAAACGGGAACCTACTCTACTAAAAAATTAGGGTTTTCAATGTGTAACAAATAAATAATGAGCTCATTTAAATTGCGTCATGCGTCACGCATGTGTAATCGCTGTTGTCCTCAATTCGACATTTATGCAGTACAAATTTGTGAACTTTACACGGTTAAGTAAATTAAGGTTGGTTGATGTAATGCTACCGGAGCAGGTTACAGTTAATAAAAAGCTTTGAGACGAATTATTATTTGTATTATTTCAGCATCGCTGTCGTCGGCAACTGTCAGTACTGAGTTACGAGTCTGGGAAAGTTGCAATATGCCAGTTTATTATATTTAACTATCTTGACATCTAGTGGCACGTTACAGTCTATTATATTAGTTTCATTTTATTAAACTGAAGATATGTGGCACTGACGAATGCACTTGTGGTACCGGGAAAATGACAGCTGAACATCTGCTGCAAAACTGCCCGATATACGAGGACCAGAGAAAGCACATGTGGCCATCACCAGTGGCAACACTAGACAAGCTCTATGGCAGTGTCGACAGCCTCAGGATGACCGCTGCTTTGTTCGAACAAATACAGGTTCACGTTGGCAGCGTACGAAGAAGAAGAAGTTTCATTTTATTATAATAGTGTCGTTGTTACAAATTGCTAAACTGTTCCAAACAAGCCAATTACAGTGAGTTCAAAGGTCAGATGAAAAATAGAGCCAATCTGCTTAACAGATGCTTTTCCACAAGCGGAATAATGAAGTTGACAACCTTGTTCGTGCATGCTTTATTGTCCGCAAAAAAATTCAAAGCTCACGGGATATCAACCGATTGATCTCCAATATTGATTGGGCCAAACGAATACGTTGTTGAGAACATCAGATCAGAGTTATCTTATATAAAAATCGATACAGAATACTTGTGTGTCTGTATCGCGGTATCTTACATCGACAAGTCTTGTGTGCAAAATCTATTAAATTCGCCAATTACATGTCAACAGTAACTTCTGCATAAATTTCCACTAAACCACAACGAGCTTGAAGAGTTTGTGGAAGACGTTGAATCCTAGCATTACGACTTCCCCTTTCACTGTGATGTGTGGTCGCCAAGTTAAGGGAAAATACAGAAGTGCTTTTATGATTTGAGAGATAAGGTATCAGTTTTAATAGATATGAAAAGACACCTGTGCAAAAAGTTAGAAAACAAAAACTGGCTGTGTGATCTTGAGTATCTTATAGATGGTCACATTCATCTTCATTCACTCAATGGAAATTCGATTACTGAACTGTAAAGGCGTCATTTCAGAATAAAGTTTGACTGAAAAAATCAACTAGGGACAGGAAATACTTATAATTTTACGACACTTGCATACCCGAACAATGATTTTGATTGCGATTTATTAGTGCACGAAGTTACCTTGGGTTTTTCTTTTTTGTAGCACAAGAAGCACATTGTAATATCTTCTTGTGTCTGTTTAATATTGACGTGAAACAAGTTCCACCTTCTTTGCAAATGACACTAACCAAACTGTAAGAGAACTCAGATTGACAGACAAAAGTCAAGGATGTTTCTGAAGATGACTTTATAAGAAAATAGTTTCCAGAGAACAGGTATCTTAAATTTACTCCCTTTTTTTGCTCGGAAGAGAATAACGCTGATTCGACCAAAGCACTTCAGCTGCGAGCAAATGTTTCTAGAATTAAGTTATTTAAATCTGAAACGAGGACAATAATAACTGATTCACATATGTGCCCTTTGCATGTTACAACTTCAGTTATTTCTCGAAAAAAATTGCCGTGTTGCATGAGACACAAAGTGCCAAAAGACCGATTGAATATTATCTGTCTTAAGCTTCTTAATGTCAGTCAGGTTGATAATTGTTTTTGAATTGATATTCATGACTTTAAACACTAAATAATAAAGAGCCGAAAAAAGTTCTCAAGAAATGTATGTTTTACTAGAAGTTAAAACAAACTTTTACAAACAATAAAGACCTCATGACATCTATGGTTTACTGATAATAAAGCCCTCGTGACATGTATGTTTTACTGCTGGTAAAAATATTATGACATGTATGTTTTACTGTTACCAAAGTTCTCATTACATGTATGTTTTACTGTTAACAAATCTCTCATGACATATACATTTTACTGTTAACAAAGCTCTCATGACATGTATGTGTTACTGTTAACAAAGCTCTCATGGTATGTATG
The DNA here is from genome assembly GCA_036924085.1 of Ariolimax columbianus. Lineage (NCBI taxonomy): Eukaryota > Metazoa > Mollusca > Gastropoda > Stylommatophora > Arionidae > Ariolimax > Ariolimax columbianus. The sequence continues at coordinate 24,112,867 of JAVGWX010000003.1, forward strand.
TTTTACTGTTAATCTCGTACATTTTTTTATAAGCGGCCACCCCATCTCACAAAGCTGTCGCTCTTTCGCCTTCTATCACCCCAGGGTGCATAGGCCATGAATCAACCCTCACCAAGCAGTTCTGTCCTGTGCAATCTTTTCCACTTTCTTCCAGCTCTTTCCTGTTGTCTTTACTTCCGCTTCCAGATCTCGTCTCCATGTATTCCTTGATCTGCCTGTGCCTCTCCTTCCCTGTGGGTTCCATTACATGGATTTCCTGGTGATACTGACCTGGGGCCTTTTTACTGTATAACTCATCCATCTCCAATTTCTTCCTAAGATTTCAAGTTCCAATTTACCTTGTCCCGCTTTCTCCCACATATATATATATTTTTATTTGCCATCCAGCTTGTGCTTTTACTGAAGTTGCATGCCTGTCCTAAACGAAGCAAGCAGGAAATACACAATTATAATAAAATAAGCAGATACATAAAGTTATCAGTGCCCGAAAGCCACTCTATATCCAAGTCAGAAAATAGAACTTCATCAAATTAGACATTTCAAATAGCTGGGAAGCATGTTCATAAATGATGGTAGTTGGAACTTGGAGATGGAAGAAATAATTCAAAGGAAAAATGTGATTATAAAAATGATAACGACATTCACAATCAACCACAGACAAAAGAGAAAAACAAACAGCAGTATAATAATTCCAAATCTCTGTTATCGATGACAGACAAGAGTCGTGATTATGGCACAAGAAAGACAAATCACAAGATGTGAAGTGAAGCTGTTCTGAAGAACTGTCGGTGTGGCTAGAAGAGACACGATTTAAAGGATAAGGATTCATATTAGCATGTGGAATCAACGTCATAGATGGTATATAGAAGAGACAGAACTGATCATTTCAAGCTTTGGACATACGATAAAAATGTCTCCAAACCATCCAGTCGCACGAACCAATAACATCAAATAGAATGGCTTCAGTGCAAAAGGCAGACTACAATACAAATGGGGAATCAGTGGCCTTGAGATAATGTGTCCGCCTCGGGTGGGGGGACTCAGTCGTCTCGAGGTAATGTGTCCGCCTCGGATGGGGGGACTCAGTGGCCTTGAGGTAATGTGTCCGCCTCGGGTGGGGGGACTCAGTGTTCTCAAGGTAATGTGTCCACCTCAGGTGGGGAGACTCAGTGGTCTTGAGGTAAGGTGTCCGCCTCGGGTGGGAGACTCAGTGGTCTCGAGGTAAGGTGTCCGCCTCGGGTGGGGGGACTCAGTGGTCTTGAGGTAAGATGTCCGCCTCGGTTGGGAGACTCAGTGGTCTAGAGGTAATGTGTCCGCCTCGGGTGGGGGGACTCAGTGTTCTCAAGGTAATGTGTCCACCTCAGGTGGGGAGACTCAGTGGTCTTGAGGTAAGGTGTCCGCCTCGGGTGGGAGACTCAGTGGTATCGAGGTAAGGTGTCCGCCTCGGGTGGGGGGACTCAGTGGTCTTGAGGTAAGGTGTCCGCCTCGGTTGGGGGACTCAGTGGTCTCAAGGTAATGTGTCCACCTCAGGTGGGGGGGGGGGACTCAGTGGTCTTGAGGTAAGGTGTCCGCCTCGGGTGGGAGACTCAGTGGTCTCGAGGTAAGGTGTCCGCCTTGGGTGGGGGGACTCAGTGGTCTAGAGGCAAGGTGTCCGCCTCAGGTGGGGGGACTCAGTGGTCTTGAGGTAAGGTGTCAGCCTCGGGAGGGGGGGGGGAGTGGGAACTCAGTGGTCTAGATGTAAGGTATCCGCCTCAGGTGGCGGGGCGGGGGGGGACTCAGTAGTCTTGAGGTAAGGTGTCCGCCTCGAGTGGGGGACTCTGGTCTCGAGGTAAGGTGTCCGCCTCGAGTGGGGGACTCCGTGGTCTCGAGGTAAGGTGTCCGCCTCGGGGGGGGGGGGGGGGGGGGTGACTCAGTGGTCTCGAGGTAAGGTGCTCGCCTCGGGTGCCTGACGTCTCGTATTGGAATCTCGGTGGAGAGCAGGATTGTTTTTTCCCGTGGATTTTCTGGCAAAATTCCGTTGATATCTGTGTAGTCAGTTCGGACTCCCGTGCTCAGTGTCGAGCACGTTAAAAATTACTTGCCAGTTGGAAATCGAAAAGAGTAGGCTGTTCGCTGCCGGAAAATATAATTCAAGTTAAAAATCTACCCAAATTATTTGTACCTTTCCCCATTAGCAGCTATAGATGTCGCTAACTGGCTGCGGGTCTACTTAGCTCTAGCGTTTGAGTCTTTAAGATGAACTCGCGCATCGGTTAAAATACCCTCCAAGAAACTGGTTATATACAGACTCTGTAGAGTCTTCTAAACCAGTATAAAGACATTAAGTTAAGAAGCTCTCAATTCAATTTAGTTCAAGTGCCGTCTCCGCAACAAAAGGTCGGCTGCAATGGACCTCTAATTTCTCTCCCACTTATAACTCTTCCGCTTATGTCCGGCAACCTTCAACCTTCCCTTTAAGTATTGTTTTCAATAAAGTATCGATTCTTTTTATATGACCAAAATATTTGACCTGCCTATTTGTAATGTCTGTCAAAAGTTCTCTACGCATGCAATGACTGGTCAAGACTTTACTGTTTATTTGTTTCTCTTTCCACGAAATGCGACACATTGATCTGTATAACCAGATTTAGAGACCTCTATTTTGTTGTCCAATTATTTGTTCAAAGTTCATATTTCTGCACCGTATAGAAATGTTGAATAAATATAACACATGATCAGTCTCATTTGTAATGAATCGGTTATTTGTCTGGATGCCAATATATTCCTCATCATATTAAATACACTTTTGGTCCTTCCTATTCTCTTCTTCACTTTCATCACACATCTACCATCACTTGTAATTATCTATCCAAGCTACAAGTAGCCGTCTACCAGTTCTAGCATCACCCAGTTCACTGGGATATTAGTTTTGTGCTGCACATTTGTTTTGGTAAATAACATAACTCTTGTTCTATTAATGTTCATATTTTAACCATATCCAATACTTCCGGCGTTGACTGTCTCCACAAGTTCCTGCAACTCGTTCTCACTTTCCACCAGCAATACAGTGTCATCAGCATATCTCAGAGTGTTGATTATTCTTCCATTGATGTTTAGTCCAGGCACTCCTTCAACTTGCCTGAAGATTTTCTCTGTGTAAATGTTAAAAAGACAAGGGAACAACACACATCCCTGTCTCACGCCTCTATGTAAATCAATATACGGTGAGTAATTCATGCCAGATCTTACTGCTGCCATCTGCTCTCAGTACAGGTTACTGACAAGTCTAATGTCTTTAACATCAAGATTAATTTCTTGTAGACACTTAATTAATTTGTGTCTCATAGCCGGTTGATTTAGAGCTGAAATGCCAATATAAAGTTCTTTTGCTGCCTTGTGGTGCATGTATTTTAATTTCTCATGTAGTTTAACACAAACATGATTATTATCAGAGTTGATGTCTGCCTGCGGGCAAGTTTTGACATTCTTAACATTATTTTTTTAATCGGTAAGGGATCATAATGAAGTTAACCTGATTTATTGTACTATCCCATAGGCTTTCTGTATATATTATTGTCTAAAATTATGATCACAACATGTACAGAGTTTGTTTTCTTCACAGAATTGTATTAATCTATTCCTTATTTCGGTTCTTTTCCCAAGTCCATACTTTCCAACAATATTCTCATAGACTCGCTTTCCAGCCTTTGCGTTTATCTCTTCCAAAAATAATGTTAAATAGGTAGAGAAGCACTACAGAATCAAGAATTTAGAATAACAACTGTCACATAGAAGCGCACGACAGAAGCCACTCCATATACGTCTAAAAACATAAGTCAACAGATGCGAGGACGATAAAGTGAGGTAGAATGACGACGACAAGATGACAATTAGATGAAACGATGATGAAATTACGATCAGAAGAGATGATATGAAAAGAGATGATTATGAGATGAGATGATAATAACATGATGATGAAATTAGATGACAATGGCATGAGATGACAATAAGATGAGATTAAATGAAATGACGATGAGATACGATGAGATGAGGTTGACGATGAGATGAGATCAGGACAAGTTGACGATGAGATGGTGATAAGTTGACGATGAGATTAGATAGCGATAAGTTGACGATGAGATGGCGATAAGTTGACGATGAGATTAGATAGCGATAAGTTGATGATGAGATGGCGATAAGTTGACGATGAGATGGTGATAAGTTGATGATGAGATGGCGATAAGTTGACGATGAGATGGTGATAAGTTGATGATGAGATGGCGATAAGTTGACGATGAGATGGTGATAAGTTGACGATGAGATGGCGATAAGTTGAGGATAAGATGGTGATAAGTTGATGATGAGATGGCGATAAGTTGTCGATGAGATGGTGATAAGTTGACGATGAGATGGCGATAAGTTGACGATGAGATGGCGATAAGTTGACGATGAGATGGCGATAAGTTGACGATGAGATGGCGATAAGTTGACGATGAGATGGTGATAAGTTGAAGATGAGATGGTGATAAGTTGACGATGAGATGGCGATAAGTTGACGATGAGATGGCGATAAGTTGACGATGAGATGGTGATAAGTTGACGATGAGATGGCGATAAGTTGACGATGAGATGGCGATAAGTTGACGATGAGATTAGATAGCGATAAGTTGATGATGAGATGGCGATAAGTTGACGATGAGATGGCGATAAGTTGACGATGAGATAGCGATAAGTTGACGATGAGATGGTGATAAGTTGGCGATAAGTTGACGATGAGATTAGATAGCGATAAGTTGACGATGAGATGGCGATAAGTTGACGATGAGATGGCGATAAGTTGACGATGAGATGGCGATAAGTTGACGATGAGATGGCGATAAGTTGACGATGAGATGACCATAAGATGACGATGATATGGTGATAAGTTGACGATGATATGGCGATAAGTTGACGATGAGATGAGATGAGATGAGATGAGGACAAGTTGCCGATGAGATGAGATGAGATGAAAACAAGTTGCCGATGAGATGAGATGAGATGAGGACAAGTTGCCGATGAGATGAGATGAGATGAGATGAGGACAAGTTGCCGATGAGATGAGATGAGATGAGATGAGGACAAGTTGCCGATGAGATGAGATGAGGATAAATTGACGATGAGATGAGATGAGATGAGATGAGGACAAGTTGCCGATGAGATGAGATGAGATGAGATGAGGACAAGTTGCCGATGAGATGAGATGAGATGAGGACAAGTTGCCGATGAGATGAGATGAGGATAAATTGACGATGAGATGATGTAGAGATGAAATGACGACAAAATGAGCTGAAGATGAAAAGCATCTGAGATGAGATTAAGCTGAAATATGATTACTTTGGGATGAGATAAGGAATAGACGAGATGACAAAGTCATGACATTGATTTGACAATGAGATGACGATGATGATCAATAAAAAATGTTTGTATTTGAATGGTACTAGGGTAGGAAAGAACACAACCACTTTAACCGTCTATGCATAAACAGGGCTGTGCATGAAGCTAGTCAGCTGCAGTAGTGTCTCAATGCTTCTAATAGTGCTAGAGCTCGAAGACGCAGCGAACAAAATGACAGCAGTCACCGATGCATAGCTGGCGGTTCGAGTCGGGCTCAAACAATCAGAGCTGTCAAAAGGGTCAAACAATCAGAGCTGCCCAAGGGTCAAACAATCAGAGCTGTCCAAAGGGTCAAACAATCAGAGCTGTCCAAGGGTCAAACAATCAGAGCTGTCCAAATGATCAAACAATCAGAGCTCTCCAAAGGATCAAACAATCAGAGCTGTCCAAAGGCTCAAACAATCAGAGCTCTCCAAAGGGTCAAACAATCAGAGCTGTCCAAAGGGTTAAACAATCAGAGCTGTCCAAAGGCTCAAACAATCAGAGCTGTCCAAAGGCTCAAACAATCAGAGCTGTCCAAAGGCTCAAACAATCAGAGCTGTCCAAAGGGTCAAACAATCAGAGCTGTCCAAAGGGTCAAACAATCAGAGCTGTCCAAAGGCTCAAACAATCAGAGCTGTCCAAAGGGTCAAACAATCAGAGCTGTCCAAAGGGTCAAACAATCAGAGCTGTCCAAATGGTCAAACAATCAGAGCTGTCAAAAGGCTCAAACAATCAGAGTTGTCCAAGACAATATTCCACCTCCATGTGGCGGTACTGGAAATAACGTTTTTGAAAAAATAGCGATCGAAGATGGAAAGCAACTTGGCCCTAGTCATTTGACACTGAAAAGCGCAGATATCGCAGTCTCGCTGTAAACTCCAGCACAACAAAATGGTCTTTTCTGACAAAGAATAAGCCTTCTCTCTCCTCTTACCTCACTCTGTTTCATTTGACTCTGTCCTACAGTCACACCCTTGCACAGCTTTCACACGCGCCCTCGTGGTAAAGCCCTTCCATTTCACTTTGGTTGGGCTAGCTTCTGAGGGCGCACAAACCTAGCATAGGTACATACAGATGCAAACATGCATCCAAGCACTGGTTTATGCGTCCTGATATCGCCCAATGGACTACGGTCTGGGGTGGAAAATGGCGCGCCTCCGCCAGTAGAAACTAGTGAGGCAAACATTTAAGCACCAAAAAAAAAGAATAAAAGGTGCTATTGAGATGAGACATAAACACCTAAGCCTGTTTCACAAAGCGAAGATAACTCTCAATTCTATCCGTGTGTCTTAAGATAACCTGTCCAATCACATGCACGGAGCAGACACATTCATATTTATTTACAGAACTGGAGAAGCATTTCTGAAAATACAGTTTTATCCCGCCGAATGCTGTTTTCCTTCGTAAAGATTGTTTTTGTGGTTCTTAGAACCTGTCTAAAACGAGCATTGTCAACATTTTCAATCTAATGATTCATTTAGCATGTTCGATCTGTCCCAATTTTTTTAAGTATTCTAAATGCCAAAATTGTCGTGAACTTTTCTGATGCCTGGCATTCCCAATTTGGGAGACGTTATGTTGTGTAAACATAGGGAAATGTAGTGGGTAAGCACGTCCCATATGTTGTATTTATACGTGCAGAGTGATCAATTGCAATTTGCCGACAGATATGCTGTTATATCAAATCGGATGATGTGTGTATATATATATATATATATATATATATATATATATATATATATATATATATATATATATATATATATATGCATATATATATATATATATATTAAACATTTTTAATATCTGGGTTCGATTGTCAGTGATGAAGGATCAAAATGTGAGGTGTTAGCCAGAATAGCAAAGACAATAGCAGCGCTTGCATGGCTTAACAAAATCGTACAAGATAAACAGTTAGCACTATGCACGAAAATTAGATTAATGCGTACATTGGTCCTGTCAATATTTCTCTATGCTGGTGAGACATGTACAGATACAGTTGACCTTCAGCGAAGAATACAGGCCTTGGAGATGAGATGTTTCTGAAGACTTTTAAACGTCGCGTACAAGGATCGAGTTACAAATTAGGAAATACGAGATATAACTACAACAGCAATAGGGCCTTTTGAAGACATCATTGCAACTGTCAAAAGAAGGAAACTCGCTTGGTACGGCCACATTTCGAGATCAAACGGTCTTGAAACTATTATCCTGCACAGAAATGCGCAAGGCAGACGACAAAGAGGCTTTCCCAAAAATAGGTGGAGGACTTTTTTAAAGGGGGTGTATAAGATCGAATGGGATATTATTTTCTAAACGTAATACAATTAGTCTGTTGTCTTTTTATTTTATTTTACTTTCTGATTTTAAAATGCCTGCAAAAAAAGCTGAGTGGCGCTCTACGACGGAAGAGCGATAGAAAGGTCGACCTTGCGGCTACAAAGTTAAATTTGTTAATGACAAACTTTTTAAAACGAAAAAAGGCTACAGATGAAGAGAAGCTTCCACATCATCTACAAAAACAAAATCCGAAGAAAATGACGAAGGCGGAAAAAAATGAGAACTTGTAGAAGAGCAACATCCAGTATTGGATAACGAGAAGAGAAGAGCAACATCCAGTATTGGATAACGAGAAGAGAAGAGCAAGGTCAAGTATTGGATAACGAGAAGATTGATGTATATCTTGAAAATGACAGCGACAGTAAATAAAATATAACAGCTAACACTGACTTTGACTGATAACCAATTTCAAAATAATTGAATTGTGAGAATACAGATGATAACAATGATGATCAGGATACTGATCTGTGGTCACATCCCCCTAAATCAAATTCCTGCCTTACTGAAGCTTCATCATATCGGTACATTGATTGTGATAATACAGCACTATAGAAAATATATCCAGATCAATTGCGAACAGAGATGGATAACTGTGGTTCTCAATTCTTTAAAAATAAAGACATCACGTTTGCATTAAAAAGTGGGCGTTCATTGATTCGCGAATGGTTTTACATGTCGACTTGCAAATGGGGGTGAAGTAATCGATCGTGGTTGATGTATTCACCTTTGAATGAACCAGCTTACTGTTTCTGTTGTTCACTGTATACATTATCGACTCCAAAAAGTCGATCTTCCTTTCAGTCTTTGTCTGAATTCAGTAACTGGCGACACACAGATCGGGTGCAGAATCATGAAAACAACACTATCCTTAGTAAAGCATTTACTACATGGAAAGAAGCTGGAAGAAGATTATATCAAGGACGATGAATTTATGTCGAAGTGCAATAAAAATTCAAAAATAAAAAATAAAAAGCAACGATGGCGAGATATTTTGAAAAGTGTACTAGCCTGTATCAGGTTTCTAGCATCTCAAAATTCAGCATTTCGTGTTCATATAGAAAGTTGACATGCTGAGGATGGAACAAATATTCAAATATTGGCAACGTTCTTGCCTCATTCAAATTAATACCGTTCGGTACCGTTAATACTTCGGCAAGTTTCTCAAGTAAATTTAAATTCACACAATCCTTCATCAGTTCAACGGTAATTGCCGTTCAAGGTGTCGGTCGCTTGCAAACCTCGTGTAAATGCGTCAGACCTGGGAAACCGTGTAACTCGTGTTGATGACCTCTTAGTGTGCGGCGCTCAACTGTCTCTCTTCAGTGATTCACTCTTCAAAAATCGTGTAATATTTCTGCAGATGTATCGTAGCGTATCTGCTGTAACGTTCGTCTTCACTGCAAAAACTGTGTAACGTTCGTATTCTCTGCGAATTCGTGTAAGGTGAGGATCCTCTTCTAAATTGCGTAAAGTACCTCCATCCTTCACATCGTGTTAAGGTTCGTCTTTCCTTCAAATCGTTCTTTAAATCGTGTGAAGTCTTCTCTGCAAAATGTCTCCTAGTCTATCTCTTCAAATCGTGCAGTCTAATGCTTCGTGTTCCCCAATCGCGTATTGTAAGAAAAAAGGCCCCCAGCTCCTGTCCCGCCAGGCTTTTTATAACACGAGACTATTTTTCTTAGTCGGCGCTACTTTTAAGATGGCGTCGCTATTACTCCGCTATCCGTCGCGGTACTCGCCGACTGCATGGTCTGGTCCCAGTGGAAAGTCCGTGGGGGAGACACAATTTGTCTGCCCAGACTAAATCTGTCACACTCGGGATGCAGGTCCTACTGCTGAGGAGGTTGTGTGGCTCAGGATGCAGATTTTATTGCTGAGGACGTTGTGCGTGTGGCCCGTGGTGCAAGTCCTACTGCTGAGGAGGAGATTGTGTGTCTCAGGATGCAGGTCTTACTGTTGAGGAGGAGGTTGTGTGTGTGGCTCGGGATGCAGGTTTTACTGCTGAGGAGGTTGCGTGGCTCTGGTTGTAGGTCTTACTGTTGAGAAGGCGGTTGTGTGTGTGGCTCGGGATGTAGGTCTTACTGCTGAGGAGGTTGTGCGTGTAATGAAAAGTACTCTTGACAGATTCCAACAAGAAGTTAATACACGATTTACAAGATTGGAAGATCTCAATTCAAAATTTGAATTTCTGCTCGACATTACAAATCTTATTCGAATTGACAATCAACATTTGGATCTTCTCAGACAAGATTGCCTTGATCTAGGAATTTGTTATGACACCGATGTTGATGAAATTGAATTGTTTACTGAGATTAGCGACTATTGGATGTTACTGAATAGTCACCCTGAAACACTACATCTACTTAACTTCTTCATTTTATCATCAGTTAATGTGAAGATGTTTATTCCAAATCTACGGAGCGCGACGCAAATTTCATTACCCATTTTAGTGTTCATAACTAGCTGTGAAAGATCATTTATCAAACTGAAATGAATACTTTCGTACTTGCGTGCGTCAATTGGACGTAGTCAGTTAAGTGATCTAACAGTACTTGGTAATGAGCAGGGCTAGAGAAACGACTGATGGTATGTATGCATTGGCTGCCGTGAAACCCAAGAAAGTTAATATCTTGTAAATTGTTGTCTGCGAATGCCCTCAATGAGTAGGTTACTTTTTTGTGCGCCCTGAAAAGGGCGTTAAGTGGCTGGTTGTCGTAGCTATCCTCACATCCCGAGTGTACTGATGAAGGTGGCCCGAGGTCCTCCAAGTGGTTGTGCTATGCTTGGCGTCATCTGCGTGTCGCTCACTACTATGGGGATCACGTCGAAACTCACCTTATTAGCCTTGTTTTCCAGGACGACCAACGAGGTCAGGTGAGGGTCTTGGCCAGTATATTTCCCTTGACACTGGCTAACATTGTCTGATTAGTGTGTTTTGCCTGATCAGACGTTAGTCTCATAATCCCCTTGTAAATTGTAAAACGATTATTATAATTATAATTCTTCTCTGCTAGCCTATTGTTCAAGGCAGAAAAACAATCATAATTTTAAACTTTTGTATTTAACAGAAGTTTACCCAAAACTGACGGTCATGTTTGGTTAACTGTTAACCTAGCAGGTATCTAACATGAGCTGTTTAAAAGTAAATTTCAAATTGTTTTTGGATACATTTATTGTGTGTGTGTGTGTGTGTGTGTGTATGGTGGTGGTGGGAAGCCTTCCTAAATGCCCCGGACGCCAGAGAACGTCACTACGCCACTGACTCCACTCGCTGGTCCCCATTCAGGTCTGCTCCCTAATGGTGGCACCTGCCCTGGTTATAATTCGTAGTATCATTTCAAAATGATATTAAACTAAGTTAGCATGCGTTATTTTGTTTAGATATGCATCGAATAACTGATTCGAATTCGATTCGGTACGAAATATTGCATTCGATGGTATAGTGCAATCCTACCGAATGATTTCAGTTTCAATTCCCGTTATGACATTACTGAAGTCTTTGAACAACTCACGCGTGAGATCAGCAATACAAATGTATGTTTGTCAGTGGTGTTACAAGCCATTCAAGATATCTTGCACTATCTGCAGGAGAACTTACAGCTTAATAGAGACTCGTTTAGAAATAATACCAGGTTGACAAAACTCAGGCTGACAAGTCTGTTTTATCAGGAAATGTGTGTCTGGAACCGAAAAGGGTCAGTGTCGCTATCGAAATAAATGTGTATCGTGCGTTGTGGTATTATCCACTCTGCTGCATTCCTGTGAGACATGGACAGTGTTGGTGTTCAAAGTGGTCCACCGGGGTCTTGGTGTATGACAAAGACAAGAATAGCACCACTGCCCAACAGAGAGCATGTTTAAAAGGCGACTGTTTCATGGTACAACACTGGCCAGGGTTAGGTGGTTTGCCTTTGCTCTAGTGTTTGAGTCTCTGAGCTGTCTACATAGGCTGCTCAGGATCAGGTAGCAGGACAAAGTTCTTAACTCTGAATTTCTTAGCAATTCTTACATGTTCATCATCAATACACTTCTGAAATTGTCTTAGCTACGATGGACGAAACATGTTCGCATGTCAGATCAGTGTATCCCCAAGCAGCTGTTATGTGGCGTGCTCAAAACAGGCAGACTCTCAAAGGAGGACAGAAGAAATGTTTCAGAGACTGAAAGTGTCTCTGAAATGCTTCAATATTGATGTCGCCTGCTGGAGATACTTGCATACCACCTAGCGAGCTAATATAAGCGATCACGCTCAGATCGCATAGAGTACAGCCATCGCGGTGACTCAGCGAAAGTGTGCTGCCGTAAAAACAATACTGACACCTATCCCTCTGCTGGCTCCCCGCATGTGCGTTCTGTATGTGGCAGGGGATGCCATTCCGGGATTGCTCTTCTTAGCCATCAGAGAACATGTTTGACAGCAAGTCTGATGTCACAATCTTCGCTTGCGATGGGAAACTATTTTCAGGAATTGCATATTGTATCCACTTCACTTTTTAACTGAAGTTCACACAATTAAATGACAGAAGTATGTAAGTGAGCCACAGACTTCTTCGATGGTTGTAGTGTCACCAATAGACAGGCACTGACTCATTCAAATGATTGTAGTGTAACCAACAAACAGGCACTGACTCATTCAATGATTGTAGTGTCATTAACAAACAGGCACTGACTCATTCGATGGTTGTAGTGTAACTAACAAACAGGCACTGACTCATTCGATGGTTGTAGTGTCCCCAACAAACAGCCACTGACTCATTCGATGGTTGTAGTGTCCCCAACAAACAGCCACTGACTCATTCGATGGTTGTAGTGTCCCCAACAAACAGCCACTGAGTCATTCAATGATTGTAGTGTCACCGACAAACAGGCACTGACTTGTTCAACAATTGTAGTGCCACCAACGAACAGGTAGCGACAGATTCATTCGATGGTTGTAGTGTTCCCAACAAAGAGGCACAGACTCATTTGATGGATGCCGTGTCACCAACAAACTAACACTGACTGATTCGATGGTTGCAGTGTAACCAACAGACAGGTAGTCAGTCATTCATTTGATGGTGGTAGTGTCACCAACATATGAGCACACTCTAGTGTAACCAATGAATATGCTATCAGCATCTCATTTCTCTCTTGTCCATGTAAAATGCTCCCCAATGTCTGCTTTTCAAGCTAGCATTACAGCTTTTGTCACCAAAGTGTTACCGGAGCATGAAAGGGGAGCAATAAATAGTAACAATATAAACCTGCACAGCACATAATAGGTGACTAAGGATGGTTTGGCATGGGGTTGCTTACTTTATCATGTAGAAACTTTAAAACATGGGTAAGTCAACCAAAAGTACAGAACCAACTCAACCATGAATGACAGAGCAGATAACCCAGGACGGGACTTTACGTGTATTTATTGAAGAGCTGAACATTTGTTATTGTCAACAGATTCTTCATTCCAATAGTATCCTGGATTAAGAAAGGATAGGGTCATGTAACCTTCCTAGCCTGCCAAACATGCGGTTGTGCATGGGGCTAGCAACCTTATCACATCAAATCACTGCCTTGAAACTACTGCTGAAAATACTTGGATACATGCTGTCCATAAATGGGTCAGCTGGGTAGACTAGATCATCTCACTAATGGTGGGTGAAGTGGCCCCCTTTTTCAAGAGACGCAAGCACTCTATCCACTGAAGTATACAGTTTCTGTCTATCAGTCCATACCTCTATACCACATCATTGTATATTTCAGTGATAATTTTTTTCTGGTTAAAACCTTCGTTCAAACAACACTGGTCCAATGATGTCAATCAATTTATTTAACAGCCGTTAAACTTGTACAAGTCGAAAATAATCCAAGTGAATCAAATGTAAACAGCAACAACAAGTGATTGACCACAAATAACAAGTTTGTACATCAACTCATGTTTACACAACCCTGTCTGACATTAGCCAGTCAATATGAACATGCAATCAGAATCTGTTGTAGTACAGCCATGAAATAAACATTCAACAAGAAAATGATAAAACCATCCAACAAGCGAATTATAAAACAATATCACAACTCCAGTAACAATTTATTTAAAACCCATAAATGCAGGCACCTCTTGGTTTACAAACTAATTTGGTTCCTCAGAAATGTTCAATTACAAATGAATGACAATCTTGAATCTCCACTAAATGACCATCTTTAATACATTAACTACTCAATTAAACACTGTCAAGATACCAGTTGCATGATGTATGAAATATTTGGAATATGGTATTAGGTCCACAGTTTTTTTTATTAACGGACCACTACGGGTGATGTGGTCAACATCATTTTAGCCACCTTTACTTTCCAGACTTGTTCTGGTACCAAATTTTGTTATGCAGGGTCAACCTCACGAGTCATTGGTTATCAAAATCATATCACGCACCACTTGTGGTTTGAACGCAGACTTTCAATTTGGCAAGTCAGCAACAAGACTAACAACTGAAACAACATGCTGTGACAGTATGATATTCTTTGTTGCTGTTCTTACCTTAATCTGGGTATAGTAGATTTCTTCATTGTCAATAAGTTTTTCGGACCATATATCATGTTTAAGATAATTTAAGGCGCTGTGTGACAACCTAATAGGATTTATGTTATGTTTGATATTAAAATGAATATAAAGTGATTACAAACAAGTCATTAAAATTGATTTAAATTGCCAAATTGCAATCAAATTCTAATACTATAATGCACTTATTGTCTTTCTCTTGTATATTTTTGGGGGGTTTTTTTTTTTTGCGTTCGCCTTATTTTATCTATTCCCCAAGGCGGTGTGCGTTACACTGTGGTTTTTATTTTGCGCCTGTCGGCCCAGTGCATCCGACTTCAGCATGCATTTTATGTAAGGGTCTGCTTCCTCCTGCATTTTCTAAGGGTTTGCTTCCCCGGGGTAACGGCCGGTGCTGTGATGGGGATCGAACCCAGCACCTTCTGGTTGTGAGCCGTGCCACTTAACCACTAGGCCACGCCGTCCCCCTTCTCTTGTATATAATCAAGTAGAATATTGAACAAGAAGGGGGAAAAGGCCAAGAACATACAAAGTGATTAATATTTATACTTTAGTAACTACACCTCTCAACAAATAGTCTTTAAAACAGACACATTTGAAAAAAACTACAATGTCTGTGACCTGCTTTAGCACATTACTGACAAAAACCATCAACGACTGTGTAACAGTTCCAGCCTGAGCATGAGCGTTTAGGGCAGGGGTGATGTGGTCGGCGACTCTGAGAACAAAGGTACCTGAATGCTTACCAAGGTCACTCACCATCTCAACAAAGGAAATCGGGGTTGAGGGAAAGAATGTGTACAGGTAGCCGCTGACCTCTGGTGTTCCGATTTGGGTAGAGGGAGATGATTGACAGACAAGAGGGCAGCAGAGCTTGCTGCGATATTTGAGTGACATGTGTTCAGAGTAATTCGTTGCATTAGCGACTGATTGGGGCCATCCCCCCGATTTTCATTGGTCAGCTTTGATACTGCTTAAGTCTATATAACACTAGACAAAGTTTAGCTTAAGCAGGCTGGTCATGGAGAGGGAATGAGAGCGAGAGAAAGAGAATGTAGACAAGAGTCTCTTTAGCTCACCGACTTAGCAGAAGAGCGATTGATAGACTGTTGTACAAATGTTAGAGATAGAATAGGATCGCTCAAACAGCATACGCCATTGAGTTGGGCCAGTTGCTCAAATAGGTGTGTATTGGGCATTTTGTATCTAGAGGTAATCTGAATGTATGTTGTACGTAGGACACCTTGTGAACGAGGTATGTCCTGACGAGTTAAGCGAGTGTGTAGATCGACTAGGTGAGATCTAGATGTCTGTGTGTAGACACTGGGGGAATGATGTATGTTTCAGAGCGTGTGTATATGCAGATCGACTGAGTTGAGAGATCATATGTGAGTATACGTGGATTATATTGAATGCATTATGTCCAGATCGCCCGCCTGAGGGGATTTGAAGAAAGAAGAGTTTTTGAGAGTGTATTGAGGATGCAGATAAGGGGATGGGTGTCTGATGTGTGTACGGCAATAGAACTGGGTTTTGATAGTTGGGAATTTCATCAATAGCTACTGCTTAAAATTTCCACTTTAGCTTAATATTTATATTAACATATATATACTTATGAATATTTGGTTAAGATGATATTTCTTGTATTGTGATTTCATTGCACTCACTTTAATAGTGTTGTAAGATTATGATATAATAAATATGCTACCTGTTGTGTGCTATGTAATTTGCTGTGTGAGGTCATGAATGTTGTGGTTAAGTGTGGTAACGTTTTAGTTAGAATACCCTAGTACAAACAGTGGGATCTGCTACAGCTGTGCCCCACTCTAGCACATTACTGACAAAACCATCAATGTCTGTGACCCACTTTAGCACATTACTGACAAAACCATCAATGTCTGTGACCCACTTTAGCACATTACTGACAAAACCATCAATGTATGTGACCCACTCTAGCACATTACTGACAAAACCATCAATGTCTGTGACCCACTTTAGCACATTACTGACAGAACATCAATGGCTGTGGCCCACTTTAGCACATTACTGACAGAACATCAATGTCTGTGACCCACTTTAGAACATTACTGACAGAAAATCAGTGTCTCTACTTTAGAAAGTTGCAGCTGAAAGATAATGTGTATGGTATAGTCTAAAACAGTTCTTGATGTGAAGATAAGACCTCTTGACAACCTAGGACTTGCCTTATCTTCAACATCATCACTTTGGTAGTCTCTACTGTTGCTATCAATATTATAAAAATCACTGTCCACATTATTTCCACTGTCATGGACATCACCAGATATACCAACCACTGCTGGAATATTCTTCTAATCTAGAGCAGTTTGACAAGGCCTCGTCAATAGAATACCAACCACTGCTGGGACATGCTTTTAGTCTGCTCAGCAGTTAGACAGGGCCTCATCACTAGACATACCAACCACTGCTGGGGCATGCTTCCAGTCAGTCTGTTCAGCAGTAGGCAAGGTAAACCCTTTTTACAATTTGATTATTAACTTGGAAAATAGTTAAACATAAGTTACAATATAAATTTTTACCACTCAACAAGGATCCATGTTTTTACAGAAACATTATCTGTAGTCATTTAAAATCTTGGACTAGATCTGAAATTATTTCGTTGTTATCTTAAATTAATGTAGGAATAATAAAAGTTTTCTGAAAATGATTACCGTATATGTACTGTATAGAAATGTACATGCAGAAAAATTCAGGATATGTATAAAGATTGTGCAGCTCTACATCTAGCATAATAAAACCCCTTGAGTCATTATTGTGAACATTGTAAGCATGGCTGAGGTATATGGAAATTAGTTACAGTATTGCAGACAGGCTGTTTTTGGTTGGAGGATTGAATTTGACATGAATACAGTAGAACCCGATATAAGATAAAAACATACGGTGATAAAATGCACATTTGCAAACTTTTCTGTTGACATAATCCAGCAATGGATACAGTTAATGGCACAGGTACCATTCAAAGAGAATTTGTTTTTATATAATGGGAAAATATTCTGCCAGCTATAAAACGTCACTGGAAACTGAATGTTAACAAACATGTACATGCAAAAAAAGAGGTACAAGTACTGCCTTACCAAATTAAATGTAAATGAAGCAACAACTATCAACAAGAAAAGCTGTCAACAATAATAGCCAATATCAACATAATTGTATGTAGTCAGTCATCATGAAGATGCATGCACACCAAGATATGTTCAGTGCAATCATTAAACATAATTATTGTATCAAAATAAACAATCTAAACAGATCTTGTAAGTTCTTGGTCGACCTGTACTTTTACAGGGGCAGATGACTCTGTGACGGTACCAGCTCTGGTATGAGATGGGTGTAGCCGAGACAAGAATTTCCTGCTTAGTGGACTAGGCTCGAGCAGTTTAATACTCCACTGCGTTGGGACAATCACTTACCGAGGGTGGTTAATTGATGTGCTAGTTCATCTTAACCCTACCATACCGATTTACCCTTTTTCCAGAAATTTCCTTAACTGCCGCTATACCGCTGGACCGAATTTACGGTACTTTGGGTAGTAAGTGAATAAAATGCGTCAGAATAAAAAAATAACCAACCAATCGTGGTCAATCCTCATGGTTAGTCATTGCAAATGTCTGCCCCCACGTTTGAATTGATTTTGTGGGGTTTAACGTGAACAAATTCGGAAAATTGACAATGAAACGAGCAGCTGATGAACCAAGCACGTCAACAGGAAAGCAAAGTAAGTCTAGGCTTATGACAGTCCAACAGGTGATCAATAATTTAGTTGATTCAGACTCTATTCAAGTGAAACAGACAGTCAGAGCTCGAGTGATGAGATAAAGGCTTTTCTTGGACTGAGGATCTATATGGAATACTCATGTATAAAGCCCAGCTATCAGGATTATTGGACAAATGAGGGCTCTTTGTTGGGTTTACTCCCAGATTTCAAAATGTTATGACTCGAGACAGATTCTTGACCTTTTGCTGGGTGGATTGGCACACAAAGGTAGAATATTGACGCTAGATGAAAGGTAAACCTATTTTCTACAATGTCTCCAAGTTACATCTTATTCTAACCACTTGTTTGCATGTAACTAACATTTTTCTATATCATGTTGGTTTTTTTTCTCTTTAATGCTCAAGAACCCAGGTATGGGGGACAGTTAGGTTCAGTGCCTGGTAGGGTTAATAGACTTAAACACTAGAGCACAGTAGACCCACAGCCTGTTAGGCACCATCTATGCTGCTCTAAACAATTTCCTGCTTAGCGGGCTAGGCTCGAGCAGCTTAATACTCCACTGTATTGGGACAATCGCTTATAGAGGGTGGTTAACTGATGTGCGAGTTCATCTTGATAGACTCAAACACTAGAGCAAAGTAGACCTGTAGCATATTAGGCGCCATCTATGCTGCTCTAAACAAACCACCTAATCATGGCCGGTGTTATTCCATGTCACAGTTAGCCGCCTCTTACGACATGCTCTCTGTTGGTCAGTGGTGATATTCTTGTCCTTCTCATACACAAAAATCCCGGCAGACCACTAAACAGATCTACCTCAGAAAAATCCGCTGCAGAAACTTCACTCCATTATCAAAAATGGGTGAATCTTCAAATCCAAGCGAAAAACAGAAGAAATCATTTTCAAACATCTAAAACTAATTTATGATCGCCATTGCTGGTATATAACCGTACATTACGAAATAAGGAACTCTACAATAAAAAGATCAGTATTGTTTAGACTATTACTATGTAGCCGTTCGTTTTCAAGTTTGATTAAAACGGCTGTCGTTATACCTCAAAGATAGATAAGTTTTAACTTGAACCCCAACATGTAAAATTTCTGATCAGTGATGATGTAAATTAAGTATTTGCACTAATATTATTAATGAAATAAAGAAGAGGAAACACTGAAAAATTCAACACGATTTCGAGTAACTAAGTGAGCATGATTTTGTAGTTATCAAAGAGAAAAAAAACCTGTATGTCTCATTTAACTACATATATTGTCCCACAACAAGAAATAGAATCTCAATTCCCATTTCCAAGGCCTCCACAGTAAACAACAAATTTACATATAATTATAAAAACTGCACTAGTGAGATTGCTGAAAACAAGTTATGATAAACAAAAGTGAAGCATAATGCAGGTTTCCTCAGAATCTTAGTAATAATTGGGAGTTGCTTCCCTGATAGCTTAAAAACAAAAACAATTTTGTAAAATTAAAAGTAATTCGTGGATTCAGAGTTTGTGAAGGAATGCATCAGTCGTCATGGAAACTTTGCGAAATACAAACTTTCCTTGGTTTTGAAGAAAAAAATTATAATCGAACATGTGACAAATGATTCTAGCATCTTCTCAAAACGGCATGCGAATCTTTTGTGTTTTCGATTTTTGGGGTAATTTTCAGAAAAGGTCTTTTAACATTATGTATTCTGTGTTTGATTTATTGTTTGATGAGTTCAATGATCATGCATCTGGATTACTTATGGATATTCAACACCCACTGGATTCATACTTTTACTGGGACGCATAATACCAAAGGTAAGTGTAAAGGAATGGATGGATATATCGACAAAATACACAAGGTAATAGTTTAAAAAAATGAATTTAATACAAATTCTCTACAATTTCCATCTTCGCATTAATGGCATTTAACGCTCCATATTAACATATAACCTTTGTTATAAATACTTCATGTCACAGATAGTTTAATTATGTGTCTTACAATGTTTGGATTGTAATTTTAGCTCATTTTTGTTCAAAATTTATTAATTTTAATTTAAATAAAACTTTGGGGCTTAAAATTCCTAAATTTTGGCCGGGACATCAGGACACAAATTGACAAAGATAGTTCAGACTGAAATAGGTTAACTGGCATTTACAAAAATCATTAACAGACATCACATGGACCAGTTCCAGAGTATAACAACCACTACATATTAGATCAAAGAGCATAAAGCACAAATGCTACTGTATGTCTGACAAAACAGATAATTAAAACAACTCTAACTTTACTCTTTTTTTCCTTCAAAAAATAGAAACTATGAACAACATAAATTATGTTCATTTCATTTATTTTAAAAATTTCAACAATTAATTAAAATTATTTTTTTTAAATACTTCAACAAATAAAAATGTTTTTAAAAATTAAGTATCTCCAAAACAAATACAGCAATGAGATGAAATGGCACAGTGTCTATGTGTCAAAATCCAACAACAAATGTAGTTGAGATGTAATATGAAATGCTTTATAGACATGAACAAATAGCTAAGAATCTTGTGTATATTATGCACAAATTTCACTCATTTTGGCTCACTAAAAACTGGTTGCGTGTTACATGTAAGTACCATACTTAAAAAATGTCATTTTCTATACCTGAAAGTTATAAACATTGGAAAGTTTTGTCACAATTTGACACTGTAAATGATAAGAAATTGAATTTGTCACTTGTTTACTTATGTTATATTGTTGCAAAAGGTATTGCTCACTACTAGTCTTTAATCTGTTTTTGTATGTAGATTGGTTGGGAAATTTGTTATTTTAAGCTCGGAAAATAAATCTCAGAAAATGTTACACTGAAGCAATAACCTTTACCACAAAATTCATCCAATTTCCCCTGCAACCGCATTATTTTTCATGTTACATTGTTTAACTATTGTTGCTACTTTTGAGAGCCTGTAACATTTTTATTTGATGGTCTATTGATATGATTTATTTGTGAGTAGAGAAATAAATGAATAAATAATTTGTTGGTGTTATTGTTTTTGTTGTGTGTATGTTAGTTTCTGAGATAAAAAAAACAATTACTGTGATAGCGTTGAAAAAACTGCACACTTAGACTTTCCCGCTTCCCAGCGTCCATCGGTTAAAAAACAAAATTTATACAAATAGCCGACAATGGATTACCGATGTTTGCAGTAATGTCTATGTCTGTCAATTCAACTACAGACATAATTATTGTATCTAAATAAACAATCTAAATAGATCTACCTCAAAAAAATACGCTGAAGGAAATCATTTTCAAACGCTTTTAACTAATTCCACAATTGCCATTGCTGGTAACTAACCGTTCATTACGGAAAAAGGAACTCTCTACAATTAAAGAACAGTATTGTTCTGACTTTAACTATGTAGCCGTTTGTTTTTAAGTTTAACCTTTAGTACACCCCTGTCCTACTCTAGCGGACCAACTAGGCCTACAAATACAGTGCTCGGGGGAAGAAAAAAATTTATTTTTTTACAGAGCCACTCTTGACAGCCATTTACTGCTGAATATGTCCCCCGTATATACACGATATTTTGCCGGTTAAAGTATCGTATGTTAGATTACAAATTGCTTTTGAACAGTTTATATTTTTATATGCCTTCTGGAGCAAGCCGACTTTTTGCGAAAGGTGAAGTAGGTTGTTGGGAACGATCTTTATCGAGTAGATCTGTTTATTTTGTTTGTTTAAATGAAAGAACTACGTTTAAATTGGAAACTAACAGTTGTGTCGATTGTGTAAACACAGTATCGATACATTTTTGGGGTTTCCATGGTTTTCTATCGTAGCGACTAGGCCTAGTGGTGGAGTCAAAATTGTTCTCGAGATTTTCATAAATTTCCAACTTCATCTTTTTGTATCTCAGAAACTAACAAACACACAACAAAAACAATAACACTCACATGTTCGTTATTCAATTGTGTCTCTACACACAAGAAAATCATATTTATTGATAAACAAACAGTAAAGTTACAAATTTTGAAAGTCGACTACCCTAGCGAGAAATTCAGAAATTAATTAGGTCAAATTGTTGTAATTAAAAACAGGCGGCGTGAAGAAGGTTAATTAGAAAGGCCAATCGCTATGGAACGGTAGCCAAAGTCTGACAGACTCAATTACATGACGTCTGTCGGCCAGACTCATACGCGTGGTCTCTTTCCTAGTCGTAGAATTTGAAGATTCAGCTGCCGGGCAGCAAGCTGAAATTTTTCCATTAACAAGTGTAACATTCGATTATGATGAAAGAACAAAGAGACTCAAATGTTGTGGCAGACAGAGCAGATGTCATTGGATGAAGCTGATAACGATATTTATTATGATTGTACCAATGTAATTGACTCGACAACACTAGATATGAGCTTCTGTCTAGTGAGAGTGATGATGACGGAGTACAAAGTACCTATTAGTTAGATGTGTATCTATTTCTGTTTTATTTCCTTTACCTTCGGTTTTTAAACAAATGTTTTGTAAAACAAAATCTTGAAAAATCATATGCATTATATACCATCAACATTAGGTGCCCTGCAAGTTGGTGATCATGTACTTCCATCCATATCTATCAAGCGTGTCATTTACCAACTCTGTTGATTGTTGCTCATGTCTTTCTCTCAGGCTGTCCATATTCTCTCTCAGCCTTCCTGTCTCTCTTTCCTGTTGTCCAAGCCACATCTTTTCATAAAATGCCCACAATAGGATGACTTCCTTGTTCTGATCCTTTCAATAATTTGTGCATTATACTCAAATTTGAATTATACCAGAAAAGTTTGGGCTAAATTAAGTATGCATATTATACACAATTGTGGATTATACATGAGATTTTACGGTAATGTAAAAACATGCAAAATGTATTCTAATTTTTGAAAATTTAGAATTGTATGAACAAATGATGTACAATTGCATGAACAAAAGATGTACAATTACATTATTAAAAATACCAAATATATCTACAAAAATGAGTGTACAACTGTATTCCACAAGCATACAAAACCTATTACATGTAATTATAATATTTTTAAAATATGCAAATGTTTTCTACCAAAACAAAAAGGCACTAAGTCTGTGACAAACAGGGGGTATATGACGTATAGGTCATGGCAGTCCTGTCACACCCTGGACCTAGTGATATTTTCCTTCACAAATTGAACAATTGCAGTATTAGCCTCTTGGTCTAGATCAGTGTTTTTCAACCTCCAGTCTGCGAACCAGTGCCAGTCCGTATACATTTTCTACCAATCCACAAAAAAAGTTATTACAACCTAACACCTTAGCTGTGGAGTTCGCCTTGAGGTGAACTAAGTTCAATCAAATTTTTAATGACATATTCATTCATTCGACTACCGATTCGGTATGAGAAGACTTTCAGCTGTTAGTGATCAAAACCAAAACAGAAAATTCAAATTTATATCAATGCAGGACTTCGTCTCACAGAAACAACACTACAACCACGGTTATCAAATATTCTAGCCATGAAGCAGCAACAGGTTTCTCTTGAACTTTACTTGAATTAAATATTGAAATTAACACACTTCAGCTTCATCAAACGCCACAATGGCTTAGAAAGAATGATACTGGAGGATATGGCACCTGGCAAATGAGGCAGAAGTAGATCGAGGAGAAGATAGACAAGGCTCTGGGATTGACAGTAGCAGAGGTGAGAGAGCTGGCTTAATGTCTTACAGATTGTCTGTCTACGTTCTACAAAAGACATGCTACATTTAAATTGCTTTCTCAGTAGTTCAAGACGTTCTATTATTAACATTTGCATTTATTGCTTGGTTTCTGGTTATTTTAAATAACTATACAATTTTCTTTGCATATTAGATTTTTAATAAGGAATACATAAAACACTATATAAATAGTTTTCTTAAAATTCATGTCTGCGAAAAATGTCTTATTTTCACCAGTCTGCAGGTGTAAAAAGGTTGGGAAACACTTGTCTACATAACCTTTGATACTCAAAGACAGTTGTGTGTGGTGAAGACACACCTAAACCACAATAGGAATGGGAGGAGAGCCTAGGCATTGATTGTTAATGTTTCTGGAAACAGAAAGAAAACAAATCCAAAGCCAGTGATATATGGGAAGAAAAAAAATGAACACCAGAAACAAGCACAGCACTTCAACCATTAATTTGCCTCAGTAAACAGATCAATAATACTTTTTGAGTTCAACAAGGAACATCCAGGACATTTGAAATGACAAGATTTGATGCAAGAGTTCCAACAAGGTCATAAGAAATTGAAAGTCTTCTGAGAAAAACAGTATCCATGATGGAATGCTAACTCACTCAGGCTTATTGGGAAAAGAAACAGTCCTCAAGTTGATCAATATGACTTGGAGAAATGGACAACTGCCCAAACACTGGATGAATGCATATATTATTCCCATTCTCAGGCAACAGATCCCCAGATGAACCTAAAAGTTATCATCCCATCTCATTACCAACATGCCTTGGAAAATTGGCAGATAGAATGGTAAATGCACACCTTTACTGGTTCCTTGAGAGTTTAAAAATCCTTTGCCATGAACAGGCATGCTTCAGAAAGGGCAGGTGCACGGAAGACCAGTTTTTCTGGATAACACAGAAAATTCATTATGGGTTCCAAAATAATAAACATGCAGTAGCCATCTTCTTCAAGTTACAACAGGCCTATGATCGAGTTTGGAGAAAAGGTCTCCTGATGTGGAGATTAACGGAAAGTTGTACAACTGGCTAAGGACTTCCTTGTTGACTGAACAATCCGAACAGAGATAAATAATGCAGTCTTTTCTTAAAAAAGTCTTAGAGAAAGGCTTACCACAAAGCTCTACTTTGAGCTGCATTCTTCTTCTCACCTACATCAATCGCCCATCCAAGCACTTACAAACTGAAAATGACATGCATTCTGATGATCTAACAAGTCATGATGATGTTGAAAGTACAGCACAAAGACTCAATGGAGACCTGAGAACACTGCATGATTATTGCAAAATGTGGAAGCTGAAGATAAATTGTAAAGACTGTTTACACTATATTTACCAAAAACCATGAGGGACCTACTCAAGAATAACAATACACACCAACAGCCCTTCAGTCAAACAACTACTGAAGACTGAGAGCAGCGAGATTTAGCTTGATTGATGGGTAATGTGGAAGACTGGGAGAGAAATCTACAAGAATATGGCCATCCCTAATCCCAAAGACAACATCAACCCCCTGAAGATGTGATATCAGAGAACCACTTTCTGTGTTGAACACCATCTTTTTGAGTGGCTGGCCATTGACAGTGTTAGGAAAGAGCTTCTTACTGCAAGGCCATATAAGTGGAAAACTTTGTACAGAACTAAACAACAGCTTACAAACAACATTATTTGACACTGGGTCAAAGAGCAAGAGATCACAAGCTGCTGGGGGAAAAAACCAACCAACCCAAAAAAACACACAACACAAGTAGAGGTGTATCTAAGAACAAACATTTGACATTTATTATGAAGGAAAAAAAAGGGTAAATAATTTCAATGAACAAACAAATAAATAATATACAAATGAAAATATATATATATAAACCAAAAATGTAATATTTGATGAACAAAGTTGTAGACTTGTATTAAACAAACAAAAATGCACACTTTACTATGAAAACATGAATGCTAAATATATAATAATATATTCTACCAACATAATATGATCATATGTATTTTACAAACAAGAAATGTACTAATGTTTCACACAAAGAAACAATTTACAAACATATTATATGGTAAAAAAAATGTTGAGATATATTCTTCAAAATACAAATCGGAACCAAAAATTATGTTTAAAAATCTACCAAATCTATTACGGCATTCTCTGTGAAGCTATGGAGTTCTGTAATTGTGCTGAAATTCTCAAAAAAATATGGAGAATAACATAGCACTTATGGGTTAAAGCACATACAATGACGATTCCTCGACTAAACTAAAGAATAAAAAATGTACACCCCAATCAAACATAAAATTCAAATGTAGTTTTGCGTTTTACAAAGAAATACTCATAAGAAAATATCATCATTAAAGTAAACTTTAATTTCCACATTTAAAAAAGTAAAGATCCAGTCACGCCATGCAACGCATAGGAAATATGGTGTTGGGCCCATATTATTGGGTGACCAACGTCACATATTTCCAGATGCTTACAATAAAATGATTTTGTAACTAAATGACTGATAAATGCATAGATTTTGTTTTTACACAATATTTAAATGAATAAAACAAAACCACCAAAATGTTTCTATTTACCATCAGTAATATATCATGTGCTGTATTAGAAGACATTTGGTTTTATGTAATAAATACAAACTTGAACACACATGTTCACACAACAAGCAAACAGAACACGATCTTCAAGAGCAGTGCCATGATGGCCCTTTACAACCCAGATATAGGATAAAGTGTATGGTGATGACAGAAACCAAGTTTATGAAAGCCATACAGTCACAACATCCATCTAAGAAAAGGCTTTTTATTTTGATAGTGCATACCAAAACATACAAGAAGGTACGACATAGAAACTAAATAAGTGTAATTCAAAAATTAAATTACCAATAGTCTTAGGAAGAACTGTGGTTTTAAAAACATACAATGCAAAAAGAAGAGTGTGGAGGAATAAAGACAGTGTGGAGGAATGAAGACAGTGTGGAGGAATGAAGACAGTGTGGAGGAATAAAGACAGTGTGGAGGAATGAAGACAGTGTGGAGGAATGAAGACAGTGTGGAGGAATGAAGACAGTGTGGAGGAATGAAGACAGTGTGGAGGAATGAAGACAGTGCGGAGGAATGAAGACAGTGTGGAGGAATGAAGACAGTGTGGAGGAATGAAGACAGTGTGGAGGAATGAAGACAGTGTGGAAGAATGAAGACAGTGTGGAGGAATGAAGACTGGAGGAATGAAGACAGTGTGGAGGAATGAAGACTGTGAAAGAATGAAGACAGTGTGGAGGAATGAAAACAGTGTGGAGGAATGAAGACAGTGCGGAGGAATGAAGACAGTGTGGAGGAATGAAGACAGTGTGGAGGAATGAAGACAGTGTGGAGGAATGAAGACAGTGTGGAGGAATGAAGACAGTGTGGAGGAATGAAGACAGTGCGGAGGAATGAAGACAGTGTGGAGGAATATAGACAGAGTACGAAACGACGTAACCAGACAGAAGGTAGGTGCAACACCATGCATGGAATACATGGAAAAGAAAATGGTTCCGACACCTGACAAGTATGCAAAAAAGTTACGTGTATCTACAATACCAGACATCAGGGCTGCATTGCAAGAGGCAAACCAAGAAAAAGATGGATAGATGGTATCAATGAGACACAGAAGAAATCTGGAATGACAACATCGGCGACAAACCAGAAAGGATTCTGAACACCAAAGGTGTGCGTCTCCAGACTATTCTACATGTATGTTTATGAAAGAAAATAAATAAATCATCACAATCTTAATGTTTAAAAGTAACGGATTACAAATTGTTCATACTACTGTGCCATTGTTCACTCAGGTACTCCAGCAGGCAGCCAGATGAAGATGTCCGAGAAGGGTTGATCCTGACGAACACACAACTTTTTCCGCCTAACCTGACCTGGATAAACACACAATTTTCGATTACTTGTAACGAAAATAATACACTAACCATAATGTGACATTTCAAGATGGTAGTGGATTCGAATTGACAGTACAGAGATCTATATATTTTCAGATCAGTTTTAGTGTTGAGAATTGATATGTGTAAAAATAAGTTGTAATTGTAGTTTACTGTAGCATATGTATTTTTAAAATATAGTTGTCTGGTCGTATCAGGTAGTGACTTGACATAATTAAATAGCATGGTTCAGTGAGTGGTAGTAACTGTCTTTACTGTAACTGTGTAGGCCTAGTACTTTTGTGAGAATTGTTGTATGGTAAATACCAACGACATTTGAATTTTTGGTGTGTACTAGAAATATATATTGTATTATGTATTAGTATAACTTATTGGCTAGGAAGTACAACTGTAATAAATAACATAACTAGTATGGCTAAGATCAGGTGAAATTAAGCGAAGAGTAGATTGTCAGTGTGTGATTTGTGTCGCTGCAATGTTAGTTTTAGTGTAGGAATAGATACAGCGTTGGAGGATGAAGTAAAAGTTATATTTGGGTTATGTAGAGTAGAAGAGAGGCAGGCTCGAATGGAGTGTGATATTAGGACAAATGACAAGAAAAAAAGAAGGCAGATCAAAGTAGAAGTGAAACAAGAGAAAATTGAGGAAGTTTTAAAGAAGCTGCAGTTGGGTAGTCAAGCTGATACGGTAAAACCACTGTCAGTTAAATATGGGTTGGAGAAGGTAATAGGAATTGGAAGTATGGGAGATTCTAAAGAGGTAACCAAACACTGGGCAGAAAGCTTTGCAGATAAGTATGCAAAGATAAGTGAGGGTTCATTGCTGATAGTAGGGGATTCAATGGTGAGGGAGATAGGCAGACATTTATCAAAACAACATAAAATGGTTGAAAGAATGGATATTGGGGGAGCTAAAGTTGAAGATATATTCAGGGGAAAATAAAGATGATATGGAACAAAGCAAACAGTCATGTTGTGGTATTGGTAGGAACAAATAATGTAAAGAGAGATGGTACAGAAATAATTATGCAAAGATACAAGATTCTTATGAGGACACAAGGGAAAAAAGGACAGGAAGGTCACAATGATGGGTATTTTAGACAGAGTAGATGGGTCAGACTACTTAGATGGTAAGATAATAGGTATCAATCTTAGGTTGCATGTAATGTGTGCAGGGTATGGAATTTATTGAGGTGAAAGTTGACAAAAGTAAGATACTAGACATTAGAGGTTTACATCTGAATGAGATAGGACAGCGTGCTGTAGCATGTTTAAACATTGTGTTACAAATTTAGTAAGGCCTATGAAGTATGAGACTAAAGATTGGTCTAAAATAGGGTGCTATAGAGAATGCAGTCGAAGGGTAGAGTTGAGGTCAGGAAAGTGTGTAATCAGTAGTGGAAAAGCAAAAAGAAAATTGATAAAGAAAAACAAAAAATTGGTAAAACAAACAAAATAACAAACTAAAATGTTTTTATGCAAATGTGAGAAGTATAGTAAATAAAAAAGAAGAATCGGAACTGTATGTAGAAAAAAAACACCCAGATATAATAGGATTAACAGAATTATGAACATATGAGGACATTGCAGATAGTGAACTTGAAATAGAGGAATATACAATGTTAAGAAAAGATAAGGTAGTTGGAGACAAGGCTAAGTGAGAAGGCGTTTTATTATACTGTATAAATTCATTTAATATAACTATCAAAGATGATTTATCACCTGGCAACAAAAATGAAAGTATATGGAGATAAATAGAAGTGAGGTTGAAAAAACAGTGGTTGGAGTTTGCGACAGATGTCCATCAAGTCAAAAAGAGGAAGATGAGCTGATTGGTAGCATAGAAAAGGCAAGTGCAGGGAAATTATTATTAATGGGGGATTACAACTTTCCACAAATAAAATGGGATATGGCAGAAGCACTTGTATTAAAAATCTTTTGTTAAGTGGATAACTGACAATCGTTTTATTCAACATGTAGAAGCAGCTACCAGAGGCAAAAACACACTTGACCTAGTTTTTACTACAGAGGATAATGTGATTCAAAATGTTGCCATTGGGAAACTGTTTGGCTCAAGTGACCCTCAAATCATCCATTAGAATCATATAGCTGAGAAAAGAAGTAAACAAAAACACGCGAACATACAACTACTCTAGGATAGATGTTAACCTATTCAATTCCAGCTGATCAGAAAAACTCAACTGAATTCCCAGGGCAAGGGAAATAACTCTGCAAAAATTAGATGTGATTGCGCAATAAAATTAATAACAAATTAAATTTTTAATTATTTTAATAACAAATACAATTTAAAATTTACTATGTGATTCAACCTCCAGTTTACAGATAAATGGAAGAGGTACTCTTCTGTACACATGTGTTTGTGAGTGTCATATATGTTGGATGCAAAAAATTTAAGCAAGTGAAGACAAAAAGTGTCAATATAAAATGTATGTTTCACTCTTGTCAATTTTGCTGATAAATGTCCAAGTGAAAAGCTGCAAAGCAATCTCCCTTGGTTCATTGTAACTAGTACATCTTTCATCTTCTTGTCCAATGTCTGACTTTCCAGTATACACCTCAAAGCTATAGAGGTATCTAGTATGGGGATCTGCAGCACACCAAATTTTAATTCCTCAAGGATCTTATTCCCCTAAAATTCTGATCCAGTCATATGCATTGGTTTGCCCTGCCCAGTACTCAAAAAAGGTCTGAACTAGAAATAATGAAAGTGAAAGATAATTAAAAAAAAGAGTAATCTTGATTTGGATCTATGTCCTCTGCAGGACTTGTTCCCTCACTAAATCCTTCATGTCAAGTCATGTTGTCACCGTCTTCTACCGATAATCGTCATCACTACCGAGGCCAGTGTCGCTACTTTCATCTTGTAAGTCCTCATCAACGTCTGATTCGTTCTCATTCTCTTCAACTCCATCAACAAATTCGCCACCACTATCGGCGGACTCATAAGTATCTTCAGTCCGCACCAAGTTTTAAAGAACATTTTACCTGCCATTTTCAAAAAATCACGGCTTGGACACCATACGCGATAGAAACAATCTGTAAACTGCAATGGAAGCTGCCATTACAAGTAGTCCAGTAGCGTCTACATTTAGTATGTCTATTCGCAAGTAATGCGTAAGAAAAAATCATTTAAATCAGTATATCCACGGCGGCCATCGCCTGCTGGGCATGAATCGATAGCGGCTGTCGCCGGGCGGGCTGGGATTGAATGGGTTAAGAATATGAAAGAGGCAGCGAGCTACATATTCTGGAAAAATAATGTTGGAAGAACAGATGTTAAACAATAGTGGGAGAATTTTAAAACAGTTCTAGAAAAGTTAAAAGAGGAATGTGTTCCACGTAAGGAAGTAAACCCAAAGCTGAAAAAGGAGATAACTAGATTTGTAGTTAAATGTAGAAGAGCTAAAAATAAAGCATGGGAAAAAAATTTTTGAGGCAGGTAAATCAAAAGAAACATATTTAAAATATTTGGACAAGCAAAACATATCTCAGAAAGTGAATAAAGCAGCAAAAATATACTTCGGGAAAGAACTTGCTTGTAGGATCAAAACTGATAATGAAAGCTTCTTTTCTTATGTTTGAAATAAACAAAGAATGAAAAACAAAGTAGACCCTATCATAGATAGCACATGAAAAATAATAAGTGAGAATAGGGAGGCACCTAATCTACTCAATCAGCCCTTTAGCACAGTATACACAATAAAAGACTGCTAGAAGGTCTCAGAGTCTATAGATATTTTCCAAAGCGACATGGATACAGCAGCATTTAGATCAATAAATCTGCGGAAGACGGATGTGTCGGACCGAAAGGTGCAAATATCACAGTCAAACTCTAAACTAGCGACACAACGCATTCCGTTCTCCAGACTACATCCTGCTACTTGCAAAGCCCTGTTCAGGGCTTGGTAGCAGGAGATTGTGAACGAACGCAGAGAAGAAGAAGATCAATAAAAACTGGAGTTGTTGAAAATGGATAAGTGGGCAAGATGATATTCATCCAAAAATGATGTTTGAAATTAGAGACCAACTAGCAAAACCATTGGCTATATTATGTTCTCAATCACTTACAAAAGGAATTGTTCCAGGGGATTGGAAAGCTGCAGGAGTGATCCCCATATTCAAAAAGGGCATAAAATCAGATCCAGCATATTATAGAGCGATGAGTTTAACAAGCATAGTCTGTAAATTGTTAGAGTCAATAATCAAAGGAAACATATGGACGAGAACAATATTAGAAAAGGAACAGACCTAAGGGTTATAATAGATCATACAGGTAAAGTGAGTGAGCAAGTCCAGGTAGCAGTGATTGGCAAATGCAATGTTAGGTATGATAAAAAGAAATAAACATAAGAACAGGGAAGTGACAGTCATGCTGTATAAAGCATTAGTTAGACCTACATTGGAGTACTATGTACAGTTGTGGAGTCCTTTTCTCAGAGGGGATGTAAACATGCTGGAAAGGATACAAAAAAGGGGTGATAAAGCTGATAGTGGTAATCCAGAATTAGTTATGAGGAAAGAAAAACCGCCTTACAGTGTGTAGAAAAGAGAAGAATTCGAGGTGACAATACAGGTTTATAAGATAATCAAAGGAATGGATAAATTGGACTAAATTAACTAGAGAAAGGTCCAGATTAGATATTAGAAAATATTTTTTTAGTCAAAGAGTGGTGAATGCTTGGAACGCATTGCCACAGGAAGTAGTGGAGGCAGGGACAATTAATGCATTTAAGAACAGATTGGATGCACATAGCTTTTAGAGAAAGCAAATGTAAAAGAAACTGGTTGTTTACAGACTCTGCAGTCTACTAAACCAGTATAAAAACATTAAGTTAAGTTTACAGATGTTCCAGGGAACGCTACATGGAAGCAAGATAGTGGTCTCGGTCAGTATGTTATGCCTGACCAGACTAGTATCTCAGTTCCCATATGTCCAGGCCATAGGAAACAAGGAGAAGGAAAGTTTTACTCATAAAAGTCACTGGCCAAACGTTCTGATCTAAGTTGAATAAGGACTGAAAACGTTAACTATGAAGCAAGTTCACAACTAATATAGCAGCAGCAACAGTTAGTGGACTTGGTGGAAAGGAACTAGAGCTTATAAAAATGATGACCAAAAATTAAACTAATATATTACATTTTATAGTTAGCAGATACAAGAATTTTGAGGCCCTTTACTGGGGAGGACAAGATAGGACCATTGTACCTTTAAGAATATCGTAAAAAGTGAGTGAAGAACATGAAGCTAGCAACATCATCAAGCAAAAATAATTGCTACAAAAGACACCAGTGTAAAAAACATGGAAATATCTTTGCTGAAAATTTTCTAAGGAGGCTACCAGCACTAGTGACCCTATTCTCCGGCTGGAATGACAAAAAAAAGACTAGAATAAGATGTAAGAAAATAGCCAAGAAATGAGAATTAGTTAGATGTACTTGTATCCTATTACTGCTAGATGGCCCACTTGCCATATGCCAGTAACATCACAAATGAAAATGGTGGACAACACTGTTTGTGGATGCATGGAACAGTGTGTTGTGATATGTTTTTTGTGAAAGAATGAGTGAAACCTGCAGAAATTTACACAAGACTGCAATCACAATACAGTTATGAGA
Source organism: Ariolimax columbianus (assembly GCA_036924085.1). Lineage (NCBI taxonomy): Eukaryota > Metazoa > Mollusca > Gastropoda > Stylommatophora > Arionidae > Ariolimax > Ariolimax columbianus. Next base: position 24,146,161 of record JAVGWX010000003.1, read on the forward strand.
CACTCAGCCACAGTAAGACATTTGTATGGTGTAAACGTTTTAGAGGTCTACATCCGTGACAGATGATCCTAATTCTGGATGTTAATTTTCTACCCAGTGGTGCCACTATTAACCTTACGCACTCCACATTATTTTTGAAAAAAATTTGACCTAATTAATTTTCTTAATTAGTCGCTGTGGTAGTCGTCGTTCAAAATTTGTAACTTTTATGTTTGTTTGTCAATAAATATAATTTTCTGGCGTGTAGATACACAATAGCATAACGAACATGTGGGTGTTATTGTTTTTGTTGTATGTTTGTTAGTTTTTGAGATTTAAAAAGATGAAGTTGAAAATTTATGAAAATCTCGGGAAAAATTTGGACTCGACCACTAGGCCTAGTCGCTTCGATAGAAAACCATGGAAACCACAACAACGTATCGATACTGTGTTTACAATATCGCCACAACTGTTAGTTTCCAATTCAAACGTAGTTCTTTCATTTAAACAAACAAAATAAACAGATCTACGCGATAAAAATCTTTCTCAACAACCTACTTCCCCTTTCGCAAAAAGTCGGTTTGCTCCAAACGGCGTATACAAAATTAAAACTGTTCAAAAGCCATTTCTAATCGAACACACGATACTTTAACCGGCAAAATATCGTGTATATATGGAGGGCGTAGTCAGCAGTAAAAAATGGATGTCAGGAATGACTCCGTTCAAAAAAAAATTTTTTTTTTTCCGGACACCGTTTTTGCAGGCCGAGCTGGTTCAAAGGGATCGGACAAGGGCGTGCTTAAGGTTAACAGTCAACAGTCTGCATTTTTTTTTAAAACAGCCTGGTTTGATCACAAAGGGAGTCCTGCTTCTGCAAGATAACGCTCGACTTCGTATGGCTCGCCGCACTATGTGCCATCTATAGCAACTAGACTGGAAGGTATTGCAGTATCCACCTTACAGCCCAGACCTCGCTCTAAGTGATTTCCACCTGTTTGCACCACTAAAAGAAATCCTGGGAGGTCAGCAATTATGCACTGATGACAAAGTGAAACAGGCTGTCTAGGATTGGTTCAAATAAACTGACACATCTTTCTACGCTGAAGCTTTTCAAGCATTACTTAAACAGTACGATAAGTGCATAGATGTTGCAGGAAACTTCTGCAAAATACTAAACCACCCATCGTCCATAAATAAAGAGGCCATCCGGCGAATGCCGCAGGTGGAACTGAACCTGGCGTTGGATGAAGTCATTACTGAGGAGGAAGTCGACAGGGCAATCAGTTCACTATCTATAGGAAAAGCTCCAGGAGCTGATGCAATACCAGCAGAGATATATAAGACAGCTGGCCCATCCCTCACCAGAAGGATCACTGAACTCTTCTGTCACATGTGGGCTGAAGGTAAAATTCCGCAGGAGCTAAAGGACGCCTCAATCGTTCACCTGTACAAAAGAAAAGGCAACCGTCAGGAATGCGACAATCATCGTGGAATATCTCTACTCTCCGTAGCAGGCAAGATCCTAGCGCGCTTACTGCTAAACAGGCTCAACAAACACCTTGAACAAAGCCACCACCTCCCAGAAAGCCAATGTGGATTCAGAGCCGGAAGAGGAACAGTGGACATAATTTTTGCCGCTCGCCAAGTACAAGAGAAGTGTCGAGAACAAAATCAGGCCTTGTACACCACATTTATTGATTTGACAAAGGCATTTGATACAGTAAACAGAGGAGGGCTGTGGAGGATAATGTCTAAGTTTGGCTGCCCCAACAAGTTCATAACAATGGTGAAACAGCTACACGAAGGCATGTGTGCTCGTGTACTGGACAGCGGTGCAATCTCTAAAACGTTTCTAGTATCAAACGGAGTAAAACAAGGATGTGTACTCGCTCCGACTTTGTTCAGCATGATGTTCGCGGCCACAATGACAGACGCTTTCAGATCATTGGAGCTTGGAATACCCATAAAGTACCGCACAGATGGCAAGTTACTCAATTCCAGAAGAATGAAGGCCAAAACCAAAGTGTATTTGCTGACGACTGCGCTCTAATGAGCAACTCAGAACTGAACATGCAGGTTGGAATGGACCAGTTCTCTGCCGCATGCAAAAATTTTGGCCTGACCATAAATGCCAAAAAAACAGAGGTCATGTACCAACCAGCACCAGGCATGCCGTACACAAAACCAGAGACTCAGCGGGCAGACGTTGAATGCCGTAGACGAATTCACATATCTGGGCAGCACGCTGTCGAGATCTGTCAGCCTAGACGATGAGGTGGCAAGCAGAATAGCAAAGGCCAGCACAGCCTTTGGTAGAATGCGCTCGATGGTCTGGGCACGTCGTGGCATCAGCGTCAAGACCAGACTCAAAGTCTACCGTGCAACCATCATTCCAACCCTACTATACGCTTGCGAAAGCTGGACTGTATACTCTGGACATGCAAGGAGGTTAAACCACTTCCACACAGGTTGCCTGAGGCGAATATTCCACATCCGATGGCAAGATCGTGTCACTGACATCGAGGTTCTCTCGAGGGCTAACATGCCCAGCATCCATGCACTGCTAGAAAAAGCACGACTAGGATGGGCCGGACACCTCGTCCGTATGTCAGACGAGCGGCTCCCAAAGAAGCTTCTCTACGGCGAGCTGAGAGAGGGATGGCGCGAGAGAGGGCGCCCAAAGAAACGTTTTAAAGACGGTCTGAAGGACTCACTAAAAAGTTGCCAGATAGACATCGACACATGGGAATGTCTTGCGCAAAACAGATCTGACTGGAGAAGCGCAGTCAAATCGGGTGTAGCTGCCGGTGAAGATGACCGTGTTGTGAAAGCCCAGAACAGACGAGAGACGCGGAAATCCCGAGCAGCGGGAACACCATCCCCTTCTACAAACCTCGTGTGCCCGATATGAAGCAGATGTTTTCGTGCTCGCATTGGCCTGTTCAGCCACATGCGCACCCACACCCAACAGGGAAATCTGTGACAAGGATGATGTCGGCGGTCCTCATCGACAACGATGGACAGCTATTATTACTATTATGTTGCAGGAAATTATATAAAAAATAAAAAGCATTTTGACTGTTCTAGGAAAAACAAATGTTTTTCATTACAAAAAAGTCCTGGTTTGACTTGAACGCCCCTTGTACAAGAGCTGTGTTTTTTCTCCAGGCAAAGTGATAAGCCTCATTAATATATTTTATTCTGGTATGTCTGTAGCATCCATTGACCATGAATTTGTTGTTTATGAATCTGTATAAATGGAGGAAATAAATGGAACATAAAGGCCAAGATGAAACAGGCCAAGGTGGAATGGATAACGACTCAGTGTGCTGATATCGAACAAAAACTAGGAAGAAATGATGCCAAAGGGGCATATAAATTAGTCAAGGACTTAGTAAGGCCTGTACAAAGTCAAAATACAACGATTTAGGACAAGAGTGGGAAATGTCTCACAGAAGCTCAAGACATTCGTGAGCGCTGGACAGAGTACTGTTCAGAACTATATAAGCATGAAGGTCGTGGTGACCCCAGAAATGTAATGTCTCCTGAAGTGAGTCTGACAGAGGAAAATCAAACGATAACAAGGGAAGAAGTATATCAAGCCGTGAAAATGCTGAAGAGACGGAAGGCTGTAGGTGTGGATAATATCCCAGCAGAGCTCCTACAAGTGGGAGGTGAGGCAACAATTGATACCCTGACATACATCTGCAATAGAATTTGGCAGACAGGAGAGTGGATCACCAGCTGGACAAAATCAGTAATTATACCAGTGACTAAATCAGGAAATCTGAATATGTGTCAGAACTATCGAACAATCAGTCTGATAAGTCATCCAAGTAAAGTTCTCTTGAGAATAATACTTAACAGACTGAAACCACAGGCAGAGAATATCATTGCCGAAGAACAAACGGGCTTTCGAGCAGGAAGGAGTACCATCGAGCAGATATTTAATCTTCGGCTAATGAATGAGAAGTACTCAGAGTATCAACAACAACTCTACCATGCCTTCATTGACTTTAGAAAGGCGTTTGACAGAGTGTGTCATGCGGTGCTATGGTCAACAATGAAGCATTATAAGTTCAACAGTGATATTGTGAGGGTAATTGCAAATCTTTATGAGCAGGTGACAAGCGCAGTCTCGGTAGAGGGAACGCTAGGCGATTTGGTTCCGTACGATGGTGAGTGTGAGACAGGGATGTATACTCTCCCCAACACTCTTCAATATATTCTTGGAGAGAATGATGGAGATGACCTTTTAAGGACATGTTGGCAGTTAAAATAGGTGACAGGCTTATCACAAACTTCCGATTTGCTGATGATATTGATGTATTGGCAGGCACAGAAAGGGAACGCCAGGAGTTGATTGGTAGATTGGATAGAGCGGCCCTGAGGTTTGGTATGGAAATAAATGCAGATAAAACAAAGCTCATGACCAACAACATAGCAGGGTTTAAATCTGTAATAGAGGCAAATGGGCAGGAACTTGAGGTGGTAAAAGATTTCAAATATCTGAGATCATTGATCAGTGAAGAGGGATCGAAGCCAGAAGTAATTGCAAGAATAGCACAAACAACAGCGCCGCTGACTCGGCTGAAACCTATATGGCAAGACAAGCGGCTCGCCCTCGGCATAAAAGTTAGACTAATGCGCTCTTTGGTGCTATCAATATTTCTGTATGCCTGCGAGACCTGGACCATTACAGCAGATATCCAGGGCAGAATACGTGCAATGGAAATGAGGTGCTATAGAATACTCCTAAATGTTACATATAAAGATCGTGTCACGAGCGTAGAAATACGTCAAAGAGTTGAAGATGCTATTGGTCGTTTTGGAGATCTGTTCACAGCTATCAAAAGACGAAAGATGGCCTGGTGCGGGCACATCGCGAGGTCCAACGGAATTACTAACTCGATACTCTTTGGGTACCGGGACAGAGAGGGCGATGACGTCCAAGGACAAGATGGGTGGACAACATGATTGAGTGGTCAGGCCTTCGTCCCGGTGAGATACGCCAGGCGGCGACAGACAGAGAGGGATGGCGTGGGATTTTGGGAGTGTCTTCACGTGTGTCCCAACGACCTGATGGGTTACGGGATGAACTGAACTGAATCTGTATAAATCGTCTTCTTCATTCATTGATCCTCAGATCAAGGTGCCAGTTTTTCTTACAAAGGAAACTATTGTTTGTAACATTTTTATCTCTGTACAGGTCTTGTTTCATATTTGTCTCGCCAGGCCAGTATTGTTCTTACTCTTCTTGCATGAGCATGCAGTTATGTAGGATGTGTTCTACGATCATAGTATGCTCCCTAGATGGACACCTGTCATCTGATATATCATTTTGTTGCAAAGCTAACCTTTGAGAATTATGCCCAGTTCTCAGTATGAAGATGACGACTTGATCCATTAGTTAAATCATAGTAAGTTTTCTTTTTGGAAGTGGCGGTGTTGATCAGCTCCCTTCGCCCTGAAGTTTGATTTAACTGTGCTCTTGGCCTCATTAGACGTGATGTTCTTGTCTGTTTGTGCAGAAACTCCTCCACCCTTTGCTAGTTTGTCTTTAGCTTCACATCCTTCGATATTGCAGTGGGAGGAGATCCACTGAATGACCAACCTTGGGTGCTCTGCTGAGAGCTGTGTCTCAGAGCATTCACATTGCTCCAGATCTTTATATTGTTTAAGCGCTGTTTATACTAACGACGCATCTGTTAAGAATACTGTGTTTTCTTGATGAAAAGCGATATCTTGGATTACAAGCTCGACAACGGCCTTCAGTTCCTCTGCTTTTGCACTTAAGTTATTGGAGTATGTTCTAGTTGTTAGTACTTGTTTCATTATTGGATGTGGCTTTTTTTTTAGCTAAGCCACAAAGAGTTTTCTGTTTTTTCTTTGACATGTTCATGATAAAGGTTTTCAATTTGTTTCAACCTCAATTCACCATTGATCTCCAGCTTTACTACCCATCCTTGTTAATATTATTTGGTTGGAAAATGAGGATACAACTTACTACAGAGAGCCATGAATAGCCGAGCAGCTTTTATTCTCTCAAATGATAGTGGTGGACAAATTGTCCTAAATGTGGTCCAGTCGTGGGCTGTCCTTAAACTCTGTGTGACTAATCTGTGACAAGAGGAGATACCAACATCATTACATACATTTGAGAAATGTCAGTCAGAGGGACACAAAAGATGTAAATATAAACCATCTATAACGTGTCATTCAGAAATATAGTGAATTCTTAACACATTGAGCCGTGACACCCATATACCAGTGTCTGTAAATACCCCATTCCCCGAGCCACCTATGATTCGGGTGGACCATTATTCTAAGGCTTATTTTGGGCTGTACTGATTGTATTTTGGCTATAATATTGTAACATCTGCACAGTACACATATTTTGGGAGATAGATATGGCTACATCCACAAACATATAATTTTATGCTATGTTTGGGTGATTTCCATGATGTAAAGTTCTTTTGAAAATTTGAGAAATGGCAGTTCAAAAAGACTAACAACAGAACAAGCTGTTCAAAGTATTCCTAAGGATTTGAGGGAGAAATATTTTATTCAGGTGGTGAAAAGAACATTTGATTATTGACAATGTCCTCGCCAGAAAGAGGAACAGACGAGATGTGACAAAGGCAATGTGCGGCGACACGTGTTGGACAGACCACAGACTCATTATGTCACAGTTTAACCTCCACATAGAGCCTGGGCGACGTTACCAGGGTTGAAAACCTGAGAAGAGAATATCTCCAAACTGCAGAGTGTGTTCCATGCAGGCTTTTCCAGCAATCTGGACAGCCGGATGACGGACACACAGCCATGCACAGAAACAGTCGAGGGCAAATGGGCCTTTTTGAATGATGCCATCTACTCTTCCACTTCTGAGTATTTGGGTCATGAGCATGCAAAAATCAAGACCGGTTTGATGACGATGATGCTATTAAGACTTTGCTGGATGAAAAACATTGTTTATTAAGACTTCACCAGGACGATCCTTCCTCATCTTCCAAAAGGTTTGCGTTCACCAATATTCGCAGGATTGTCCAGAACCAGCTCAGGACTATGTAGGATGCGTGGCTTAACAGGCAAGGCGGATACAATCCAGCGCTACGCGGATACAAATGACTCAAAGCGGTTTTACGATGCCTTGAAGACAGTCTATGGTCCCAGTTCGTATCATTCGTCTGAAGAATACTAAAGAAACTGTACACTGGAAGAGTGAGACCAGTTCTCGAGTATGGCATTGCGGCATGGACAACAGCAGCAAAGGCGAACTTTGATAAAATTAGAAAACTTCAAAACCAAGCCATGAGAGTTATAACAGGAGGCATGAAGTCAACGCCAATTGTAAAACTTGAAAAGATTACAAATCTGCAATCCATGACCGACAGAAGAGACTGCAGAGCCCAACAGCAAGCAGAGAAACTCAGAAGACTGACAGACCATCCAATGCATCAGAGACTAAATAGATATGCAAATGGGAAACTAAAGCGGAGAAACTTTGCAGAAATAGCCAAAGCAATAATTGAGCAAAGACTCTATGAACACCGTAACAACACCAAAGCCTGTCCCTACTGTATGCATACCCACATGGAAACAGCATATCATTCTGGAGGTGGTAGAAAATATACCAGGTATTGGAAACAGCCAGTCTGAAAAAGAAAGAAGAGACATAACCCTGAGGTACATAACAGAAAACTACCCAAGCGTGGATTGGACCTATGCATACACCGACGGTTCTGTAACACAATACAGAACGGAGGGGCAGGGGTATTCCTGAGCCTACCAAATGGTAGAAAAATAACACTGTCAGTGGCAACTGGAAAATACTCAAGCAATTTCAGAGCGGAGGCAGAGGCACTGAAGGCTGCAGTAGAAGCAATGGTGACAGGCGAAAGCAATGAAAGCCAGATAGTCCTGTTTACAGATGCCCTGGCCGTAGTTACAGCACTAAAAAGCAAGAAAAATACTGAACTTAATGATTTGAGAGCAGTACTCTGTCAACTATGCCAGCAGACCACACCAAAAAGAGTAGTGGGTTATATCCCACTGTAACATCCAAGGCAACGAGGAGGCAGACAGACTGGCAAAAGAAGGTGCAAGACTACCACAACCAGATTCTAGTATGACCTACGAAGAGTCCAAAAGGCTTATTAGGGCTAGATACATGGCCAAATGGGAAACAGAACATACTGGCTACACAAAAAACGATGCCTATTACCAGTTGAAGTGAAGAGAGCAGGTCGTGGTCTTTAGACTCCACACAGGCCATAACAGACTGAGGTACCACCTATTCAATAAACTGAAGATAGGTGACACTGACAAATGCACTTGTGGTACAGGGAAAATGACCGCTGAACATCTGCTGCAAAACTGCCCGACATACGAGGACCAGAGAAAGCACATGTGGCCATCACCAGTGGCAACACTAGGCAAGCTCTATGGCAGTGTCGACAGCCTCAGGATGACAGCTGCTTTCTTCGAACAAATACAGGTTGACGTCTGACAGCGTACGAAGAAAAAGAACTATCATTCGTCTCCTGTCCTTAATGCTGATGGCACGGCACTGATGACCGACAAAGCCGACTCTCTGGAGTGATGGTCAGAGCACTTCAGTGCTATCCTAAACCGTCAATCCAATATCAGTGAATTTGCCACAACACGCATGTCTCAAGTTAAAGTCAATGACAGGCTGGGTATCCCACCCAGTGCAGATGAGGTTGATAAAGCTTGTTCTGATATACAAGAAAATGAAAGTGTTGAAAAACAGCGTAACATATTTACCCATCCACTTTCGGTGTCCCAAAGTTGAAAAGAAAAAAATATCCCGAAAACGTACTATCAATGTTGACCGTAATTCCCCATATTGTCCATATCTGTCACTTTTAATTATAAATGTAATTATTGTATCTACATAAACAAACTAAATAGATTTACCTGTTGTAGAAACTTGACTCCCCATTCTCAACAATGAGCGAATCTTCAAATCCAAGCGAAAACAATAAGAAATCGTTTCCAAAATCTAAAACAAATGTCATTGTTTGTATCTAACCGTAGTCGGAACTCTCTACAATCAAAAGAGCAGCATTGTTCAAACTAATTCTACATAGCTGTTCAATTGTATTTTTAAAAATAGGTCATCGCTATGCAAAGACATTGTTAAGTTGAGTACCGCCGAAATTCACGGTGCTATTTCGATGACGTCAGTCAATTTGGATCAACGATAGCTTCGTAAACGTTAAAATACTTACTATGTATAGCCGAAGCCTTCGGCTACCTGGCAACAGACATTAACATGGCTATTTGAATACCAGGATTCCAAGAATGTTCCAAGTGTCCTCTAAATTGACTTTTATGTTAGCAATTTTATTTGGCCCTCTTAATTAAGCAATATATATGAAAAGACAAACAATGACTGGCATTACCAGGTTTTCAGGATAATTTTGTATAAGTTATCTTAATATTGACATACCTGAGAATCAGCTTGCCTGGAGAATCACCCTCTTGCAATAAAGTAGTAAAGGGTGCCTCATCAACATGTTCGCTCACTGCTCCTAAATTAAAGTAACACGAACAAATAATTCATACATTTCAAGAAGAATAATTAAAATATATCTTTCACATATATAAATCTGCCATCTGGATCTGAGAGAATTAAAAAAATTGTTTTTTTATTTCGCCTTATTTCTGTCATTTTCAAGGCGGTGTGCATTGCACTGTGGTTTTTATGTTGCGCCTGTCAGACCAGTGCACCCGACTTCAGCATGCTTTTTACGTAAGGGTCTGCTTTCTCATGCATTTTCTAAAAGTTTGCTTCCCCGGCCAGTGCTGTGATGGGGATCGAACCCAGCACCTTCTGATTGTGAGCCGTGTCACTTAACCACAGCCCCACACCTTCCCCTTAGAATATTATTTCCATTTAAATCGTTCTTAACCTCCATAACATTTTATTTCCAATTATTTCCCCCCAAAATGTAAAAAGGGTTATATTATTATTTTGCTACAAATAATTGCATGTGAAAAATGAAAGCAGAAGAGTAATTATCCAACAGTAATCTATAAATATATAAAAATAAATATGCACTCACAGCTACTACACTCACACCTGCATTCGTGGAATTAAAGTCCTCCTTCAACTCGGTTGATCAGCTGGCTTTATGGAGACCCTCCAAGGGATAGGTACCTCGGACCACCTGTTGAACCTGATCTAGCAATTACACGAGGACACCAGCGCCAGGATTTGAATGGGTGGCACTCTCTCTAACAGATTCACCACGACGAATGTCAGGCAGGGATGTGTTCTTGCCCCCGACCTATTCTGCCGGGCAGTTGACTGGCTTCTTGGCTGTCTCAACACGCACCAGGAGAGTATAGCTATTGATCAGTTAATCGCTAAACCAACTGGCAGGTAGCGACCACAGGCCGATCAGGCTAACCATTGATATGGAAGTAGGCCCACAGGAAACAAAACCGCTCCCACGTTGGAATTACAAACGAGCCGACTGGGACAGATTTGCAATCCTGACAGATGGGCTGTGTGAAACCATCAACACACGAAACACCAAAATGAAGCCCATGGTAGAGAGCCTAAGCAAGGCAATAATGCAAGCCGCCACTGAAACCATCCCAAGAGGAGCTAGGAAAAACTATAAGCCCTACTGGAATGATGAGTTACAGAAAGTGGAAGATGCAGTAACTAATGCGAGGATCATGGCAGAACGAGAAAAATCCGTGGAGGCAAACATCGCCCTCAAAGCCGCCGCGGCGAAGTACAAACACACTCTCAAGCAAACAGCAAGAGAAAGTTGGAAAAATAAAACGGAAAGTTTAAACCTGGACAAAGAAGGGAACAAGCTATGGAAGCTAGTCAGAGCCATGAACGACGAAACCCCGTCAAATAAACAAATTACTATCAAGCAAGGCGAGAACTTGATCACAGGTAAGAAAGCCGCAAACGCCTTTGTCGATCACTATGCCAGAGCAAACCACATCGAGGTCCCTGCAGATAAGCATACAGACATTAGCGAAGAGCTAAAGGGGCACGAAAACATAAATACGGCTCCTGAAGAGCACATGATGGCCAAACTAACAATGCGCGAAATGGAAGAGGCTATGAGAACACTAAAGAGAAGGAAATCTCCCGGAAAAGACGGGATAACAAACGAAATGCTGATGGGGCTGGGCCAAACAGCGAAGGAAAAACTACTATCAGTCCTGAACCAAAGCTGGAAAAGGGGTATTGTACCCCAGGCATGGAAAGATGCAATACTGGTACCAGTACCAAAAACAGGAAAGGACAAAACAGATCCGAATGGATACAGGCCCATAAGCCTACTGAGCTGTGTCGGCAAGCTGATGGAACGGATGATAAACACCAGACTGATGTGGCATCTGGAAGAAAAACGAATACTAATTCCACAGCAAGCCGGCTTTAGACAGCACAGATCCACTGAGGACCAGGTCATCCTCATAGCCCAGGAGATAGAAGATGCCTACCAGGCACAGAAACACACAGTAGCTGTTTGGGTGGATCTGGAAAAGGCATTTGACAAAGTCTGGAAGGATGGACTTAGAGTCAAGCTAAGAAGAAGTGATGTTTGTGGGAAGATGTACAAGTGGATCAACCACTACCTCAAACAAAGAACGGCCAGAGTCCAAGTACAAGGGCAGATGAGCAAAAAGGTGACACTCGAGCAGGGAGTACCCCAAGGGGGAGTACTGTCACCCACACTCTTCCTGGTATATATAAACGATATTACAGAGAATATACCAAGAAGAGTCCATAGCTCAATGTTTGCAGACGATCTGGCTATGTGGACCTCTGAAAAGAATCTCACCATAGCAAGAAATCGGATGCAAACGGCCCTAACATCGCTGGAAGAGTGGGCGAACTCATGGCTGGTCAAAATAAACGAGGAGAAAACCACGTGCACAATATTCTCGCTCTCATTAAAACCCCAAAGTACCAAATTAAGCCTAAATGGCAAAATCCTGCAGCCAAACGACAACCCAACCTATCTGGGAGTCACATTTGATCGGCGCATGACATGGAAAAGTCAGATTGAGAGAAACCGAATGAAAGCCAGAGAAAGAATGGCGATCATGAGGAAACTTGCTGGCACAAGCTGGGGAGCAGACGAAGGCATACTAAAGAAACTGTACACTGGAAGAGTGAGACCAGTTCTCGAGTATGGCATCGCGGCATGGACAACAGCAGCGAAGGCGAACTTCGATAAAGTTAACAAACTTCAAAACCAAGCTATGAGAATCATAACTGGTGGCATGAAGTCAACGCCAATTGTAGAACTTGAAAAGATTACAAAACTGCAATCCATGACCGACAGAAGAGACTGCAGAGCCCAGCTGCAGTCAGAGAAACTCCGAAGACTGACGGACCATCCAATGTACCAGAGGCTAAACAATTTGGGAACTGGGAAACTAAAGCGGAGAAACTTTGCAGAAATAGCCAAAGCAAAGATGCACGAAGACCCCATAAACGCACTAACAACACCAAAACCCATCACTACTGTACGAAAACCTACTTGGAGGCAGGACATATTTCCAGAGGTGGTAGAAAATATACCAGGTATTGCAAACAAAAACTGCCAGACCGAAAAAGAAAGGAGAGACACTACCCTAAGCTTCATAACGAAAAGCTACCCAAGCATGGATTGGACCCATGCATACACCGACGGTTCTGTAACAAACACTACACAGAACGGAGGGGCAGGAGCATTCCTGAACCTACCAAATGGCAGAAAAATAACACTGTCATTCGCTACTGGTAAGTACACAAGCAATTTCAGAGCGGAGGCAGAGGCACTGAGGGCGGCAGTGGAAGAAATGGCAACACACAGTGAAAATGAGAGCCACATAGTCTTGTTGACAGATGCTCTCGCCGTAGTCACAGCGCTAAAAAGCCAGAAAAACACTGAGCTTAATGACTTAAGAGCAGCACTCTGCAAACTGTGCCAGCTGTCCGCACCAAAAAGGGTAGTGGTACAGTGGGTTCCGTCACACTGCAACATCCAAGGCAACGAGGAGGCAGACAGACTGGCAAAAGAAGGTGCAAGGCTACCACAAACAGATACCAGTATGACGTACGAAGAGTCAAAACGGCTTATCAAAGCCAGGTACATTACCAAATGGGAAACCGAACATACTGGTTACACCAAAAACGATGCCTATTACCAGTTGAACCGAAGAGAGCAGGTCGTTGTCTTCAGACTTCGCACTGGCCACAATAGACTGAGGTACCACCTATTCAACAAATTGAAGATAGGGTGTACCGACGAATGCCCGTGCGGTACTGGTAAAATGACTACTGAACATCTGCTGCAGAACTGCCCGACATACGGGGATCAGAGAGAGCAGATGTGGCCATTGCCAGTGGAACTGCAAGACAAGCTCTATGGTAGTGGCGAGAGTCTCAGGACGACCGCCGCTTTTTTCGAAAAAATAATGGTTGCTGTCTGACTGTGTACGCAGAAGAAGAAGAAGAAGAAGATCAGTTAATCTTCATTGATCTCATTTATGTGGACAACATTGTCCTGTTTAGCACGGACAGCCATGCGCTGCAGCACTCTGGAAATGTTAGACAACAAAACACCCTCCCTAGGCCTGTTAACCTGGATCAAGAATAAAGTTCAGAACCTCATTTCCAACACAGCACTCAAGGGTATTGTGACCCAAGGTCACATTGTGGAGGACACAAACGAATTCATCTATCTCGATAGCATATCATCCGATGGCCGCAGCGGTCCCGACATGTCAAGGCAGATCGGATTAATTACGTCTGCTATGCACAATCTCCGACGTGTGTGGAGTAACGGTAAGATCTTCATTGGGACAAAAATCAGCATCTACCAGTCCTGTGTAGTACCAGTCCTACTTTACGGTCCTGAAACCTGGACATTGCTGAAACATGACATGTCAAGACTGGAAACCTTCCCCATGCACAACCAGTGTCGTATCTTCTGCATGACTACATCCACAACATGGAGGTCTATGCTAAAACAGGCATCCATCCAATCTCTGAAACACTTGACCGATGCCTAGTTTCTTTGTTCGGTCATATTGTATGGTTGAACCAGAAAACCACAGCCCACAAGATACTACACAAGTTGTTCCTCGGTGCCAAATGTCTCCCCTCGACCGGTTGGAGGCGCAGAAAAGACCGTCCCCGTACAGTATGGCTCCAACAGATATTAACCTCCTCCTCCACCCTGAACCACGCCAGAGCAGTGGGTCATGGAAGTGGTCGACCAGCGCAACGGGCCTCAAACATCTAACCGAACATTATTAATATTACAGCTACTATGAAAATTTCAATATATGTCTTTGGTGTGGTAAATCTTAAAGCAAGGCTGCAAAGTGTAATGCAAGTTCTACACCACAGTCTGTACAATAGTAGCATGTTTCCCAACGGTTTTTTATGCCCAAGTCTGCAAAGTGTAATGCAGAGTTCAAAACCACAATCTGGACAATAGTAGCATGTTTCCCAAAGATTTTTTTATGCCCAAGTCTGCAAAGTGTAAGGCAGAGTTCTAAACCACAATCTGGACAATAGTAGCATGTTTCCCAACAGTTTTTTTATGCCCAAGTCTGCAACACTTGAGCAGCAAACCATACACCTGCGTGTTGGTTTATACTTTGTTCCAAGAAGATGACCAAGGTTGACCACAGTAGTGCAGCAACGATCTGCCATAGAATTTGATTTTGATGTTTGATATTTTCTGAAAATGCATTCAACCATCTTTCATGTAAAATCTGCAAACATTATCACTTTGTCAGTTTTCTGGTTCAAGAGGATTTATGCATTCCAGAGCCACTGTTCAACCAAATGACACAATAATTTAAAAAAATAATATTTACAGGAAAGTGATCAACATCCACCTTCAAACCAAAGTTTCCCAGAAATGGAAATCAAGGATATGTGACAGTGCTGTTCCCAAAATCAACATGATATTTATTGATACCACACTCGTCCAGAAGGAAGATTAGATGTTTCAGATTTATCTAAATCGCTTTTAGATTCTTCTTCTTCTTCTTCTGCGTTCTTTCTCAATCTCCCGCTATCAAACCCTGATAGGGCTTAAGTAGCAGAATGTAGTCCAGAAAACGGAATGCGTTGTGTCGTAGTTTACAGCTTGACTGCGATATTTGCACTTTTCAGTCCAACACATCCGACTTCAGCAAGCATTTTTTGGGTACCGGGTTAGCATTTTCTCTTTGATCCTTTCTCCTTAGCCAGTCTGCCCTACTGCAGCCTGTTATCCAGGATCACCGCGTGTAGGTGTAAAAGGGTCTTGGCAGCTCTGGTTTGCTGGCCCTGACGCAAGCAGTCAGCTATGAGTGGCTGACCACTGCAGCTCATGCACTGCTTAGCGTCTTGATCCCGCTTTTAGATTCAATGTCATCGATGCTATCGCAGTCCAAGGAAAAAATCTATAGCATCACTTTAGCTATTATCATCCATCAATTTCCACAAAACTATTTGCAATCTGTCACTTAGTCGAACAACATATCACATTTGAAGCCTTTGTAAATAATATAAGGGAAACCACTTATAAAAACAACATCACTGTTGCATAGTACATTTTTCTTGAAAGAAGAGCTAATACAATATTAACGAACTCATTATGACCAACAAAAAGATAGGTCTTAGTACTTAACCTTTAGCACGCCACACTGAATTTTTGAAAATTTTTCACATTTCTCAATTTTGCAACTTTCAAAAATTGTAACTGTTCTGTTTGTTGGTCAATAAATATGATTTTCTTGTGTTTAGAGACACAATTGAATAAAGAACGTGTTGACGTTATTGTTGTGTGTTTGTTAGTTTCTGAGATACAAGAAGATGAATGTGAAATTTTTTGAAAAAAATTTAAATATTTGAACTTTCCCGGCTAGGCCTAGTCTCTCCGATAGAAAACCATAACAAAGAATCGATACTGTGTTTACAATATCGACACAACTGTTAGTTTCCAATTCAAGCGTAGTTCTTTCATCTAAACAAATAAAATAAACAGATTTACAAGATAAAGATCTTTCCCAACAACCTACTTCACCTTTCCCCAATAAGTCGGCCTGCTCCAATCGGCGAAAAAAAATAATAAATCGTTCAAAAGCCATTTGTAATCTAACATACGATACTTTTACCGGCAAAAAGCGTGTGTAGATTGACGTGACGAATCCAGCAGTATAAAAATGGCTATTGGTAGGGTCTCCGTATTTAGAGGAAAAAAATTTCAAAATTTTTTATTTAGACAGCGTCACGAGCATGGCGCAGACAGCGGCCTGCAGCGTGGTAAAGGTTAACTGGTTGCATACTATAAGCCGCTCCTAGCGCCACACCGTTTAACCCCCGAGCATAAGCCGCTGTGACCGCCAATGTTTCATAGCAAAACGAGTTATAAATTTACAATCTTCCTTTCCGTTTCGGTACGATATTTTAATTTACCGATAGGAAGTTGATTCACAAACCACAATTCGCAGGTGAAGTTGTGAAAAATTGTATTCGTGTCATAATTATCATATTTTTCAGCTAGTTACCAAACTGTACAAAATTGTTTACCATAGCAACAAGCAATAAGGTCACCAAAAGCACTCGTATGACTCGTCTAACTGCTGAACAAGCTAGATACTTGTTTCAACAGATGGATGATACGTCTAGTAAAGATGAGGCAAGTGAAACTGATGTCGACAATAATATAATAATTCAAGTGATTTTGATGAATGCGAAAACAATAGTACGGACAGCACAAGTAATGATAGCAAAGATGATGCACGTCATGGACCATCAAAAGTCCATAAAAATGCCAAGACAGCTGCTAGATTTACAAATTGTGCAGTAAATAATGGAGCTCAAGAAAGAGAACAGTAGCATCAAGTAACTGAACATGAAACAACAGGCAGTATTCCCTTTGTTCCAACTCATGAACCAGGTCTGCATGCAACACTAGATGCGTCTTCCTCAAAACTAGATTGTTGGCTTGCCTTGATAACACCAGATGTGTTAGATTCATTAGTGTCAATGATCAATGAATATGCAGAATTGAAGAAATCCAAAGTTTCTTTACAAAAGTCTACACTTGCAAGTTGGAAACCTATCACTCAATATGAGTTGTTAAAATTGTTTATATTGATTACCGCAATGGGTTTAGATTTTTTTAAAAAACAAACAAACATCGGTGAAGGGTTATTGGGCACACAAACTGCACAACTACAACCCATGGTACAGTCAGATTGCGATTTGAAGTCATTTACCACACCATGATGCATGTTGGAGATGCTAAATCTGTAGGGAAGGACAAAATAGAGCCATTCTTGAATTCATTAATAGCAAAGTTCCAGGACGCATTTTATCCATTTCAGGATCTGGCCATTGATTAAATTGTAGTAGGCTAAAACGGACGCTGGGCACACAAGCAGTACAATGCCTCCAAGCCAAGCAAGTATCATATCAAGACCTTTTTTTTGACTTGTGTATGTCTACTCTGTATACATATATACTTCAGATAAAAAACATTACATGTCCTTGCCAATGACAGTACAAGTCAGGCTGTGAAGGTGTTTGACCACCTGCTTCAAGGAATTGGAAAAGGTCACCATGATAGGTACTACACTGTAGACACCGTGATTACACATCTGTTGAGTAGGGGTATTGATTATACTGGCACACTCAACATCCAAAAAAAATTTACGCTTCAGCTATAAACCATTTCTACAGCTCCGAGAAGATAGGTGGTACATAAATGATGGATTTCAGATATGTGTTGCTTGGCGAGATAAGAAAGCCAAAAAGCCATGTATTGTTGTCTCCACCAAGATAAAAGTTCATATGGAGCAAGTTACAACTAGAAGAGGCAACACAGTTGAAAAACCTAAATTAGCGCAGCGATACAACTTGTGCATAAATGGGTGTGGCTATAGCGACCAGATAGTATCATACTCCCGCAAAAGGTAGTAACTACAAACGGATATAAAGTTGGGAGAAAATTAAAAGGAAAGAAAATTAAAAGATATGAGGGTGCTGTGCATATTGTGGATATCTCAGACAAAGACAGGAGCTGCATTGTATGCTCAACTTCTGCAAAGAGAGTCTGCACAAATTTGTATTGCACTGGTTGCCCAGAAAAACCACATCTCCATCCGAAATACTGTTTTAGAGTGTACCATACACATGATCCTGCAGGTAGTGCTCACTAAAGACATTGATGTACTGTAAATAAATTAGAGATATATTTTTATTCAAAATTTTTGAATTTTTCTTCTGATATGGTGTAGATGTGATTACATAAGCTATTAGAAGTGTAAATATTTTTCAATTTCTGTGTTCTTGGATTTGTTTATCTTATTGTTGGATATGTTTTTTTTGGGGCGTTTTTCTTATTTCTCTATTCCCCAAGGCGGTGTGCGTTGCACTGTGGTTTTTATTTTGCGCCTGTCGGCCCAGTGCATCTGACTTCAGCATGCATTTTATGTAAGGGTCTGTTTCCTCCTGCATTTTCTAAGGATTTACTTACCTGGGGTAACGGACAGTGCTGTGATGGGAATCAAACCCAGCACCTTCGGATTGCGACCCACCTTCACTTAACTACTAGCCCACGCCATCCCCGTATAATCTATGATAACCACCAAGTAAAAGACATTAAATGTTTTGGACATTCAAAAATTTAACGCAAGGTGGCATATTTTTATAATTTTAAATAATAATTTTTTTCATTTTAAATCAATTTAAAAAAAAAATATTTTTAAACACTTTTATATTGCAAATAATAATTTAACATTTACAAATTTCCAACTAAAAAAAATAACCAACAATTGCTTTAGATCTATCTTAGAGAACATTCATTTACCTACAAAACGGTAAATCACTCATTAAAATATGTTAATAATTAAGAAAACTGCAACTGAATTTGTACACACACCTGCAATTGGGAAAATGAGACCTAAATTTTATTCTGACATAGCCTATTTTTCAATTCAGTAGCTAATCAGTTAAGCACAAATACATATAATTTAAAAAAATGAACAATTATTATCAGAACAGATGCAATAGTGTCTTTTGAACACCTCTTGGCAATGATCAAAAGACGGAAACTCGCTGAGTATGTCAACATATCGTAATCCAACGGTTTTGCAAATACGATCCTGCACAGAAAGGTGCAAAGAGGACGACGAAGAGGTCTCACCAAAAAGAGGTGGAAGGACAGACAACATAAAAAACTGGACCAATCTCCGATCAGGAGGCATAGGTAGCTACCGCTGACACAAAGGGGTGGCGTGGTGGGCGTGTGGTTGTCTTCATGTATGCCCCAACAACCTCACCAGTTATGGGATGACCTGACCTGAGATGCAGTTTGTCAGAGACATCACAGTTTTAGGGTGATCCTATATAGTTTGGAAGAAGTACAACTGTTTAACATTAGAAGCAAATATACAGATAAAATGTTGAGTTATAGAAGAGATATAATGGTTACTTTTATCTGGTACTAATTCAGGCGGCACAGGGCTGATCATAACCTCTGGCTCTTCTGGCACAGCTCTCAGGTCTCTAGATTGATCCAACAGATCAAACGACATGCCTTGATGACCACTTGGCTCACTGTCAGTTGATGCTCGCCGTTTACTGGTGCTGACAAAAACAAAATAAAAACATGTAACAATTGTTTGTTTGGTTGTTTTGCATTGAGGAGAAGACAGAACAGCATGCTGGTCTCCTCACCAAGAAGACAAGTTCAAAACCTTGTTAAACACAGGTATTTCTCTGTTGTAAGTCAAATAAAAACAGCTTGCACGCTGAGTTGTGACTACAGAGAATAGTTGTCTTTATTTCTCAGTCCTATAAATCGTCTCAGTGAAGACTAGCAATGGAAATGAATAATGTGACGGTTTTTGTTTTGTTTGTTAACAATTTACAAGACTGCTCTGAATTCATTTCGTTTTTTGTTTAAAACCATAATAAACACAGAAAAATTGTTTTTCAAGATGTCTAGCATTTCTTCTGCCCCTTCTGAGCTCACTGTATAACAGCTGCTTGTGCGTGCGCTCATCAGATTTGCGAACTTGTCCCGTCAATATTATCTAGACTTAACATAGAAGTGTATGGATGATCAACATGTTTTGCCAAGAATTTCAGAATTAGGCACTTTGTCCTGTCACACAATTCTGAGCAAATATCTCAAGTGAATACGATTTAGCTGTCTGGATTGTCTGCTATACACTGCCCATTCTTTGCAAGCATGCTGCAGAGTGGTTAACACTACAGCACCATACACTTTTACCATTGTGGCAACGCTGATGTCTTGTTTGTCAAGATTGCAACCTCCCAAACAAGGAGCTCGCTTTTGCAATCCACTTGTCCATCAGAATCAATATCCACCTCTCTTGTGAGGACACTGCTAGGTAGGTGAAGTATTTACTTTATACCTAACCTTCTCCTGTTGTTATTTTTAAATGACTATTGAGTAGTCATTACCATCATTGGTGTTTCACAAAAACTTTAAAAGATAGGTAATTGACTCTGTTGATTGTCAATCAGTAATTGACTCTGTCAACTGTTCATACTTCTTTTGAATTGTGTGCTATATTATGAATTTTCTTGTCATTGATGTTGAATTCTGAAACTATTGTGAAATAGGTGACCATATCATAGTACAGGGTTGTCCAGCACTAGTGTTTAACTGAAACTACTGTGAAATGGGTGATCATATGGCTTGGCTTCGTTCGTTCTCAATCTCCCGCTACCAAACTCTGAAAGGGCTTAAGTAGCAGAATGTAGTCCAGAAAACAGAATGCGTTGTTTCGTAGTTTACAGATTGACTGCGATATTTGCACCTTTCGATCCAACACATCTGACTTCAGCAAGCATTTTTTGAGTACCGGGTTAGTATTCCCTCTTCGATCCCTTCTCCTTAGCCAGTCTGCCCTACTGCAGCCTGTTATCCAAGATCATCGCGTGGAGGTGTAGAAGGGTCTTGGCAGCTCTGGTTCGCTGGCCCTAACGCTAGCAGTCAGCTATGTGTCGCTGACCACTCGGGTGATCATATCAGAACATGGTCTGTCTGTCCAGCACCAGTGTTTAACTGAAACTTAAAAGTTTCAAGACAGATCACTTGGTCTTTAGGTGGGAAAATGATTTCTTTTAAGCTTTACATCTGGAGCAATGTTAGTGTTTGCAGTTGTTGGCAGGCTCACATGTTTCTCTAAGATTGTTTGGGGTCCTCTTCTGTTATATACAATTACTGCCCTCAGGAATGATTTATAGGTGCTCAACTTCTCTGTCAAATGTATAAATACTGATGGTTCCTGTAACTCACAGGATGTACAACATTTCTGCTCAGTCTTCTGAGGTGTCTGTTACTGCTTGACCCACATCTAATGACAATTTTCTCCAACGTTTGTTAACGCCTCCTCTAGTAAAATTAACGATCAGGTTTCAGAGTTCAAACATCATCACCAGATCCTTAGAGAGACTAAAATAGGATCAAACTGCCATACTTCAAACCTTCCCTTTATGGGTAGTCCTGAAAACAATGAACTTATCAATAAACATTAAAATTACCTGAGACTGGTTCGCGACTCATTAATTTGTGCAATAATAGAGCGGCTTTCGTTGCCTTCATAAGAAGCAGATTCTGCAGAAGCAGCTCGCTGATGTTCTAAAGACACAGTAAGAGGCTCCTGCACACAAGAACAGTTACTAAATAAATACATTTTAAAAATAAAGAGCAACATGTATATATCACATAACATTTTTGAAATAAAGAGCAACTTATATATATCCCATAACATTTTTAAAATAAAGATCAACATTTATATATATACCATTACATTTTTCAAAATTCTCAACTCTTTCAGGACTTGATTCTTTTTAGGTTTGGACCAAATTAATTTTCAGCTGTAGCAAAATTTCACTGCATCCCTTTTACAACTGACTATTACACACCATAGCATAGACAAATATAGTACTCATTATATATCATTGTAAAGAAAAATGGGTACAGAAAATGAAAATATCAGTAAATTGCTGATATTTCGTTATTTGAAAAAATAATTATGTTGTACAAAAAAATAATTTAAAGGGTAGATAATTTATAAGTCAAAATATTGTAACTCACCATCATTTTTCATTGGCCTGAATTGTTGATTTCAATTTGTCTGGTAATTTTGCAGAATAGTATCCAAAGTCCCTCAAAACACTGTTTATTTGATGCATTTATCTCCAAAAATATTGAAATTATGTACAATTTTCCTCAATGACCAAAATCAATAAAAATATAAACAAATTCACAACTTCCATAATTTTTTCCATAAGTTTTTTGTTTTGTTCAGCACAGCTGTGCTTATCTTGTGTGGTATTCTCTAAAGCATGTTTTAGCACACAGATGCGGCTTGTGCGAACAACCTGTGCAGTAATAGCTACTTCGTTTTCTTTTTTTCTGAGCAGCACAATGTACGCACGGTGAGTCTTTTCCATCATAGTCAATGAGTTGGGCTGCATCCTGGTATCTCTCAAGCTCCATGTTCATTGGTTTTCTCCCTGGCTTGGACAATAGAACAGCCTGAAGGCTGCTAGGTGTCTCTGCTCCGACTAACTGACAAGAGTTCCCCTATCAGGATATCTCTGAAGTCCGCAAAGGGCAAAGGCTTCTCGGTGTGAGGGCGGCTCAGGGTGTACAAAATGTGGGCATTGAGTTGAGTAATTTCCATCACCCACATAAACACTTTCTTCCACCACTTGACTGTTTTTCTTGTGTGGTTTCCATAATATGATATCATCTGGTCCACTCTATCACATCCATTCATTGAAAGGTTGTAGCTGTGAATGGGTGATGGTTTCATAACTTGACTCCTACCCTCCATCCTTTGCTCATATGTGGCACTTCCACGTGTTGTCACCAGCTGGCAAGGCTTCTTAGGTTTCTTATCTCTCCAGCTGACACACATAACCTTTTCCTCATCATTGATAAACCACTTTGCTTGATTCAGGGATATCTTCTTGTTCTTTATTTCTGATATAAAACCTCGTCTGTTTACATTCAGATTTCCAGTGTAGTGGTGGTTTCTCTGTCGCAAAAACTGAACAAGAGGCAGGGAAGAATAGTACCTGTCAGCAAAACAAATGGTGATGTCCTGTGATGCCTTCCAGTAGTCTGTCAAAAACTTTAACAGCATGGGAAGAATTTGGGTCCATTTCAGGTTTGTAAGCTGTATCAGCTCCAAAATACACCAAGAGATTGAAAACATATCCGGTGATGGAGTCGCAGAGTCCGTAGGATTTGATGTGGTATTTTTTGGGCTTGCTAGGATTGTACTGTTTGTACTTAAATCGCCCCTTGTGACCTATGACCATCTCATCGATACATATGTTTTCAAATGGGTAGAAGGCTTCTTGGAAACTGGCAACGAGTGCATTTACAAACGGCTCAATTTTGCATTTCCCTAGAGCATTTGGAACAGCTGCATGAAGCATTGATTGATAAATCAATAAAAATTTGGTTCTGCTGAACATTGACCTAAACCAGGGACTACTTCTGTGGGGTTTGGTGGACCAATAATCTTTTATTGAGTGCTTTGCATTCAACCCCATAGCAATCAGGACAGCCAGAAACTGTAAAAAAACATTCCTATCAAGTGGTGTCCATTTGCTCAACGTTGAATGTTTTCGTGCTGGTGTATTCATGTCAAGTTTCTGCTGGGCATACTCATTGACATTTCTTATGAGGTTGTCAACAATTGGTTCTTTCAGCAAGGAGAGAAAGCATTGAAGAGGTGTGCAATTTTCATCCAGATTTAGTCTGCTGCCAGAATTTATTTGCCTGAAGTTCGATGCTCGAATGGCCTCTCCATCTAAGGCATCACCAGGCCTAGTAGTCCTCTGTGGTATGGAATTTGCCTTTCTCCTTGCAGAATTGCCATTATCACCATCACCATCAACTCTAGACGTACCTGGTATATCCTCTAAATCAGTCTCATCGCTGCTGCTTGATGATTCAGGAGCACTGATAGTCCCTGACTGGAAGCAACCACCAACTAACCCTAAGCCAGACTGTTTTGATTACTTGGCACTAGGTCTACTAGTAGTAGTACCATCACTTTCGCTGTAATCGCTATCCTCTGAATCATCCAACTCTGTATCAGAATCACTAACTAATAAGCTTTGAAACACAGCTATAGCTTGTTCTGCACTATATCGTTTTGGTCTAGTAGAAGCAGTGGGCGTTGCCATTATTTTTTAGGAATCAACAACACAGTTTAGTTACTTTAAAACATAAATATATCACTTATTCAGTACCTAAACACGCTTGTTTCAACTCAAATGTTACGAACGGAAGCTGTTCTAGTTCTGGTTGTAATTTTTAAGTAGTTTGGTTAACACAAAACCCGAATTACGACTCTACAAAACAAAAACCGAATTATCGGTTAATGGTCCTCTAGGGTTTAAATAAGTCTGTTATATCGGTCATTGGTCCGGAATGTGTTAACCTGCAGCACGCCATGACGTCATTGAAAAAAAATTTGACCGAATTAATAAACTTAATTTCTCGCTTTGGTCGTCGACTTTCACAATTTGTAACTTTTCTGTCTGTTTATCAATAAATATGATTTTCGTGTGTGTAGAGACACAATTGAATAAAAAAAACCCCCCCCCCCCCCCCCCCCTAACCTTGTCTCCAACTATCCTATCCTTCCTTAACATTGTATATCCCTCTATTTCAAGTTCACCATCTGCAATGTCCTCATATGCCCATGATTCTGTTAACCCTATTATATCTAGTTTTTCTTCCTCTACATACATTTCCAATTCTTCTCTTTTATTCACTATGCTTCTCACATTTGCATAAAAACATTTTAGTTTGCAATTTTGTTGTTTTTCTACTTTTTGCTTTTGCTGCATCATTCTAATGTTTGGTTTTCCACTACTTAACCTTCAGCACGCCAGGAATGTTTTGAAAAAATTTAACCTAATTAATTTTCTTAATTTCTCGCCATGGTAGTCGTCTTAGAAAATTTTTATTTTTTATGTTTGTCAATAAATATGATTTTCTGGTGTGTAGACACACAATAGCATAACGAACATGTGGGTGTTATTGTTGTTGTTGTGTGTTTGATAGTTTTTGAGATTCAAAAAGATGAAGTTGAAAATTTATGAAAATCTCGGAAAAAATTTGGACTCGACCACTAGGTCTAGTCGCTTCGATAGAAAACCATGGAAACCATATCAACGTATCGATACTGTGTTTACAATATCGACACAACTGTTAGTTTCCAATTCAAACGTAGTTCTTTCATTTAAACAAACAAAATAAACAGATCTACTCGATAAAGATCTTTTCCAACAACCTACTTCCCCTTTCGCAAAAAGTCGGCTTGGTCTAAACGGCGTATACAAAATTAAAACTGTTCAGAAGCCATTTGTAATCGCACATACGATACTTTAACCGGCAAACTATCGTGTATATATGGAGTATGTATTCAGCAGTAAAAAAAATGGCTGTCGGGAGTGACTCCGTTCAAAAAAAAAATTTTTTTCCGTACACCGTTTTTGTAGGCCGAGTGTGTCAAGATGATCTGGACTGGGGCGTGCTGCAGGTTAATTCCCACTTCTCTGACCCAAACTCTCCCCTTTGACTACATCCTCTATAGCACCCTATTTTAGGCCTATCTTTAGTCTCATACTTTGTGCGCAACTGTGTTGCCTGGACGGAGGGTGTGTTGACCAAGGTCCATGTGGGATCCAGAGAGGGAACCCTGTACTCCGCTGCCTCACGAGGAGGGAGAGTTTGATGAGTACTCCTTACCGTATGTGTCGGTGTGATATTTGTGGCTGTCTTTGTAGTGCCGAGCGCAGTGTGGATTTTTCTAAATTTTCTTATTCCACCTCTTTTTCCCCTTTTGTTTTTTGGCTTCCTTGTCCTTCTATTTTGTGAGGACAAGTTGTTTTTTTGGAGGATGTTGTCTTCCCGCAGATATTTGAGTATTTTGTTTGTGAATGATGATATTGTGAGTCGTAGCCCTAATAGATGGGTTCTTGAATATTTTACGGTTTTCACGGCTGCTGTTAAACCGTTTTCTCCCGCTGGTCGGTTCATGGCAGGGTCATTATCGCGTCATGCACCGGTGATTTTCTGACCGTAAACATGACCCAGATCCCCTTGCGTGGGTAGCTGTGATACTTTAATGAATTGGGAAATCAGAAATGCACTTTCCACGATCCTAAACAGTAGAAACACAGGTCGGAAACACAGGCCCAGTTAATTTTCACATCTGAATTATGCACAATTATATCCAAGAATAGGGGACGGCGTGGCCTAGTGGTTAAGTGGCACGGCTCACAACCAGAAGGTGCTGGGTTCGATCCCCATCACAGCACCGGCCGTTACCCCGGGGAAGCAAACCCTTAGAAAATGCAGGAGGAAGCAGACCCTTACATAAAATGCATGCTGAAGTCGGATGCACTGGGCCGACAGGCGCAAAATAAAAACCACAGTGTAACGCACACCCGCCTTGGGGAATAGAGAAATGGGGCGAACGCAAAAAAAAAAAAAAAAAATTATCCAAGAATGACGAGAATATCGCAGGATAATCCTGGTAAACAAATATAAATTACTCTGACATTGGGAGCAACACAATTCAGCAGCCTATAATGGCGCTCGAACCAACCGGGACAAGAGAGGCACATATTGCGGCCTCTTTGTAAACTTTGGCACAATATCCTTTCCAGTAAATAAATTACTGAATTTTAACCTCACCAAAAACGTCAGTGGTTATTTTTGGCTTGGGAAGTTGTTTCACACAAAGCTCACATAGACAAAATATAAATCCTAGAAGTATCTGCTATTTGTATCATAAGTTTCTTTTGTTCTACTGCTCTTGCTGCATCACAGGGTGGAGGTATGTGTAGACTTCTGGTTTGCACTAGGTGAGAGGCTTGTGCTGACGATATGTTAAACTTTTGGAGTGTTTCTTTTATCACCTTTGTCAACATTTCTAGCTCGTATCCCTGAAACCGCCATGTAGTATGATTTCGCGGCAGGTTGATTATACTACATCCTTGTCACGTGTCCAAACCACTTTATTTTATGTGCATCAATATAGTAGTTAACGATGCAGTCCTCACCATACTCCAATCAGTGTGCTGCTGGGAAGTTTGACTCGAATTGTGTTTCCTGGTGCGCTTCGTACAAAGCCCATCTCACTAGTCTCAATCTCAAATTTATACCTGTGGAAGGCTTCAATGTGTTTCAGACAGACTTGTACATTTTGTAGCAACTAGGCATCGCTATCAGCAACTGTCACAGACTATTTAGAAAGTTCTAAAATGTCTATTTAATCTCTAAAGTAGCTCTAATGATAGGTTGTAGCATGCAAAGACTCAGCATTTCTGTTGTATAACATGAGTAAAAGTAGAATGTGTGATTGATTAATTTAACAATCCAGAGAGAAAGAAAAAAAACTTTTATTACTGCATTTATTCTACTATTGGGGTACACTGGAAAGATTTATAGAGCTAAGGAATAAAGGCTGCTTGCTTCTGTAGTCACCACGCAAGCTAGGTTTTTTTCATTTTTAGATTAATAATATGCAGATTAGGTGTCCTTAAAAAATCTATGAACTAGTCAGTCAGATAATAATCTTGATTGATGTGACTGTCAGATTTACCTGTATTGATATTCCTTCAACTGGAGTTCTTGTTTCATCAATCAGACTTAAGGTTCCCCTCCTAGCTTGGACTGTGAATGAGATGATACAATATGTACATGATAATGTTATGGTATGCCTGTATTTGATAACCAGCTTTATTACTTTGTTGCTGCTATCCCATAGGTGATGAGCAAACTTGCTCTTGGGAGCCCAATGCCATTATTAATATAATACAGGTATTTTTCAGTTGTTCCACCTATGTCATACAGCATATCGACGATTGTCGGAGGCACTTGTGAAGATCTTTCATTACTTTAAAATATGCATTTATGGTCAACATACCACTTCTCTGAAGAATGCAAATAGTCTAACAGTGTTCTGAAAGTGATAGATGAATATGTGCAATGGAATGAGGTTAGAAACTGGAAATTTAAACAAAAAGATACTAGATGTTAACATTTAGTTTGGCATAAGTACAGTAACAGATTAAAGTTATGTTTAACACTCCAACTGCCATAACGACCAATCATCGACTGTTATGACTGTCTGTGATATGGCAGTTAAGTCGGCCGTTAAAAAAATCATAATAAAATTTGTAAATCTGATTTTTTCCGCTAGCAAAGATGAGATTACTATAAATATTTTGTTTTTTTTTCAGTTTGTAGCTTTCAGCTTTGCCTAATTGTAACATTCTGTGGTTGTTTTGCATTTGAACTGAGTGGGATTTTAAAAAACATTTTTTTTGCCTGAGTCTGAAGCTTGAGAGGGTCATCAGACTAGATAATAAATATAGACCATTATTTGAATTTTTTCAGATGGACAAGAGCGATATCAATGATAATTTTGAGGACATGACAATGATGAGTATAGTGAAGACAAATCATATAAAAATATGCTGAGGTTAGCTCTGGACCTAGTGGTGCCACTAACCAATTTGGATGGGAAAAGGTGGACATAGAAGAGAATGGGTCACAATTAGACTTTAATTTCATTGTTTGAAATCCTAACAGCTCTCAGAATATAGATTTGAGAAAATGGATTATTTATAATGTGACTGGTGGTACCAAGCAAAAACTTGCAGAGAGAAAAGTACATTCTTTCTATTGTGGAATCTCTGCTGCAACATTCCAACTACCACCAACAGTTTAGTATCAAGTTGGACATCTCATGACATACGCTGATACTGTTATGTAATGTCTTTGTTGGATGGCAAGAGGAAAAAGACTGCTTTGTTTGCAGTGACACTGACAGACGCAAGAGCAGTAACAGCAAAAGAACAAAATGAACACGATACACAAGGTTCGGTGCCATGAGCATTGCGAACGAAACCTGTTCACAAGACTGACCAAGTAACTCAATCAGAAAAGAGAATAATATTAAAATGTGTTATTCTCCCCTAAATCTTGGTATTCAATCAAGCACGTGTGTCTGATGCCAGATAACCAAATGTTTAGTAAACTCATTTTGCTCATTTGTCTTGGTGTACCATGTTAGGTACAAGGTCTCCTTCACACCATCTCTGCACCTCAGCACCGTCACCCGCAAGTTGTTGGGCCACCACGATGTCACTAAGTGTCCATCTGTTATCCATCATGTGCACCACATGGCCAGCCCATCTGTATTTTTCTGGACACCTATGATGTCAGTGAGGATCTATGATGTCAGTGAAGATCTATGTCAGTGAAGGAAGTTCGACATCTGATCTCTGCATTGCAGATTTGGTTTCGAATGGAGATCTTCAATTTTCTTCGCTCCATAGTTCATTGGGCAACCCAGTCTATCATTTCCAACGCATTGATGCTGATATCCAGTTCTGTAGACAGTTCGTAATCCTCTGATTTTCGTTAATGAGCTGATCGAGATATTCTTCATTGCGTGGTGCATAGAAATCCAGAACATGACTTGTCCTTTATATCACATGCGTGGTGCATAGAAATCATGGTTTTCCGTAGGTTTCACACCTCGCAGTGATTGCTGGAATAAGCATACTGTTGAAGGTGTGAGCCCTAGCGTTGACGTGTCCCATCTGTTACAGTATGGATATAATAGTTGAAGCTTAGCCAGCCTGCTCTTTCAGTATGGATTTAATACAGTTGAAGTTGAGCTAGCCCGCTGTTACAGTATGGGTTTAATACAGTTGAAGCTTAGCCAGTCCGCTGTTACAGTATGGGTTTAATACAGTTGAAGCTGAGCCAGTCCGCTGTTACAGTATGGGTTTAATACAGTTGAAGCTGAGCCAGTCCGCTGTTACAGTATGGGTTTAATACAGTTGAAGCTGAGCCAGTCCGCTGTTACAGTATGGGTTTAATACAGTTGAAGCTGGGCCAGCCCGCTGTTATCCTTCGTAAGATATCCGATTTATTAAATGGAGTTTGTGATCTCTTGGCCAAGTAGATATACGAATTTACATTTTCAGTGGAACGATCTACCAGGCGCATATCTCCTCTTGGGCAGAAGGTGCTGAGCATGAACTGGGTTTTCTTTCTATTGATTTATAGGCCAACTGCAACGCTTGTTCTGCTGAGCTTATTCAGGCTTTTCTCAGCTTCTTTAATGCTGTGGCTGAGGATGACTATGTCATCAGCAAACCTCAGATGAGTAAGAGTTTCCCTGTCTATGTTTATGCCCCTATCCTCCCAGTTAAGGTTTTTAAAGACCTCCTCAAGGGCTGCTGTAAAGAGATTTAGTGTGATTGTATGACCCTGTTGGACGCCACATTGTATCAGTATGATGATCAGTTTATAGAAAAAGGTGATATCTGTTGTACATCGGCTGTTTATCTCTCTTTATCAGTTGAGCGTATTTTTCTGCAATTCCCTGACGTCTCAAAGCATGCAGCATCACAGCTATTTTGATGCTATCAAAATCCTTATCATAATCTACAAACACAAAGCATAAAGGCATCTGTACTTCATGCACTCTCTCCATTAATTGGTTGATTTTGTGTAGGTGGTCAGTGGTTGAGAAGGCTTTCCTTAAAACCCGCCTGCTCTTGTGGTTGGTTCTCATCTAGTATCATCTCTATGAAGTTGACGATCAAACTGGTGAAGAGTTTATATATGAAGGAGAGCAGACAGATTGGACGGTAATTTCCCAGGTTTTCCTTGTCCTTCTTTTTGTGGAAAAGGATAGTTATTTTTACATTTTCAATTGGTCGGGATTTGGCATTTGTTCAGACAGATGTTAAAAAAGTAGTTAAATGCTGCGCTAGTGTCTTTCCTGCCTGCCTAGATTACTTCATTTGTTATTGTGTCTTGTCCTGGAGCTCTACCTGGTTTTAGTTGTTTGATTGCATGTACCATATCTGAATTGATCTTTCGTACAGGCACAGATTAGGTGTTGAGTGTCAATTTGTTGACTATCACCTTTGATGCAGAGGTTGGTGTAGTACCTCTGACACTTTGCCTCTATATCTTAACTTAACTTAAGATATAGAGGCAAACTTAACGTCTTTATACTGGTTTAGAAGACCCTGCAGAGTCTGTATACAACCAGTTACATTTACATCACCTTGCTCTATTCGTTGCACCAATATTAGTGCAGCCTATTTCTAGGGCCACAACTTAGAGGGGAAACAAGGTCTTGGTCAGCTGTGGTTCACAGACCAAGATGCAAGCAGACAGCTATGAGTCACTGTATGCTATCATCTCATTCACTGCTGTATCTTCGGGATTGTAACCTGATATGATTTACAAATTTGAAACATTTATAAAGGACAGTCCTAGATATAAACTGCCATGTGTGGTAAGCCTGACAATTGAGATATTTCAAGCTTGTGTGAAGACAGGACTGATTTGGTTATAGACTCTACAAAAGCATGGAAAGAAAGAAGAGTACCAAACATTTGTCAACAATCTACAATAATGCTAAACTGGAAATTTACACATTTTTGAGTGATACAACAAAAATACTAAACCTTGGAACAGTAAACAATTTGGAAAGTTCAGAATCTAAGGTAAGTATGATTGCTCACAAACATAGCATCCATGCACATTTTATCAGAACATAATAGTTATAATAGTAACATTCTGGCCATACCTTTTGGCTGAGAACTTATGATAGAGTCAGCAGATGGAGAAGACTCTGTTTCAGTGTCATATATTCTCAAACCAAACTTGCAATTTCTGCTCCACAGCTTAACTAGAGCAGGTGTTTTCAGACCTGAATAATAAATAAATCAATAAATAATTCAATGATCACAAGATAATGATAGCATGTTGAATAGATCAGCTAAAAGTGTGTTTGGCCAAGGCCATGGGAATTGAATGTCCACAAATGGGGGAAAGGCCATATAGAGTGGACATCCACAAAGGTGGGAAGGCCATCTAGAGTGGATGTCCACAAAGAGGGTGGGGATAGAGAAGGCCATTTGAAGTGGATGTCCACAAAGGTGGGAAGGCCATGAGAATGGATGTCTACAAAGGTGGGAAGGGATCAATCAAAGTTGAACATAGAAGTGAAAAACGAAGAAAAAATGTCAAAATTGTGTTATGTCTTTTATAGATGACCCCTGTACAAAATATTGGTAACCCATACCAGTTGACATGCATGCTCATATTAATTTTGATCTGAATTATCAATTTAAAATATTTTTATAAGAGCAAAACAATGAATGTATGTATGTAATAGAAACCAGGACAATAAATATATTGCCAAAAATAACTAAGTCTCTGTAATGTTGATGCACCAAGGGAACATTAAATATAGTGACACTTTCAATCTATCAGAATTTAAATATAATGACCCTTCCCATAAATTAAAATGACAATTCACATACATTAAAAATCAAAAATGACGCTTCCCCATTTAATCAAACATTAAATATAATTAACCTTGCCATCCTCAAAACATTAAATATAATGACACTTTCCATCCATTAAACATTAAATATAATGACACTTTCCATCCATTAATAATTAAATATAATGACACTTTCCATCCATTAAACATTAAATATAATGACACTTTCAATCCATTTAACATTAAATGTAATGACACTTTCCATCCATTAAACATTAAATATAATGACACTTTTTCATCCATTAACCTGTTCCCGTCCGCATTAAATTTTAGAAAATTTTTCCCATTTTTCAATTTTGCAACTTTCAAAAATTGTAACTGTTCTGTTTGTTGGTCAATAAATATGATTTTCTTGTGTTTAGAGACACAATTGAATAAAGAACTTGTTGATGTTATTGTTGTTGTTGTGTGTTTGTTAGTTTCTGAGATACAAGAAGATGAATGTGAAATTTTTTGAAAAAATTTAAATATTTGGACTTTCCCTACTAGGCCTAGTCGCTCCGATAGAAAACCATGGAAACCATAACAAAGAATCGATACTGTGTTTACAATATCGACACAACTGTTAGTTTCCAATTCAAGTGTAGTTCTTTCATCTAAACAAATAAAATAAACATATTTACAAGATAAAGATCTTTCCCAACAACCTACTTCACCTTTCCCCAAAAAGTCGGCCTGCTCCATTCGGCGAAAAAATAAAATAAATCGTTCAAAAGCCATTTGTAATCTAACATTCGATACTTTTACCGGCAAAAAGCGTGTGTAGATGAACGTGACGAATCCAGCAGTATAAAAATGGCTATCGGTAGGGTCTCCGTACTTGGAGAAAAAAAATGTCAAAATTTTTTTTTTTTTAAAGTGTGACGAGCTGGGCGTATCAGACGGCTTGGGGAGTGATAAAGGTTAAACATTAAATATAATAACCCTCCCCATCCATTAACCCTACCAGACCGCTGTCCCCATTTTTCGGTAATTTCCTTAACTGCCGCTAAACCGCTGGACCTAATTTTCGGTAATTTGGTTAGTACGTCATAAAATGCGTCAGAATCTAATCATAACCAACCAATCGTGGTCAATCCTCGTGATTAGTCATTGCAAATGGCTGCCCCCATGTTTGAATTGATTTTGTGGGGTTTAACGTGAACAAATTCGGAAAATTGACAATGAAACGAACGGTTGATGAACCAAGCACTTTAGCAGGAAAGCTAAGTCTAGGCTTATGACAGTCCAACAGGTGATCAATAATTTGGTTGATTCAGACTCTGTTCAAGTGAAACAGACAGTGAGAGCTCGAGTGATGAGATGAAGGCTTTTCTTGGACTGAAGATCTATATGGAATACTCATGTATCAAGCCCAGCTATCAGGATTATTGGACAATTGAGGGCACTTTGTTGTGTTTACTCCCGGATTTCAAAATGTTTTATGACTCAAGACAGATTCTTTGCCTTTTGCTGGGTGGATTGGCACACAAAGGTGGAATATTGACGGTAGATGAAAGGTAAATCTATTTTCTATAATGTCACCAAGTTACATCTTATTCTAACCACTTGTTTGCATGTAACTAACATTTTTCTATATCATGTTGGTTTTTTATCTTTAATGCTCTGGAACCCAGGAATGGGGGACAGTTGGGTTCAGGGCCTTAGGTCTGGTAGGGTTAAACATTAAATATAATGACACTTTCCATCCATTAAATATTAAATATAATGACCATTCTCATCCCGCAAATATTAAATATAATGACCATTCTCATCCCCCAAATATTAAATGTAATACCACTTCTCATCCAGTGGAGGAAGACTAACGTCTGGTCATGCAAAATATACTGATCAGACATGTTAGTCAGGGTCAGGCAAAACATACTTGCCAAGACCCTCTACTCGGCTTCCTAGTAGCCATCCCTGGAAACGGGCTGTTTTCATGGCAGCCTGACTAACGAGGTGAGGGATCGATGTCATTCCCCCCGGTCCACCTTCATCAGCACACTCGGGATGTGAGGAAAGCTACTGCAAACCGCTACTTAATGTCCTTTTCAGGGCACACAAGAGTAACCCACTCATTGTGAGCATTCGCAAACAACAACTTCTCATCCACCAAACATTAATACACATTAGGTTAAATACTGCATCAAGTAACATCATTGTCAAGAAAATCAGTGGGGAAAAAACACATACCATTGCAATCTATTTGGATAAAAAGACTAGACTATCACCATTGCTATATGACAGGTGAAAGTATGAACTATGAGAGGGAATTTCTCATCAAACAACTTTATTTAACCTTACGCACGCTACATAATTTTTGAAAAAAATTTGACCTAATTAATTTTCCTAATTAGTCGCCGTGGTAGTCGTCTTTCAAAATTTGTAACTTTTATGTTTGTTTGTCAATAAATATGATTTTCTGGCGTGTAGATACACAATAGCATAACGAACATGTGGGTGTTATTGTTTTTGTTGTATGTTTGTTAGTTTTTGAGATTTAAAAAGATGAAGTTGAAAATTTATTAAAATCTCGGGGAAAAATTTGGACTCGACCACTAGGCCTAGTCGCTTCGATAGAAAACCATGGAAACCACAACAACGTATCGATACTGTGTTTACAATATCGCCACAACTGTTAGTTTCCAATTCAAACGTAGTTCTTTCATTTAAACAAACAAAATAAACAGATCTACGCGATAAAAATCTTTCTCAACAACCTACTTCCCCTTTCGCAAAAAGTCGGCTTGCTCCAAACGGCGTATACAAAATTAAAACTGTTCAAAAGCCATTTGTAATCGCACATACGATACTTTAACCGGCAAAATATCGTGTATATATGGAGGACGTACTCAGCAGTAAAAAATGGCTGTCAGGAGTGACTCCGTTCAACAACAAAAATTTTTTTCCCGCACACCGTTTTTGCAGGCCGAGCTGGTTAGAAGAGATCGGACATTGGAGTGCTACAGGTTAAATAAAAGCTTAGTAGTTTTGTTTTTATTTAAAGTTTGCAACAGTGATATCTACATGTCTATTTTTATGGAACATGTAATTGATAAGCTAAAGTTCACAGTAATGAAAGAGCTACCATTCTGGTTTTGAAACCATCCATAGTGAAGACATTACATATGAAAATGGGAGACATACTGTAGTTATGAATGTGGGAGATGTATTATAGATATAAAAATTGAAGATATACAGTAGATTTGCACATGGGAGACATATTGTAAATATAAATATTGGTAGACATACTGATGATACAAATATAGAAGACATTGTAGATATGAATAGTGGAGATGTACAGCTTATATATGAGATGTGTTCAAATGAAACCGGATAATATGAGTCATAGGATAATGAAATTTAGCAAACTTAACGGTTGGTATGTGCTGTTTACACCAGAAGTAACGTCATCATACGTATGTTTACATGTTGCAGTTTGGTCTGGTTTCATTTGAACACGCCTCGTAAATATGGGAGGTATGCAATAGATATAAATATGGGAGATGTACTGTAGATAAATATGGATGACATACTGTAAATATGAATAGGGGGTTGCTTAAGCTCAGAGGTAACGGATCCTGCATTTAATAATGGTTTTTAATTTTGAAAGATGAAAACAAATTATAATTTGAATATAAATATTAGTCAAATGAAGGCTCACAAACTACCAACCAGTTAATTTACCATCAAAGACTTCAGTCCTTTATTAACAGGTGCCTATGAAAAATAAAGGGTATAAGGTAGCAGGACATACTGAGAAATGAAGACCTATCAGAAAGGAACCAACAGCCACTGAAAAAACAAATTAAGCAAAGAAAATGGGGCTGGATAGGACATATGGTACAGAAGGCACTGTTTAAAATAGCTAAACAGATTCTTACATGAAATCCTCAAGTAAAGAGAGAGATAGGTAGACCCAAAAATACACGGAGAGGAGAATGTGGGAAGGAACTAAAATTAAATGATTACACCTGTAGATAGGCAGAAAGAGCAGCCCAAAGATCGTGTACACTGACAGGATGTTGTCAATGGCCTATGCATCGAGAGGATAAACGGGCTTCGATTTATTGAATAAATCAGCAGCTGACAGTAGCTGAATGTGTTCATTAAATGAATATTAAATATTGAGAAGATCAAACATTTTAAACTCACTTCTGCTTCCTGGTCCTTTCATACAATCAGTCTGATGAACATTTGGCAGGATCTGATAAATTATACCAAGACATGCTATCATTCAGCAACTGCATGTATTTAGTGAATGAATGTTCATAAATTTCACATAACATCCACTTTTAGAAATGCAATTCTGCAGTAACGAGAAAAAGGTGATACAATTTTGGTGTTAGCGATAGCAACTGAATAATAATTGCCCATCGCAAGTAAAATCACGACATATTCCGATTTTTGCTGCAAGATGTATTCTCATATGGCTAGATACCCATCCTGACAGCACAGACTATGCCACACTCAGGGCACCCATGTGAGCAGTCAGCTGTTGAGTCTTCATGCATTCTTTATCAGATGGCATGCCTACTCTACACAATGGAGTTTCACTCCACCAGGTGGAACGGTTCTGTGCCATCAACTTCCAGAAGGTGACATCAATATTGAAGCTTTTCAAGGAGTCTCTATAGCGCTTCTTCTGTCCTCCTAATGAGCAGCTGCCTGTTCTGAGCTCACAGCATATAAACACTGCTTGGGGATACACTCATTGGACACGCGAACATGTTTTGTCTATATTTTGGTAGAAGCACTTTGATGTGTATGTCCTGCCACCGGATCCTGAGCACCTTATGCAGATATCTTGACAATTTAGCTGTCTGGCATGTCTGCTGTTCACTGTCCATGTTTCGAAGGCATGCAGCAGAATTGTTAACACTACAGCACGATACACTATAACCTTTATAGCGACACTGATGTCATTTCGGCTCCAGATGTTTGCTTGGGACTTTCTAAACGCAGAGCTCGTCTTTACAATATTGCTGTTAACCTAAAAGTCGATAACCGCCACCTTAGTGAGGGTACTGTCTAGGTAGTTAAGCTATCGACTGCCCTATTTTTTCTCCTCCACAGTAAAGACTTATTTTTATTATGAATACATAATTGTATAAATAATTTAATGTGTCTTAACACATTCGCTCCCAGAAGTCGCTCACAGCAGATCATAGGTTTATCAAATAGGACCAGGAGCCGCTCACAACACCATGTATGGTATAGTTAGAAACAAATGTAAAAAAACACTAATCGCATTAAAATGTTATTAGAATTTTTGAAGAACTACAGGAAATGACCTTTCGTTATCAAAACATTATCAAACGTGTTGATATCGTTGTCAATTGACACAAATTTATTAGTTTAACATTTGTTACAAAGTTGTGTGAAATTGTTTGCCATGGCAACCGGTGAACGATTCACAAACAGCACTCGCACTCGACTTATCTGCTTATCTTGTGTGGTATTCTCTAAAACATTATTTTGCACACAGATGCGGCTTGTGCAAACAACCTGTGCAGTAATAGTTGCTTGGTTTTTTTTCTTTTTCTGAGCAGAACAATGTACGCACGTCAAGTCTTTTCCCATTATAGATGGGCTGCACCCTGGTATCTCTCAAGCTCTGTGTTCATTGGTTCTCTCACTGGCTTGGACAATAGACTGCCCGAAGGCTGCTAGGTGTCTCCGACTAATTGACAGAGTTCCCCTATCAGGATATCCTTGAAGTCAGCAAAGGGCAAAGGCTTCTCGGTGTGAGGCCGGTTCACTGTGTACAAAATGTGGGCATTGAGTTGAGTAATTTCCATCGCCCACATAAACACTTTCTTCCACCACTTGACTGTTTTTCTTGTGTGGTTTCCATAATATGATATCATCTGGTCTACTGTCACGTCCATTCATTGAAAGGTTGTAGCTGTGAATGGATGATGGTTTTATAACTTGACTTCTACCCTACATTTTTAGCTCATATGTGGCCCTTCTAGATGTTGTCACCAGCTGGCAAGGCTTTAGATTTCTTTTCTCTCCAGCTGACACACATAACCTTTTCCTCATCGTTGATAAACCACTTTGCTTGATTCAGGGATATCGTCTTGTTCTTTATTTCTGATGGGAAAACCTCGTCTGTTTACATTCAGAGTTCCAGTGTAGTGGTGTTTCTCTGTCGCAATTTAATAAATTCACACACCTGTATTTTGTCAACATGCACACACCCCCAAAAAAAATACGAGGAAATCAATATTAATCATTAAAAATCAAGATGGGATTTTAACTTTAAAATGTTTTGACAGTTTCTAGAAAGATGCAGTGACTCCAGAGCACTTTCCTGGTGAACAATAGAAAGTTAGCAAAAATAAAACAGCACCAGCTGTGTGTGCTCATCGAGAAACTGAGATTTCCTTCATAACCAGCAGGTGACGCAGGGGTTGCTACTCTATTCTGTTCTACTATAGATGTACATATTTTAAATATTCTTTTAAAGCAGTGCATATACGAGTACAATTACAGATCCAGCACACTTAAAATGGCCTGTGAGACCTGATTTTAGCTCCTATGATCATCCTAGTAGATCTTATTGCTCCTTATTGGGGAGGAAAGAATAAGACATCCACAACTACTACATGCATGTTGCAAAAAGCAAATAAATAGAGCTGTACGTTGGGCTAGCAACTTCATTGCTAAAATATACTGCTAGCGAAACGACAACTGTAAAAGC
Organism: Ariolimax columbianus; assembly: GCA_036924085.1. Classification (NCBI taxonomy): domain Eukaryota; kingdom Metazoa; phylum Mollusca; class Gastropoda; order Stylommatophora; family Arionidae; genus Ariolimax; species Ariolimax columbianus. The sequence continues at coordinate 24,185,288 of JAVGWX010000003.1, forward strand.
AAGCAAAATGTTTTGGCATAAACTACTTAAATGAGACCATCTGCAGTGGTGGCCTTATACTCCAGCTGAAGTGAAAAAAGGACAAAAAGATATAGAGGATCAAGTAAACAAAATTCAATACCAATGTCTGACTTGTACTGTCTGAAGTAAGCATGTTGTGTTGCATATCTTCACGGCTCATATTTATTGTCTGGTCAATAACCAGCTTGCGAAACTTTCGTCTTCTGGCAGAACTGGGGCTAGGCGTAAATGGTGATAGCTCAATCAGTGGTTGCTGCAAATAAAACATGAAAAGTTTATTAAAATACATCTGAAATATTTCATGAAGAAAATGTGTATATATACACTTATGGATGAATCTTTCTTTTCACTGTATGTCTCTGCTGAGCAAGAAAAGTCTAGAAACCTGTCCACTTCACCTGTGATTAGAGGATGGCTGAATGGTTTAGATGTAAGTCTTCTAACCAAAAGGACATGAGTTCATTACCTCAGTGGGGCTTTTTTTTTCTATTGGAGGTTAACAAAACATTATCTTGTACATTGCATGGCAACCACAGGAGTATGTTGCTTCGAATGCCCACAATGAGTAGGTTACTCATGTGTGCCCTGAAAACGGCATTAAGTGATGGGATGCAGTAGCTTTCCTAACATGTAGAGCGTGCTGATGAAGGTGGACCGGAGTCCGCCAGGCAGTTGTGCTATGCTTGGCTTCATCTGCGTATCGCTCACTACTACGGAGATCACATCAAACCTTCCCTTGTTAGCCAGTCTTCGACAAGTCCATTTCCAGAACGATTAACGAGGTCAGGTGAGAGTCTTGGCCAGTTTATTTCTCCTGGCCCTGGCTAACATTCTCTGATCAGTGTATTTTGCCTGACCAGACGTTAGCCTCATCGTCCCAACCATAGGAGTAAGTTGGCATTATTCCTCAGCCATATAAATCTTTCAGAACTTTGTAATATCTTTTTGTTTACATTTTTTTGTATGCAGAAAAAATATTATAGCTTTTTTGAAATAGCAAGAATATTTGCCAGTACTCATAACAATATCCCTAGAATATAAGTAAACCAGCTTATTTTCTCCAGCAAACCAACTACCCTAGCGCAGGTTACCATGACATGCGGACCTGTCTTCGGTGTGTGGACTAAAACATCTGCTTTTTTTTCTCCCCCCGGTCAGTTTCTATCCTTCATTTCCAATGGTTGGCGTGTAGATGTTTTCATCCCTTAACCTTTAAAGTGATATTTAGCAACAAAAAATTCCAGTTTGCGCACCGGAGGCCGACATTTTTGCCTGACGTTGACATTATCATGTAAAACAGAAACGGACAAAAAAATACGAAAATGTGGTTCAATCATCATAGTGGCTCATAGTACTAAATCCTCACTTCCTTCACTACCAACTTGCCTCGTGAAATTGTAGATTGACTTTGATAAAACTGAGTTTTGAAAGGATATATTCTTCTTTGATGGTGAAGTAAGTTGTAGATCTTTGTGAAGGAGCTCATTTAGTTCGTTCATAGATGTCATAAATATGTTTTTAGTGTAAACAGTCGTGTTGATATAAAAACTGTATCGATACTTTGTTGTGATTCTGACGAATTATATGATCAGTAATCGGTAGATGTAAAAGTGTGTATTTTTTTTTATAAATTGTCACCTTTATCTTCAGAAACTAACACACACATACAACAAAAACATCAACAAGTTCTTTATTAATTTATGTCTCTACACACAACAAAATCATAACTATAGGTCTACTAATAACAAGGTTACATGCTCTCAAAATCAACATCCAAAGTAAAATATGATGTGCTGAAAATTAATGCAACTACAGGGGAAATTACATTTTAGTGCAGCCTGGTAAAGGTTAAGCCCTTTGCTGGCTTTTTCTTCTGCATTCGTTCCCAATCTCCTGCTACCAACCCCTGAACAGGGCTTTGCAAGTAACAGGATGTAGTCCGGAGAACGGAATGTGTTGTGTCACTAGTTTACAGCTTGATTGTGATATTTGCACCTTTCGGTCCGACACATCCGTCGTTGGTAACTGCTGGCTTCTAGAGCTTAATGCTCTACTTTTCAAATCTGAGAATTTCTGCAGATTATCCTGTGTCCTTGGTTGATTGCTTTCCCTTATTGTGCTGCCTTGAGAGCAAAAATCCTTTCTTGAGTTTGAGCAACTTCTGCTCATTATCTCGCATCTGTTAGTTGAAGTTCCATCTGTTGCATTTCCTGTGACCAATACGACTTGTAGTTTCATCTAACACTTCTAGATGTTTTCCATTGTTGCTTACAGAAGACACTGGCTGAGTTTTTTCCACCATCTACTTACTTTCCTGTGGTGAGTTAGAGATCTGTACTTATGACAAATTTCTGTCAGTCTGCTCTTATAATCCATCTGCTGCCGAAGATGGATGTGTCAGACCGAAAGGTTCAAATATCGCAGTCAAGCTGCAAACTAGCGACACAGTGCATTCAATTCTCCGGACTACATCCTGCTACTTGCAAAGTCCTGTTCAGTGCTTAGTAGTAGGAGATTTGAGAACGAACGCAGAAGATAATAATTAATCTAGGCAAAAGCTTGTGGTTTGATTGAATGTTTCCTAGGTTTATGATAGTTTGATGCGCCTGTGGTCACTTTTACCTAGAGGTGCAAGCACTGTGAAGTTTTGGCTTCGGTCACCATCGGTAAAAGCAAGGTCAGTGTATAATGCTGGTGACATCACCTTGAATAGAACTTTAGATGGGAGGTTCATTTTGGATGGGAGGTTGATCAGATAGAGGTTACTCTCAACCTTAAATTCCTCAAGTTTGTATTCCCTTGCATTGGTGTCTACTACTACTATGATTGTCAAGTCCCTAATATTCATGGCTTCCAAAGTCAAATTTTGTTTTTGGATGGCAGTTTATATTACAGATTATTACTGTCTGATTGGATAAGGGTAAGTCAACTCCTATAGTTTCAGCTTCTCTGTTGGTTTCTGCCGAGATCACTTTTCAAGAAATAAATAGTTTAGAGAAGCATGCCACCCTTACGTCTATCCCTATCCAGTTTGTTGATTTCGTATCGTTTTATGCAGAATCTGTGTTGGGAATAAGGTGGGATTCCTGAATGCATGTAATATGTATTCATTTATCCAGTATCTTCTGGACAGTGATTCATTTTATTTGTATATACCTTCAGTGAGCCATTACAAAACTTTTGGGTGGCAAATGTGCCAATGTTGGGAGAGACATGTCTTATGGTGTCTCTATGTATTAGTTGGGGTACGTGGATGAGACATATAGTGTCATGGTTTAAAGCAACAAGTTGTTCTATTTGCACCATTTGGTTAACACTTTAATTTTTAACAAGCATTTTTTCAGCTTTACATCCTTAGCCTCTGGTTATATCTGATGCTAAGAATATTGTTGAGGAGAGTATGATAGAGAATTACCGCAGCAACGACCTGTTACCGCTAGGATAAAGCTAACCAAACAATGTAATCACAGAGTTCATTCCCTATTAATGGCCGAAATTTAAACTAATTATCAGGTCATCTGAATTGGTCCTTGAAGTGTAAAAAATAAGTCCAGAGTAATTATCCAAGCATGTAGAAAAGGTTACTAAAGAAATATGGTGTTAGCAATGTTATAATTTAAAAAAACTTTGTTACTATAATGAGCAAGTACAACAGTTCAGATTTTCTGTAAAGTGATCATCATTTGCAGATGAAGCCTATGCCTTACATTGAAGCAGAAAGGTGAATGGCTGCAAGTGTTTGCTGAAAAAAGTCCTTTTTTTTTTTAAAACTCGATTGCAGTGGTGACCTAGGGATCAAACTGGTGCAACAAGATGAATGATAAATGATCAGTCAATTCTTCAGTCTCTACATACCTGCTGCAGCCAGTCATGACCATGATGTAACAGCAGTCCAGTGCTAACAAATGGGGTGGACGTTGCTATAACAACAGGTGTCTGTTCCTCTCTTAAAATGTCCGATGTACCAGCCAAGGCTGCATAAAAAGAAATTTCGAGGTATGTTCAAATGAAACAGAACCAAGCTGCAACAAGTGAACATATGTACGATGTGTATGATGTCACTTTTGGTGTAAACAGCACATGACAACCGTCAAGTTTGCAAAATTTCATTATCCTCTGACTCATAGGTTTAAAGTGTGTCGAAGACAACAGTGAAGAACTGGACAACGATGTATAAAGAAGGACATGAGTTAACGCAACAATATGCACCTGACCTGGTCTCGGACATGAGTTAACGCAACAATATGCGCCTGACCTGGTCTTGGAAGATCTTTCATTTACTCACGTCCTTCTTTAAACATGGTTTTCCAGTTATTCACTGTTGTCTTCGACACACTTTTATCACCATACAATGCCTGCATTCTGCGATGAATGTCAACTGGTTGACATCCTTCGGCTGTTAGAAACCGAATCACCGCTCGATGATCAACTCTGGACAGATTCAGTATCACACCCATCACGTTTCAACGGTCTGCTGAGGAAACTATGAGTTGGAGGATAATGACAAACTTGATGGTTGGTATGTGCTCTATACACCTGAAGTGACGTCATCATGCGCATTGTACGTATGTTCACTTGTTGCAGTTTGGTCCGGTTTGATTTGAACACGCCTCGTACAATGAATTTGTGGTCTAACATTTCTAGTCGTGATGAAGGTTTAAACATCTCATTAACATGTAAATATGTGAACTATCCGTAAGAGAAGATTTATATCTAATAAAGGGGGACGGCGTGGCCTAGTGGTTAAGTGGCACGGCTCACAACCAGAAGGTGCTGGATTCGATCCCCATCACAGCACCGGCCGTTACCCCGGGGAAGCAAACCCTTAGAAAATGCAGGAGGAAGCAGACCCTTATATAAAATGCATGCTGAAGTCGGATGCACTGGGCCGACAGGCGCAAAATAAAAACCACAATGTAACGCGCACACACACACGCCTTGGGGAATAGATAAAAATAAGGCGAACGCAAAAAAAAATATATATCTAATAAAGAAACAGATATACATATATACAACTTTTCTTCTTCTGCGTTTGTATGAAAAGGATGTTTATGGCGTTCTATTGTAGTTAACAGCGAGACTGCAATATTTGCCCCTTTTGATCCGACACATCCTATTTCAACAAGACTTTTAAAACTTATATTGCCTTTCCTCTTCGATCCCAGGCTCTTAGCCAGGCTGCATGGTTGCAGTCTGTTCCCAAGGCCACCCCTTGGAAAAGGAATAGGGTTTTGATCAATTATGGGTAACTGGCTACTGTCTGCTCATTCACTGCTCGATCTCTGGAACCCATACACGCAATTGAAGAACAAAAAGAAAAAGAGAATAAAGGTGGCCCCATTTTGCTCAAAGCATAGGGACATCAAAGTAGTCTCCATGAAGGAAACATGCTAAAGAATTCTCAGAGTGTGTTCCTACAAAGATGGTTTCTTAAGAGTTTTGTTTAACATAACAAGGTTACTAATTCTATGGACAACACTTTCATTAACATTTACTTCTTTGTCGTTCATTCTGAAAATAACATTTTGTTACACTGTGTTGTAGCAAGGCTGTTCTACCTGCTCCTTTCAGACGAGCACATCTGGATTCAGCACAGCACATTTTCAAGACCGAGTCTGAGTTCCCTTATCTTTCCCTATTTAATCAGTCAGGCTGCAATGATGCAGGCTGTTTTTAGAGCTGTTATCTTAACACTTTCAGTCCCAAACAAAAAAGCAGGTTTGACCCAAACAAAAATGGCTTCCACCGAGCGTGTAGATAGTTAGCCTTTGTAAATTAATGCTTGTGATGCTCATGTATATAAAGACATGTGTTGTTATATATGAAAATAAAGGTAAGTGGTTGTAGATTACAGGTATGCATAATGTAAACATGATTTCATAAAAAAATAAATAGTTATGCCAAGTAAAATATAGGCAGAAAGAAGTATGTGATAAAATTATGCTATATAAAATTACACTTTTTTTTGTACTGAAACTGTTTGCAATGTCAATATTCTTGTTAAAACTACAAAAATGTCACAAACAACTATGTTCTCATAACATATAATTAATTTGTTGCTATAAAATCAATGGACAATAATAAATTTCTCAGAATACAAAGGTAGGTCATTAGGCTAAAAAAAAAAACTATAACATTTCATAACATATCAAGACTGTAGAATGAACATATATTTGTGATGATGTTTGTGTGCAAAATTCATATCTTGTTAGATATGAAAATGATGACAAATGGGTGTAGATAGCTGTTGTTTATAATCTAAATGTTTTCAATTTAAAAAATGATAGTTATACTACATAACTTGATTATGTATAAATGATTTCAGTGAAAAATTAATTGTTTGGCATATAAAATTGACAGTGTAAACATGTTTTCATGTATGTTTATGTATTATAAAGTTGATACTCAAAGAAGATGATGATGAGACAGTAGTACTAAGTGTCTTACCTTGTTGAACTGCTATATCCATATCCAGAACAAATATCACAAAGCTGCATACAATGATGATCCAAGTAAAAGATGCACATAATAATAATATAAAGTTCACAGGTCCACTAGCTATCAATACTACATGCTATTTCATTTAAACTAATTAGATCAAGCTAGCTGTTTTGCTTATGGAAAGCCAGAAAGCAATTTTTAGGGCAAAGGTGAGGTCTGCCTGTGCAGCCTGAACACATAGCTAGATCTTCGACACCCTTTACCGCGGCCTTGGCTGCAGTGAACACAATCTCTGTCCTTCCCAACAAATTCCACAAGATGTCTAGCGCCAACTGTCCTTTCCACTTCTGTTCCTTTCATGGAATGTTTGAAGTTTTTTGATGGACAATTTATCAGTCCATCAGGTGTCAGCTTCGCAGCTTCAATGACCAGATCATTAATTAGCCGCTGTTTGAATTCTTGAAGTGAGAGCTTCTTTTTTCCATCACCTTCCTGGCACAGACTGTAAATAATGTGGGCATTGATCTGGGTTATCTCATTAACCCAATGGTAAATTTTTTTCAACCACTTTCGGTTTTTACGGTTGTGCATGCCATAATAGCCAACCATTTGATCCATCCGATCACAGCCATTCATGCTCATATTGTAGTCATCAACCACTTTCGGCTTTGTTGTCTTATTCCAGGTACCCTTCTGATACTGTGGCTTTTGTTGAAATAAGTATGCAGGGCTTCTTTGCCTTTTTATTCTTCCAGGCAACGCATAATGTTTTGTCCACTGAGTCCAAAAACCACTTCATCTCTTGGTGTCCAAACTTCAATGTCTTTATTTTCGGGGGAAAGCCGACGCGGTTGACATTTAATGTTCCTGTATAATTGTAATTGTGCGAAAGCAGATAATCAATTACAGCCTTGGAAGAATAAAATCTGTCTGCAAAAATATGATGCCCAGGTCTCAACGGCTTTAAAAGAGTGCTGAAAACTTTCCCAGCATGTGCGGAGCTGGGATCAACATCCGGATTATAGACAGTTTTCTTACCAAAATAAATTTTTTAATTGAATACATAGCCCGTGGCGAAATCACAAAGTCCAAATGTCTTGATGTGGTACTTGCGTGGCTTACTGGCATTGTACTGCTTATACTTGACTCTCCCTTTCCATCCAATAACCATTTCATCAATGCACACATTCTCAAAAGGGTAGAAAGCACTTTGAAATCTTGTCAGCAACAGATCCACAAATGGCTCAATCTTGGCTTGATCTTGTGACTCTGGTTCACAAACATGTAGCATGCTGTGAAAAATACACTGGAAGCGGTTTCTTGAAAACATTTGATGGAACCATGGTGCATAATAATTTCCAACAGTACGCCAGTAGTCTTTCATTTTGGGTCTTGGATCAATGCCCATGGCGATCATCACAGCTGTAAACTTGAGCCATTCATAATGTGTTAGTGGTGTCCATGAAGCAAATGTAGAGTACTTTCTTGGTGGGTTATTGGCTTCAATAACCTTTGCAGCATAAGCATTTATGCTTGCTATTAAAATGCCAACAACAGCATTATCTAGAAAAAAAATTTTAAAATCCAAAAGTGTTTCCATTTGATAGAAAACTGGATTTATATTGTCTCTAGTCTAGCGAAAAGTAAAATTCAAGTTGGTCTCACCAGTTTCAACTGATCGCCAAGCTGAAGTGTTATTATTACCCTCATGTCCATGGGTAACATTGTAATCATTGTTACTAACAACGTTACGATCCTTCCTCATTTTCTTCCTTCTTGGTTCAGACACAGTCGCTGATGTTGTGGCAATCTGACTTGGTTGTCCTGTGCTCATAGTTGAACTATCATTTTCTGTTTCGTCGTTCGGTTCGTTTTCAGACTCCTAGTAATGATAATCTGACAATTCTTCATCGTCAGAGCTACTATCGTCCATATCGGAATTAGATTGTTGACTTCTCATCTCTTCAAACATCTTTATAGCTTGATCTGCAGTAAATCGACGAGGCCTATTACTAGTATTACTTGAGGTGGGCATTGCCATTTTAAATACTGTCCAACACACACTGAATATTTGTATAAATAACAGTAAAAATTACCAAACTTTCAACATTGATGTCAATTTCTTACCTCGCTAGTTTTGTATTTAGTAAACGGAAATGGGAAACGATGTCTGGTGTGTATAAAAGTGACAATATAGCGATAGAAACGAAACAAAATGTAAGCGCCGAATAATCGGCCCAAAGAGAAAATGTGACCGCACAACTGTCCGATCAGTCGGCGCCCGGGACTTATTGTGTTAATGACAGAATATTATATTTGACAGTTCTAGTTCAAGTCACTGACTGCTGTAATCTAATTCACTGCATTTTCAGCTCTTTTCACTTTTTATGATATGTATAGGATGATATTCTATTTTCCCATTTCAACACTTGAAAAACATTAGTTCCACAGCAGATGCTTGAGTGACAACCATTGTAAACAGAATTGGGCCACTGCCAACTTCCAAGCATGCTGTAAAAGCTGATTAATGATAGTTTTCCATGTGACAATCAACACATGTAAAACAAATAGCTTCAGAAATTAGTGCCAGCAAGCTTGCCTGCGCACACACAAGCAAGTGCTTTGTTACATGCTTCTTGTTAGGAGATATAAACTGTGGCTGACCCGACCAGAGATAAACCATTATTATTTGCAATTTGCTTAAACTTGTGATTGTTTTCATTGTTGTTGAATTTTCATCTGAGTGGAACATTGTATCGAAAAGAATAGGCCCACTGTAACCTTTTAAACATGTCATAAATGGTAACTAAAGAGGGTTGTACGTGGAACTGGAACCCCCATCATGTATAACCATAACTGTTGAAGCCACCATTGCAAATGCACAGATACAGGCTTCCTATACATTTTTCATGACTCCATATTCCACTTGGAGTGAAAATAAGAAACAAACAAAATCTGTCTACATCTCACGGCATAGTTAAGTAGGTGGACCAGGGTCCTCCGGGCTGTAGTGTAATACGAGGCAATTTAGTAAGCTCGCCACTATGAGAATTAAAGTGTCAATCCCTGCCTCGTTCTCTTTTGCTCACATTTAAGAATGGCCACACAATGGTAGTAGATCTTCTGGCTGCAAATTTTCACCAAAGCATTATCTGCTCTTTTAAAAGTGGATATTTTAAACCTAATTAATTATCACCTTCATCTTGCTCTACAGCTTTATGCTTTGCTCTCCTCTCATCTGGAACATCATTACGTCTCTTCCGCTTTTGTGGAGTTCTAGGTACATCACTACTTGTTTTAACTGCTGGTGTTTCTTCAAGTGGTGGATGACTGAGTAGAAAAAGCATTTGGCTACACTGCTTATAAAACAAATAATACTTCCTATTACTTGTAAGGGGGAAAAAAAAGTTTTTTTGTGTTATTTAAAAATAATTTGGCTGTTTACTGCTAGAGCCTGCTGGCCAGCCTTTCAGCATTAACCCTTTGAACCCGTGATCCCGATGTGTGTACATAACCCGCGCCCCGAGTCACCGGTTTGCCGGTAGAGCACACGTATCTTATAAGAACGGGCATAGTATGGATGACATGGCAGAATTTGCATACTACTTCCGGAATGTTACTTCAAAATGGTGGCGCCCATGAATTGATCACACTGCGACAAATTTTTACAATATTTTCACGATGAAAAGACATGCTGAAAAACCAGTAAATGAGCCTTCTAAAAGGCTTACAATGGAACAAGCTGTCGAATTTGTTCTCAATGATTCGGAGGACGATGAATTAGATTTAGATAGAAACTATTCTGAAACTGATATAGAAGTTGAATCAGATGATTATTTGAGTGATAACATGTGTTCATTAGACTCTGATGAAGCTACATCTTACCCTGTTCCTGATTTTTCTGGCGATCAGGCTGTTTTACAGGGGCGTGGAAGGAGGCATCTCCCAAGTAGTGTCTCTAGTAAATTTGATGCAGATTGGTTTCCAAAAAATATATTCAGATCTGTGTCTGCAGTAGACACAATATTGATGGAGCAGATAGGCCCTAAGAACATTCCAGAATCTATTAATCCAAAAAGTAAAGCCAGTGAATTTTTTGAACTTATCCTGGATAATGACTTCTGGCACAATTTGTGTGAGCAGACAACTCGATGCGCTGAGCAGGTGAGAAGCAAGAAACCAACTAGCTACTATGCCAAAAATTTTAAAAGTGTAGTAGTGCCAGAGATGAAAGCATTCTTTGGACTGCGTCTTCAAATGGAACACAGTGTGAGTAAACCACGTTATGAGAAGTACTGGTCTAGCTCGTCTGCTAACTTCGTGTCTCATACTCCTGGTTTCCGCACTGTGATGGACCGTGATCGCTTCCTTGCTCTCTGGACTTTTCTTCATCTTGTTGATGAGGAGGACCCGGCTTTGGATAAAGCAGATAAACTTTACAAAGTAAGACCTATGTTGGATATATTGCTACCAAAATTTCGGCACTATTATTCGCCTTCACAGCACGTGAGCTTAGACGAAGGTATGATCCCCTCGAAGAGCAGACTTGCCTTCAAACAGTATATCAAGTCAAAGCCCATAAAGTGGGGAATAAAGGCTTACATGGCTTGTAAAGCAAGCTCTGGATATATTCTGAATCTGGAAATCTACACTGGAAAAGCAGACAATATTATTCCAGATCTTGGTGTTGTTGGTAGCGTTGTTATTAGAATTTTAACTTCTGGGAATTTGGTCAACAAAAACCATAATGTTGTTATGGACAGATTCTACAACAGTGTAACTCTCTTTGACAAGTTGTACACTGATTATGGTACACTTGCTGTAGGTACAGCAATGACAAATAGGAAATTTTATCCAAAAGTACTGGCAGGAAAGAAGAAAATGGACAGGGGTCATTCAGAATTTATTTGCCATAACAACATTGTATGCCTTGTCTGGATGGACCAAAGACCTGTAAATTTTATATCTAACTACCACAACCCAACAGAAATTGGAACTGTTAGAAGGAGAAGAAAGGATGGAACAGCTGTAGATGTTCCAACTCCTCAACTTTGTATTGACTATAATGCTTTCATGGGGGGCACAGATGTCAACGACCAAATTTGTCGTCTCAACAAGACACCACGGCATTATCGCTGCCCTAGGAGGCTAATTGTGAAATTCTTTATGTGGGCATGTAATAATGCCTACATACTTATGGATCATTATAGTCCACACAATACAACAGGAAGACGCTAGAGGACATTTGGGATGTTTATGAATGAAGTTTGTTTATCCCTCATTGGGGATTATAGAACAGCTACTGCAAAACTTCACAACCGTGTCAAGGCACAACAGAGACTGCAAAATGTTGGTTCCCATCATCCACAAATGTCTCCAAAAGCTACAGGAAATAATGTTTGTGTAGTATGCTCATTTAAATTTAACAGGCATGTCAAGGCCTTCCCAAACATGGCCTGCAAAGACAGACCATTCAAACAAGTCAAGACAAAATTTTGGTGTAAACATTGTGAAACTTATCTGTGCCTAAAGAAAATATTATAGATGATCAGGTCAGTCTATTTGAGATAAAAAAATTGAAACAGATCACTTAGTTTTGTCATTGTAACTAGTTTTGTTCAAGTGTCCATTTTTGGCTTTTTTTTCAGGAGCCCAGGGGAGTGGGGTTTTACAGGCCAGGTGACCAGGGTTCAAAGGGTTAATTGACATTGCATTTCAGTCTCTGAATTGGCATTGAGGGCGCAGTCATCAGCAAAGAGAAGTTCACATATGGTCTTAATGTACAAAAGTACAAATATCAGTTAATTATGGTGTGTCAGAAAAGATTGCAAACCTAATTCGAGAAACCCCAAAAATATATGTAATGTTGGGTTCAACATGAAGGTCATCTTTCTACACCATTCAAAATAAAAACTAGAGTGTAACTGGACTATCTCATGTTTATTCTTCTTCCTGCTGATTATTGACAGAGATGAAGAGGATTACAGCGTTAAATGATTGTGGCATTAACTGGACTCTAACAAAGAAATTAGAGGATTTGGACTTTGTTGATGGCAGCTATTCTGTCACAGGTCCTCCATCAAATGCAAATTACATTGGAAAGGCTGGAGACGTGGTCTCAGAAATTAAGACTGAAGTCCTCCAAAGATAACAGTAAGACTTTGAGTATAGATTATGTTAGAGAGAAAGAGAGAGTTTGAGTGTGTGTGCGTGCATGGGGTAACCTACACTAATATGTTTGCCTATGTGCCTAAGGCCGGCTGCGTTGATCAACCACATCCATGGCCCACTGCTGTGACATGGTTTCAGATCACGACCACAGAGGCTGCTATCCGCTGAAGCCATACTCTACATGAAACGACCTCATATACGCCTCCAGCCAATCGGGTAAGTCCTTTGGGATTGAGGAATGATTTGTGAAGTATCGTGTGAACCTGGGTTTCCTGTTTATTCCCTGAATGGCTTTCCATAAAACTGGCCGATCAACCAAGTCAAAAGTAGACTTTAAGTCCACATATGCAGCACAAGGGGCAATCGAAGCACGGTGCAGTTTGTAAAGGAGGAGTAGAGCGGCCCGGGATAACGAGAGACTTGTAGATGACATTTTGTGCTCAAAAGCCTGAGTCTAGCCAGTAGCAAGTGGGCAAGCACCTTCCCTGGAACCAAGAGCAATGTTATAGACCTGCAATTATTAGTCTTTGTGACTAGAGTTGCTTTTGTATAGTGAGACATTTGACTCAACACTGTAATGATTGACAGGCCGAGAGCACTTTCGTTGGGTCTAATAGGGAACGTGTGCTGGAATTAGACCATCGGAAGACAGGTCAGTTTTACCCTACTTATGACAGGGCGTTGCTACAGTAATCCTGCTCAATCCGAGAGGAATCGCAGGTTTCAGACACTTGGTCATTGACTGACTAATAGCTCTCTCTTGATTCGTTGGGTCTAATAGAGAACGGGTGCTGGTATTAGACCCTCGGAAGACAGGTCAGTTTTACCCTACTAATGACAGGGCGTTGCTACGGTAATCCTGCTCAATCCGAGAGGAATCGCAGGTCTCAGACACTTGGTCCACGTGCTTGGCTGATAAGCCAATGGTGCGAGGCTACCATCTGAGGGATTACAGCCGAACGCCTGTAAGCCGGAATCCCGCCCTGAATCTCAGCACCACTGGGACGGGAGGCAACGATATGGTTGGGACCTGGGGCTCGCATCTCAGCCCGATCCGGTCAAGCCGCTGAAAGAGGTCTCTGCCGTCCCGCCGATCAAAGCGGGCGGGGAGCTGCTCGATATTCACCCCATACAGCGTTAGAGGTGTGAAACCACTAGTAGACTTAGTTCTCAGTCAGGGTGTTGTAAGCAATAGAGCAGCCTCCTCACTGCGAACTGTTGAGACTCAGCCCTTGATCATGAGATATGTCCACACGCCGGGCGAACAACATCTCCGTGCCATGACCAGGCTTGTCCCCTGGTTAAATGCACTCCTGCCTCGCTCTTTACCTCTGTCTGCTATCAGTCATCCCAATGGACGCAGAAGAGATGCAGGCCAGCGGATATTGCACCTCTGCCCTATTGTGACAACCTCCCAGGTGGCGGGGAATGCTAGGTGTACCATCACTGCAAAAGAGCCGAGAAAAAAAAGGGAGCAAGGAGATACCTCACTCACAAGCATATGCTATGTTTCTGGCAGGACGTGACGATCCTGGGACACAGACACACTGGACTGCCTCTCTTCCGGGATACTTGAAAAACTAGTACATACAGTCCATGATATCATATATCATCACCACACCCTATAGACACAAGTGGTGAAGACTCGATAGTCCTGCAAGACAACTTCCCTAAGAGAGACAACTCTGACCACAAACAACTGCTGCCTTGCAGATAGGCTGGGTACAGCCAAAGGCTAAGGAGGGCATCCCTACAGAAACACCTGTTGAAATCGGATGCACTGAGCCACAGGCTTAACGAAACAGTGCAACGTATATCGCTGTATGATGACATTACAACCTAACAGAAAAAAGTATGGTGCTCATCCTGTGGAGTCCCGCCAGGCAGCGGAGAGTGCCGGGCCCCACCCAATGCTACTGATGGTCGCCCACCCATGTGCTGTGGAGTCAAGGCACAAGGTGATGGGGCAAAAACTATTGACCAAAAACCCAAGACCCTCAGAATACTACAGTGGAATACGGAGGGAGTCATTAACAAAAAGATTTTCCTTACACATCCCCTGCATGAAGGCAAGATTTATGTGGCACGTATCCAAGAAACGCACCTCAAAAACAACCACAGATTCTCAATCAGAGGATACCAGACCATCCGTCTTGATAGAGAAGGTCACAAAGGAGGGGTTCTGATACTGACACATAACTGCATACCGAGTAGCGCGGTAGCTGTTAATCACACTGGACAAGCAGAAATTGTAGGAGTCGACATAATGACACAAGAAACGAAGATCCGCTTTCTTCAACCTGTATGGCCCACCCAACAAAGACCTGTCGCTCTCGAGTATGGAAATCAAGGACTCATGCTGCCTAGCGGTTGGAGACCTCAACAGTCACTCGGAGAGATGGGGATATTCAGACACAGACAACAGAGGTGATGCAGTGGAAGACTGGGAGATAGACACAAACCTCTATCTTATCAATAGGCCAGAGGACAGCCCTAGCTTCTAATCTAGAACATGGCATACCACCTCCACTCCAAACTTGGCCTTTTCCACGGGGGATATTAAACACAAAAAAGACCGCCAGGTGCTCAACCAATTGGCAGGTAGCGACCACAGCCCTAGCTTCTACTCTAGAACATGGCATACCACCTCCACTCCAAACTTGACCTTTTCCACGGGGAATATCACCACAAAATAGACCGCCAGGTGCTCAACCAATTGGCAGGTAGCGACCACAGGCCAATTAGGCTAGAAATTGATATGGAAGTAGGTCCAAGGAAAATAAAACAAATCCCACATTGGAACTATAAACGAGCCGACGGGGACAGATGGACTGTGTGAAACCATCAACACACGAAATAACAATATGAAACCTATGGTGGAAACCTAAGCAAAGCAATAATGCAAGCAGCCACCGAAACCATACCAAGAGGGGCAAGGAAAAACTACAAGCCATATTGGAATGATGAACTGCAGAAAGCGGAGGATGAAGTCTCAAATGCTAGGAACATGGCAGAGAGAGAGCAATCTATGGAGGCAAATATCACCCTCAAGGCCATCACGGTGAAATACAAAAGAACACTATATAAACAACATCACAGAGAATATACCAAGAAGAGTCCACAGCTCCATGTTTGCAGACGATCTGGCTATGTAGACCTCTGAATAAAATCTCACCGTAGCAAGCAATCGGATGCAGCAGGCCCTAACATCGTTGGAGGAGTGGGCGAACTCATAGCTGGTCAAAATTAACGAGGAAAAAACAACATGTACGATATTCTCGCTTTCAAATAAAGCCCAGAACACCCAAAATAAGTCTTAACGGCAAATACCTGCGGCCAAATGACAACCCAAACTACTTGGGAGTCACATTTGATCGGCACATCACATGGAAAAGTCAGATCGAGAAAAACCGAATGAGAGCCAGACAAAGAATGGCAATCATGAGGAAACTTGCTGGCACAAGCTGGGGAGCATACAAAAGAATACTAAAGAAACTGTACACTGGAAGAGTGAGACCAGTTCTCGAGTATGGCAATGCGGCATGGACAACAGCAGCAAAGGCGAACTTTGATAAAATTTGCAAACTCCAAATCCAAGCAATGAGAGTTATAACAGGAGGCACGAAGTCAATGCCAATTGTAGAACTTGAAAAGATTATAAATCTGCAATCTATGACCGACAGAAGAGACTGCAGAGCCCAGCAGCAAGCAGAGAAACTCAGAAGACTGACAGACCATCCAATGCATCAGAGACTAGATAGATTTGGAAATGGGAAACTAAAGCGGAGAAACTTTGCAGAAATAGCCAAAGCAAAGATAAGCGAAGACCCTATGAACACTGTAACAATACCAAATCCCATCCCTACTGTACGCAAGCCTACCTGGAAGCAGCTTATCATTCCGGAGATGGTAGAAAATATACCAGGTATTGGAAACAAGAACAGCCAGACTGAAAAAGAAAGAAGAGACATAACCCTGAGATACATAACGGAAAATTATCCAAGCATGGAATGGACCAATGCATACACCGACGGTTCTGTAACAAACACAACACAGAACGGAGGGGCAGGGGTATTCCTGAGCCTACCAAACGATAGAAAAATAACACTGTCAGTGGCAACTGGAAAATTCTCAAGCAATTTCAGAGCGTAGGCAGAGGCACTGAGGTAGAAGCAATGCTGACAGGCGAAAGCAATGAAAGCCAGATAGTCCTGTTTACAGATGCCCTGGCCGTAGTCACAGCACTAAAAAGCCAGAAAAATACTGAACTTAATGATTTAAGAGCAGCACTCTGTCAACTATGCCAGCAGTCCGCACCAAAAAGAGTAGTGGTACAGTGGGTTCCACCCATTGTAACATCCAAGGCAACGAGGAGCCAGACAGACTGGCAAAAGAAGGTGCAAGACTACCATAACCAGATTCTAGTGTGACCTACGAAGAGTCCAAAAGGCTTATTAGGGCCAAATACATGACCAAATGGGAAACTAACATACTGGCTACACAAAAAACGATGCCTATTACCAGTTGAACAGAAGAGAGCAGGTCGTGGTCTTCAGACTCCGCACAAGCCACAACAAACTGAGGTACCACCTATTCAATAAACTGAAGATAGGTGGCACTGACGAATGCACTTGTAGTACTGGGAAAATGACCGCTGAACATCTACTGCAAAACTGCCCGACATACGAGGACCAGAGAAAGCACATGTGGCCATCACCAGTGGCAACACTAGACAACCTCTATGGCAGTGTCGACAGCCTCAGGATGACCGCTGCTTTCTTCGAAAAAATACAGGTTGACGTTTTACAGCGTACGAAGAAGTATAGTGAGACGATTCCATAGTGTCAGTTAGCCAGAACTTGTCCAATCCTATATACCCGCAGGAATAGGTGATGGATGGCAGGGATGAACTAGTTGATTGTGTGTTTCACCAGCAGTGGCTGGATATGAAACCAGTGAAATGAAGCCATATCAGTTGTACATTTCCAGCCCACACTACCCTAAGTCTTTCCATACTCGCAGAAGATTCCTCAGATCCCTTAGAATCAATCTACTGACTGAACATATTCCAATTGGATGAATAGTGAGAGTGGGTTTCATCAATCATGCTGGACAAACATCATGACAAGAAAGGTTAGTGCTACTTCTCCTTTTGGGCCTTTCTGGTTGAGAAATGTGCAGGGGTGTTTCAATAACGGTGTGTATATGTCCTAAAGATTTTCACAGTATCTATGTTTACATGGATGTGTTCTTGAACAAAGAATTTGTAAAATGAAACTATTGTTATTAAAAACAGCCTTCAATTTCTTCTTCATCGTCGTTCATTCTCCAACTCCTGCTACCAAGCCCTGGAAAGGGAATTACAAGTAGCAGGACGCTGTCCAGAAAACGGAATGCATTGTGTCATCAGCTTGACTACAATATTTGCACCTTTCGGTCAGATACATCCGACTTCAGGAGGCATTTTTAGGTACCAAGTTATCCTTCCCTCTTTAATCTCTTCTTCTTAGCCAGTCTGCCCTGTTATTCAGAATCACCATGTGGAGGTGTAGAAGGGTCTTGGTAGGTCTGGTTTACTGGTCCTGATGCTAGCAAGCAGCTTTGGGTCGTTGATTGCTGCAGCTCACACACAGCTCTGCATCTTGATACCAGCCTTCAATTCAGCATTTTTGCTTTTGCATTTTATGTTGCATACTATTTCAAATAGCAATATCTCAGTTTTTTTATTTAGTGAGTTCAATTTTCGAATACAGGAGACCTAATACCAAATATATGAAAAATGGTGTATCACTTACTGGTATGAAGGTTCATGAGTTTGTGCTACTTCAGTAGCATCTGGACTCCTTGAAATTTGAGTATTAATCAACCCTTCTTGTGAAAGTGTAATATTGCCAGATTGATCTAACAATTCCAAGTTCTCAAGGTCCAGATCTGGAAGGTCTTGCTCTCCTGGGAGCTAAATAAAAGAAAATTATGATTTTAAAACTGGTTCTAGCCATTCGATCTTTACAAAATGTAACTTTATTTCCCGCGAGCGAATATAAGTAATAGCTTATATATTTCTTTCATTTCCTTCTTTGCCCTATCTCAGAACCCAGGGGACTTCTGAAGATGGCCATCTTACAGGAAACTGATATATCAAAGAAGTTAAAGAACTCTTGTTGAGCTGGTTTTTGTAGCAATTCATTCTACATTCTGAAGTTGCTAGCCCCATGCTCAACCGTCTTTAGGCCCCTTTTACGAACTTGGAATGCTAGTTGTTTTATATCTACTAATCGGGTTGTCCATTATTTCCGAAGAAGACCACATTGCCATCTGTTAATCCTGGAATGGCCTAGATAGAAGCTGGCTGATCAAACCAATCTGAGCACTAAAGCATCTGTCACACTAGGGGCAGAGAAACACTGTCAGACGGAGCCAAATCACCTCTTGCCTTTCGTGTCGCTTGTACTAATCGGGTACCACAAGTGAAAACCTACTTGCATTTTGAAAATTTGTTTAAAACATTCGTGGAAACCAGACTTCTGAAAAAGCACCTGATAAAACAAATTGTCCTTAACTCTGCTCTAAAGGAACAAATAAAGAGTACAGCGGCAAATCACAGCAATCAATGCTGCCAGAGAGCACATTCATTTACTCATTTTATGGCTTGGCTTCGTTCGTTCTCAATCTCCCGCTACCAAAACCCTGACACGGGCCTAAGTAACAGAATGTAGTCCAGAAAATGGAATGTGTTGTGTCGTTGCAGCTTGACCGCGATATTTGCACCTTTCGGTCCAACACATCCGACTTCAGCAAACATTTGTTTGAGTACCGGGTTAGCATTCCCTTTTCGACCCCTTCTCCTTAGCCAGTCTGCTCTGTTGCAGCCTGTTATCCAGGATTATTGCGTTGAGGTGTAGAAAGATCTTGGCAGCTCCGGTTTGCTGACCGCTGCAGCTCATGCGCTACTCAGCATCTTGATACCTATTCATTATTCAGCAACCACATTTGCTTATTCTAGAATTCTGTTCAAAGTTTACAATATTGCAACAGGGCTTACCATTGTCTCAATTGGCATCACATGGCTATCTCTGATCTGAATATCCAAAGGATTAGAAACTGAAGACACATAGCTTTCCAAATCTGGTGGGTGTATTTAAAACAAGAGAAAAGCATGACAATGAAACAACACTACACTGCAATAAAAGAAAAGTGATTGCTGAAAGCACTTATTTTGTAATTAAACTAGACTTTGTGCCCCTCACTGTTGAAAAATCTTATCTTTCCAGCTTAGTTTAGTTCAACAATCAACATCATTGCACAACACGGCTTAACCCATAAGTGATTTGTTCTTCTTCATATTTTTGGAGAATCTCAGCACAATGCACATACTGTGTAGCACCGACGAGGATTCCGTAATAGATAAGGTAGATTTTTAACATAATTTTCAATTTCACCTTTAACAAATTCATTTCTCTTTAATCGATTAGTTCCATTGACTGTTTTAGATTATTGGGTGAATTTCTGTGTCCTTATTTTGTATTTTATTTCTTTATTGTTTGTCATCTTTCTCCATGTGCTATCACAGAGTTATGCCATTTTCCTGTAAACCAATTTTCAGGTCTGCTCCTTATTCATATAAATCTATTGCCTTGTATTGTTTTCCCAATGTTTTTCTGCATAATAAAATATGTGTTTAAATCCAGAGTTTGGTATTTTCCTTGAGTATTTAAGAATTTGAGCTGTTTCTTATTAGTCGACAAGATACAAAGTGCTATGATCCATTTAAGTCTAAGCACAACAAATCTCACATGCCAGGTGGCCAAGAAATATTGCTGTGGGATTTTACTAGGAAACTGAGAAGCTGACATATCAGCTTTGATTACTGTGTGCCAAAATTTGCACATCTTTCCATTCTACATTTATTAATGTATTTCCCGGAGAATGTCAAGAAATGTTACTTTACATTTCAAGAAAGGTTTCTACAGACATCGATGGTTTTTTGCGATTGTGTGGTGTTTTTACACTTGGATCATATATTTCAGCACGTTTTTCAACTTATGCCTTCAGTAAAATGTGGATATTATAAAAACTACTGCTCTGAATCAGGTAAAACCTTTAAAACATCTTTCTATATAAATTACCTTCATTGAAAAACCCTTGCTCAGTTCATGTATTGGTATAATGCTGAATAATTAACTGTTGAGTACAATACAATGCCAAATGTTTTTAAATAAATGCTTTAGAAAAATAAAAATTATTTTTGTAAAGTAAATCGCATGTCCTTTGCAGAATGTCGCTTATACCTATTTGGCTGTTATAAGTTTCTTGACAGATGTGGAGTATGGTAGGTTGCTATTATTTCTGTACGTGGAGAAGTGATTTTACCTAGAAAAAACCCCATGTCTGTCAAACGGCTTTTACAACTATCATCCCTCTCACACAAATGTTCAGCTTTTCATATTAAATGTCTGTATTGCCCAAGATGTAGCACAAGAAACAGAGCTATATAACAGAGGAAACACAGAAACTCATTGAAGAAAGGCAACAATTAAAACAAATGGGAAGTAAGGGGACCAACACAGCATATAAAAACTGTGCAAGAAAAGTTAGAAGAGGGATAATAAAAGATAAAGGAAGATACATAGTAGAAACGTGTAAGGATATAGAAAACCTACAGCAACAAGGCAGAAAGAGAGAGAGAGAGATGCATTTAAGGCAATAAGAACACTGACAAGGGAGTTCTGTACGGTCCCACATGTCATAAATGACAATGAGGATAACACATTAACAGAAACCAAAGACATACTGAATAGATAGAGAGAATGCTGTAGAACCATGTATGGAGATAGCACAAAGCGCTCAGTTACAATCCTACCAAAGGATGAGAAAGAACCCTGAACCAACATTGGAAGAAGTACGCTCTGCAATTAAAAGCCTGAAAAAGGGAAAGTCCCCAGGATACGATGATATCCAAGCAGAGCTAAACAATCAGGAGGGGAGGCAAGTGCTCGAGTCTATGACAAAGCTGTGTAAACAGATATGGCACAGTGCAGAGTGGCCAGAAGCATGAAAAAAATCAATTTATATTCCTCCCCAAAAAAGGCAATCTGAAGCTGTGCACGAACTACCGCGCTGATCAGCCTCGCTAGCAAGATACTCTTGCGAAACCTATTAAGGATAGAGAAAAGGTTTGAATCTGAAATTCACGTAGTCCAGGCAGGTTTTAGGAAAGACAGAGGGACCCGGGACCACATATTCAATTTAAGGAATATCTACGAAAAATGTAGAGAGTTTGATGTAGACCTGTACACATGTTTCATTGATTACACCAAGGTCTTCGACACGGTAAAACATCAAAATCTGTGGAGAATCATGAAGGAAATGGAGTTTCCCTTGCATATAGTCCATCTCATTGAAACATTATACCAAGATCAACAAGCTACTGTCCAAGTATCCGGGCAAACATCAGATTGGTTTGTAGTACAAAAGGGAGTCCGACAGGGTTGTATCCTCTCATCTTATCTATACAACATATATGCAGAATATATAATGAGAAATGTTCGAGAAGACGAGAACATTAAAAGTTTCAACCCATTTACGATTGGAGGGGTACGAGATTCCAGAGTTACGATATGCAGATGACACAGTGATACTATCAAGAAGTGCAGAAGGGCTAGAGCAGCTACTTTCAGCCGTTAATGGACATAGTAAAGATAAAAACCTGTTCATAAATATAAATAAAACAAAGATAATGACCACCGAAAAAACACAATGTCAACATAAATTTACAGTGGGTGGTGAGGAAATAGATCAGGTCACACATTTTGAATATCTGGGCTCCAGAATTGACAAAAATGGCAACTGCTCGAAAGAAATCAGAAAAAGACTAGCTATGGCAATGCAGAGACTGAACAGGCTGAAGAAGTTATGGCAGAGCACCAACAAAATGATTTAAGGAAAAGTCTTGAGAGAAATACCCTGGACAGAGAAAAAAACAAATGTAGACATTCAGCAAGTTGAGCATAGAGAACAACTGGTTTATCAATTCCATTTTGGCTAGACAATGCAAATACTTTGGTCACATCAAGAGACACAACAGTCTTGAGAGAACAGTGATGGAAAGTATGGTGCCAGGCAAGAGGAAGGGGTAGACCAAGAAGATGATGACACCAAGATATACAGAAATGCCTGGGTATGACTGTGACGGAGGCTGGATTTTTGGCAAGATAACGAGTTTCTTTCAGACAGACTGTGATGGGAGCGACGTTCTACAAAGGACATGCTTCATGATGATTGCCATGTATTCTACATTAAATACTGAACAGTTTGGTTTATTATGTGTGCTATTTCAGCGACCCTTTACTAAAAATATATAGGTCACAACTAACTGATGCTGTGCTTGAGTTTTACATAAGAAAAAAACATGCGCTCATAGGTTCAGAATATTCCGAAGTGAACTAGTTAAGAGTTTTGATGTGTTTATAGATAAGTTGTATGGCCATAACTCAAGATGTTAAAAAGGAAACATTGAAGTAATATGCAAAACATTTTTCAGTGAATTTATTTTTAACAAATGAATCTCACCTGACTTTGCAGTAGGACTAAGTGCACACTTTGATAAGTAGTTGTTGTCCCAAATATCCTACCATAAGACCAAAACATTACTATTTAGAAAAAAAAATGTATATCATACATTAAAGTATTCAGAATGTATTTTGTTTAAAAAGAAATAAAAGAATCTACTGAAACTTAAAAAATATAGATCTAAAAAGGCAGTTGATTGTGTACTAAAATACGAGGGGCACTCCGAAAGTAATGCTTCCTATTTTATTATGATGTCCCACGATGTAAGAAGTAGATTTTGTCAGTATGGCAGTAAAGTCAGGTGGCAGTGAAGGAATAGTCTGACAAAATGGCGACTGTTATGTATGTGCGTTATAAACAGGTGTTTTTAATTCCTCCATGCGGAAAAAATTGTACCAACTGACATTCATCGATGCTTGCTTAACATTTAGAGACCAAACTGTGGGTGTTAGCGCAGCGCATTGTGATTTTCAGCAGTGGCGAATGTGATATTAACCCTACCAGACCGCTGTCCCCATTTTTCTGTAATTTCCTTAACTGCCGCTAAACCGCTGGACCTAATTTTCGGTAATTTGGATAGTACGTCATAAAATGCGTCAGAATCTAAAAATAACCAACCAATCGTGGTCAATCCTCGTGATTAGTCATTGCAAATGGCTGCCCCCATGTTTGAATTGATTTTGTGGGGTTTAACGTAAACAAATTCGGAAAATTAATAATGAAACGAACGGCTGATGAACCAAGCACTTCAACAGGAAAGCAAAGTAAGTCTAGGCTTATGACAGTCCAACAGGTGATCAATAATTTGGTTGATTCAGACTCTGTTCAAGTGAAACAGACAGTGAGAGCTCGAGTGATGAGATGAAGGCTTTTCTTGGACTGAGGATCTATATGGAATACTCATGTATAAAGCCCAGCTATCAGGATTATTGGACAAATGAGGGCTCTTTGTTGTGTTTACTCCTGGATTTTGAAATGTTTTATGACTTGAGACAGATTCTTTGCCTTTTGCTGAGTGGATTGGCACACAAAGGTGGAATATTGACGCTAGATGAAAGGTAAACCTACTTTCTACAATGTCTCCAAGTTACATCTTATTCTAACCACTTGTTTGCATGTAACTAACATTTTTCTATATCATGTTGGTTTTTTCTCTTTAATGCTCTGGAACCCAGGAATGGGGGACAGTTGGGTTCAGGGCCTTAGGTCTGGTAGGGTTAAGGACAAGCCATGTTCCAGATTTCTATGCATCACGAAATGAAGAATGTCTCGATCAGCTCATCCGCGAAAATCAAAGGATAACGACCAGGTCTACGAAACTGGATATCAGCATCAATTCATTGGAAATGGTAGTGGCAATGTTGGAATATCACAAAGTTTGTGCCAGGTGGGTCCCACAAACGCTCACACAGATTTTTACGAGCGCGACATGCATGCTTTTATTTATCATTAAAGAAAATGTGTAGCCAAGGGTAGTGACTTAAAAAAGTGTTTTGAAGGCAAGACACTTTCTATCAGTTGGTGCTATTATGCTCTTTTGATCTCTTATAATTTCATGGAATAAAATAGGAGACATTACTTTCAGAGCGCCCCTCGTACATAGCACTGTACTATTATATTAAATTACATTACTATAATTGTATGTTTACTAAAAGAAATAATTTCAAAAGACAGGTACATAAAGTTGGAATATTCAAGAGGTAGAAGACTGATGGTGTGATCAAGTCTAATAACGTTTGCATTCCATACATCCTTCTGAGATATCCCTCTCTTCTTTATGCTTTTCTAAAAATGTTTCACAATATCAATACATCTTCCTATATTGTGATTCCTTGCTTAGTGTTCTAACATAAATTCTTCAGTTCTAGTTCTTATTGTTTGGGTGTTCAGATAGATTACATTTCTCTACTCAATACAGTTGTCCTTTCGAAGAGCTCTGCGGGGCTGGAACAGATCTTGTCTGTTAAACACGAAAGAAAAATCTATACCTAAACATCAGTGGGCTACTGGGGTCTTTGTGTTATGACAAGGACAAGAATAGCACCATTACTTCACAGAGAGCATGTCGTAAGAGGCAACTGTGTGACATGGCATAACACCAGCCATGTTTAGGTGGTGTTTAGAGCAGCATAGACGGTGCCTAACAGGTTGCAGGTCTACTTTGCTCTTGTGTTTGAGTCTAATAGATGAACTAGCACATCGGTTAACCATATTAAGTAATTGATTGTCTCAACGCAGCTGAGTATTAAGCTGCTTGAGCCTAGCCCGCTAAGCAGGAAATCCTTTCCCCGGCTACACCCAGCCCATACCAGAGCTTGGTCCTGCACAGGGGCATCTACTCCTGTAGAAGTACAGGTCGGCTAAGAACCTAAACATCAGGTAATGAGCATTGATAAAACAAAAGCCAGGCCTAAAGTTATCTTAGAGAAGCAAGAAGTAACTAATGTTTTGAATTATAAGCAATAACGGAGATTGTCAAGAAGAATGATAACATTGCAGAAGTTGACTAAAATGAAAAAACCTATGGAAAAATACTAACAAAATGAAAAAAATAAAGAGCATGAGGACTTGCATCTTCCCAGTGGCCATGTATGGATGTGAGACATGTAAACCCACACAAACAGCATGGATAGTGAGAAAGAAGAACACAAATCATAAAATAGTTGGATATAGAATTAATAATAAAACTAAATACTTTGGCCAGATCAAACATCACAATGGTCTAGTAAAAATGATACTGGCGGGCACATGGCAAGCAAGACAGAGGCAGCCTGATAAGAAGATGGACACATGACATTAAAGAGGTTCTGAGGATGACAGTGTAGGAGTGGGATAGGTGGGAGAATTGGCAAAAGTTCAGTCTTATTAATCAGCTGTCATCGGAGCGACATTTTTCAAATGACATGCTACATGATGATCCAATGGAATGAGTTGTTCAGTAGTTAGATACTCTTATTTATGTTGTCATTTGCCCCTGCCAAAGACCTCTTGGTCATAATGTAGGCTGTTATTTTTGTCCTTAACCATGTAAAAATCACGTATTTCATAAAGTATTTTGTTTATTAACAGTTTCAACAGCAACGAAACAAAATGAATATAAAAATCAAGAACTATCTAATCCAACAAGTGACTGTAAGAAAATATTTGGAAAAACTGAAATGAAATCACCAACTAAGTTGCATGTTAGCAAATATACCAAATATGCTTCCACATCCACTGTTGATTCTTTGAAACTGCCAAAAAATGGATCATATTCTTTGCTTGCTGGTATACATGATGCTATTGTGACAGGATCTTGTCTACAAGAAAATTAACAATACAAAAGTTCTTGTAAAGCTCACATCAATTTATGATATTGCACATAAAATCACTTTCAACACAAAAGCATGAGTAGTAAGGTTTTGTTTGGTTAATTTCCCTGTACAAGGGAAACAGCTCCAGTCCAGAATGTGGCAATTACAGGCCTATTACCCTACTGTGCGTCCCCCGCAAGGTCTTCGTACATGTGCTCCTCTCCAGACTGCAGTCCCTGTTAATGAGGCATCGTCACTCCCAACAGTCAGGGTTCACAGCTTCTCGCCCTCTGCCTCCTCACAGAACTGCACTGGAAGTTTAACCGCCCTCTCCATGTCACCTATGTGCTACCATTGATTCTGTTGATAGACAAGCCCTGTGGAAGGCCCTACAATGCGTGGGTATCCCAAGCACCCTGCTGACCCTAATTGAGGAGCTCCAGTCACACCAGCACCAAAAATTGACTCGGCGGGATCTCTACATCATTTGGTGTCCGAAAGGGCTGCGTCCTCACCCCTGCACTTTTCTGCTTCGCCATGGACTGTTCATCACAAACTAGATGTCCTTGTCAGCGAGTCCCTTGTAACCAATCCATGCTGATGACGTTGTCATACTAGGCCATGATTTTCAGGCTCTGGTAGGCTCCTTAGAGACAATGGATCGATCAGCTACCCAGCTAGACTTGCACATTTCCTGGACGGAGACAAAAATCCAAAACTTCAGCAGGGGCCCCTCTGCGCTGAGCATCACCGGGAATGACAACCCTGTTGCAGCCACCGAGGACTTCTACCTAGGCAGCAGGCAGTCCTCTGACGCACGCAGCAATCACATCACCCGTAAGATGGGCTTAGCGGCTTCATCCATGCACTTGTTCCACAGAGTTTTATCACAGAGAAGGCTCATCCTGGAGACCAGGCCTCGTATTTACTCCTGTATTGTCTCCATTTTCCTGTACGGCTCTGAGTCTTGGACACTACTACAGTGGGACCAGCAGCGTCTTGAGGCCTGTGCAACCAGAGGTGCATCCTCGGGATCGTCTGGCATGACATGGTTTCCAATAGTGAAGTAATTCGACGTACTCAACTTACAGGCATTGTCTCCACAATTGATCGCCGTCGCCTCTCCCTCTCCCGGAAAGTCGCAGCCCACGCGATGCTCCGGTAGACTGTGGGGGCGAGTTACGGGAAGAAGCTATGCTCATCCTGAAGACATTCTCTGAGTCACCCTAGCAACACCTGGCTAAAACCAATCGCCTTCCCAACAGAACTGCAGGCTACCTGGGACGTCAGACGTGGTCATTCGACGCGACAAGGCCTGGTCGCCTAAGCGTACTATTAATTCATAACTGTTTAGTTTTTTTTCCACATGGCAGACAAAGCTGATGATTAGCTGGGAATGAACAAGAACTTTCTTAATGTTAACAAATTTAAACTAAGCACTAATTCACTTTTATTTCTACATTACAATGTGTACTAAACCAAAATATGTATTACTTACACAGTATTAGTCTATTTTGTCTTAAGAAAAAATGCACTACTGTCAGAGGCATGACATTTGTGTCTGACCATTCTTGGTAGTTTTACCACTGCAGTACCATTTACCGATGGCTTTAGTTAGTTTAAATTGTGGCAGTGGAGGTCCATTTAGAATCACTATCACAACTAGCTTATGTACAATCTATTCGAACCATATCATTAACATTTAGTGTGCTAAATGAATCTCAACACTTATGCCTACAAATTAGAAATTGACAATTTTTTTTATTTTTTTTAACGGAGACTACCCATTGCCATGTTTTAAATGCTGAATACACCACGTCCATCTACACAGGTTTTTTTTTGCCAGTAAAAGTATTTTTTTTTGTGTTCGCCTTATTTTTCTAACCCCCAAGGCAGTGTGAGTTACACTGTGGTTTTTATTTTGCGCCTGTTGACTCAGTGTATCCGACTTCAGCACGGGTAAACGTATTATATGTTAGATTACAAATGGATTTTGAACAATTTATCTTCTCATTACGCCGATTGGAGCAGGCCAACTTTTCGTGAAAGGTGAAGTAGGTTGTTTGGGAAGATCTTTATCAAGTAGATTTGTTAATTTAGTTTGTTTAGATGTAATAACTACATTTGAATTGGAAACTAAGTTGTATGGATGTTATAAACACAGTATCGATACCTTGTGGTTTCCATGGATAGAATCTAACAAACACACAACAAAAACAATAACACCAACAAGTTCTTTATTCAATTGTGTCTTTATATACAAGAAAATCATATTTATTGACCAACAGATAGAAAAGTTAAAAGATTTGAAAGTCAACTACCATAGCAAAATATAAAGTTGCGAAAATTTTCACCAAAAAAATGTAGCATGCTACAGGTTAATTTCATGACTGTAGTCCAACCATGCTGACTGGTGAAATTATTGACTGACTGTTAAGCCACCCTAACGTTTGTCGTGCCCTGATCACTGTTAAGCCACCCTAAAGTTTGTCACGCCCTGATCAAGACGTTTACAAAGATTCTTACTTGAGCAAAATTAGATCGATGTCGCTAGACATATCCGGATGAAATCGTCTCAATAAAGTGCTGACATCCACTGGAATAAACAAATTTATGTTGAAGTTAAACCACATGAATTACAAATTTCAACACCTCGACATGAATTATGTAATAATTGTGATCACACTAAATGATAAAACAACATTATTTTTAAGCACAAAATAACAGAAATCTCAAAGTTTTTTTACTATAGATAATGAAGATAATTGTGACAAAACTAAAAGATTTGTTTAAAATGACCTTGTCCCGAAATAATTGAGAACATTTTTACTTTGATTCAGATGATTCATTAGTTTTGGATTTCCTAAGTGTCCTATTTCTGTTTCTAAGAATCAACGTCACTGCACTCCAGGCATACCCATAGGTGCTCTGTCTCTCTCTCTCATCAAATGGCGTACGGTATGGATGCTGATGGACCCTGTAGCTCGCTGGTTGTACACTCCATTTTTCCCCTTTGGCTATCATCTCAGCTGGAGTGACGTGTCCGATTGTTGTCTCAGCCTGTGCCATCCATGATGACCCTACCTTGATTCCTGATGTCTGAGATAATACTGTGCAGAGGGTACTGCGCATCTGTGGTGACATGCATATAGGCTTTGACTTGTGCCAGTTTATGTCCGGATGTCACCGATAACAATCCCAACATGTACCACATCATCACAATCGGGGTATCTTTAGTGCAGCCCAGAACCAGTCACATACCTTTATTCTGGATGTGTTCCAACCTTTCACACTGTGTTCTTGATAGTATGAGGACACCTAGTCCGTAATCGATGTCAGACAACACGACCTGACGAAAAAGGATGAACAGGAGGCGTTCCAAGTTGGCAGCAGCCATGGTCTTGAGTACTCCTAACCCTCTCTTGCATCTTTGTACAATGTGGTCAACATGGTAATTATAAGAAAGACTGCGATCAAAAGTCACTCTGAGGTATTTCAACTTGTTGCATCTGTCAATGGTGCAACCATCAAAAGTGATGCCCGGGAGCTCAGCATTTACTATGGAATTATTCAAAGAGCATCACATCATGCAGGCCTTGTTCGGATTGATCTTGGAGCTTGAGTCGCAGCACCAGTCTGAGATTGCTTGCACGGTTTCCTGGATGTCTTTGATCAACTCTTGCCTGTCTGAGCCAGTCCTGTACTTTAGGATCTCATTGGCAAATGTCAATGTTCATCCTGCCCCTGTGGGTTGAATATTGGCTACTTTTACTGTGTAAATGTTGAAGTGTCCTAACATACGGTTAAAAAGTTACTTTTTTACTTTTGTTTGATTAAAGTCACCTCATTCCTGTATTGTCAAGTGTGACACTGTGCTCCACACACAGTTTCGCAATATAGCATGAAAAAGGTTACAATTTACAGTATACCAGATATTTTTCTATTCTCAATGGGGTGCTAAGTTTGTTAGCATCAGAAACAAGTGTAACTGTGCAACAATGTGATCCCCATAGCAGTTAGCATACTGAGAAGAGTAGCCTTGCACAACAGTGTAAGAGAAAGAAGGTCAACCTTCTTCAGGTAAGCCTCAGATAAAAGAAAATTCATTTCAACCCACTACAAGGTAAAAGTCTTCCAAGAGGGAGGAATTTTGTACAAGTAGTTTCAACAACTTCTACTATGCACACTACCAGCAGTGAGTCTTGCAATCCTGTTAACAAATTATATACAGCATTCACATGAAGGTGTTACACAACATTTTACTATTAAATGATGTCATATTCATTTAAACCCACATTTGTTAAGCATTTGTTACTTATAAAGGCAAGGAACACACTTTTAACCACAGAACCTGGGAAGGAAGACTAATATCTGGTCAGGCAAAACATACTGGTCAAGACCCTCACCTCGGCTTCCTAGTAGCCCTCCCTGGACACGAGTTATTTTCATGGCAGTTTGGCTATCAGGTGAGGAATCGACATGATCCCCATAGTAGAGACAAGCTGATGAAGCCAAGCATAGCACAATCGCCTGGAGGACCGCATCCACCTACATCAGCATTCTCGGGATGTGAGGAAAGCTACTGCAACCCGCCACTTAACGTCCTTTTCAGAGGGCACAAAAGAGTACCCTTTTCATTGTGGGCATTCGCAAAAAACAACCACAGACCCAATTCTTTTGGCTACATGAGGCCAAAATACAAGGTTAAGAAGTAGTTTTACAAAAGAGCAGTGAGAGAAGTTAACCAACGTTTTGATCTGAAGAATTTTATCAAACAAGAACACAGACTAAAAACAGTGAACTAAGTTAAATGAATATTAGTACAAGAAAAGTTTGTGTTGTTCCTGTTTGTTTAGTACTTGATCTTCAAATCAGAACACTGATTAATATTTACTTTACTCGCGTAAATTACTTCTTAATCTTCTGGATTTCCGATCAAAAATGGTATTTAGTTTTACTACAGCCGCCTTGTATATATTTATTATATGAGGGCATGTTTATCATTATGATGGTGTGAGCCAAGTTATTTTGTAATATAGTGTACTGATCTCCCCAAAATGTGTATTTTTAAAAGCTAAAATACAAGAAAAATGAAGGACAAAAATAGAAGGAAAACTATTGCTGTTACATAACGAGATAAACAAAACAATCAATGAAACAAAACATTGCAGCAAACATGAAAAGCTCACCAAATAAATACTCCCATTGCTTTTGAAGTACCTTAGCAGACCCATACATAAGCTGAGCTGAAAGGTATAAAGAAAACCTATGTGGACGCTGAGCAACTTCTTTGCTCAAGTACCCTGGGATGTGGTTCAGAATATCTGAGCTGCAAAAGCATGCATACATAGAAATTAAATAATCTTCAAAAGAACACAATAAACTACACAATAGCATTTATATTACATCATTCAGCGTTGTACAGTTATAGAATTGTAATAATACTGGACACCAAATTTGGACTTTCTGTGTGTATCTGCGATTAAATCAAGTTACCTTTACCATGTCTACTCTGCAAAAAATTTAAATGGCCATTAAAACACCAGATTAGCTTTAGTTTTTTAAAATATCTATAAAATAAGTTTCACACAACTGCATTTACATACTATACAATAATAAGATGCATAGCGGAAATGATTTACAGGTGCATATATCACAATGATCCAACAAGTCTTCTAGCATTGCTACATTTAATTTTCCTCGATAGCTTTTTTTTAGAGGGTAGAAATGTCCTGATGAAATTGTTCCCCATGCTTGACACTGACAGCACTGCAGTTATTAGGGAAGAAGTCAACGTGAGAAGGTAGAAAGTGTAATTTTGTGGCCAGTGTGTGAAACCTGAAATCTATAGATTAATGAAAGTTCAGTATGGAGGAAAGTGTATGAATGAGTAGAAAGATTTCAATAAAGAAAACATCATTTTAAACCACTGCATGGAAGACCAGAAAGCGCTGCAACTGACACAATAAAAAGCAGATAGACCAGCTAGTCAGTGGCAATAGGTGAGTGACTATTGATGAAATAGCCGTAGATTTCAAAATAAAATTGTCCATGATTACCTCGGTCATGGGAAAAAGTGTAGCAGATTAGTACCAAGGTAGCTGTTCGATGATGACAAGCGTGCATGGCACACGATTTCTCAGGAGCATTTGAACAGTAATGCTCGTGAAGAAGGTGGTTTTCTTCATCAAATTGTGCACTTGCGTGCACCATTATGATCCAGAGAGTAAGAGACAGTCGATGCAATAGAAGCACTCGCTGTCTCTTGCTAAGAAAAAATTCAAAACACAGGATTTCTCTGGAAAAGTCATCACGACTATCTTTTGAGATGTTTATGGCCCTATATTGGTACATTTCCACAAAAGTGGTGAAACGATGACTAGTGCTCGATTACAGTAACGTGCTAATGGACAGGTTGAAGTCCGCAATATGATAAAAACGCCAGAGACTTTTCTCACAAGTATTGCTGCTGCATGACAAAGCCCGCCCACATATAGATGTGCATACAGTGGATACAGTTTGTACTCTGAAATTTGAGGTCTTGAAACTGCTGTTAATGACTGTCCATTGTACCATTTTCTCACATATTTTTTTTATGTTGTCCAGTGTAATGTGAAGACTGATTTTTATATTTGTTTACAGCAATTTCTTTGTGGTTCCCTGATACCAGGCTATTGATTAAGTCATTGTGCGACCCCTTCCCACCAGCTACTGTCAGCTCATTCATTGTACTGCATCTTCGGCCCGCTCCAGTGATAAGTATACCTTGAATTAATGTTGTACTAATTTGTTTAAGTTACGTTTTTGATGTGGAACATGCTGCTGTCCCATATTCTAGCACTAGTCTTACATAGCATGTGTACAGTTTCTTTAGGGTGCTCATGTCAGTGAATCATCTGTCACAGTTCT
This sequence comes from Ariolimax columbianus, assembly GCA_036924085.1. Taxonomy (NCBI): domain Eukaryota; kingdom Metazoa; phylum Mollusca; class Gastropoda; order Stylommatophora; family Arionidae; genus Ariolimax; species Ariolimax columbianus. The sequence goes on from JAVGWX010000003.1 coordinate 24,218,692, forward strand.
GTAACTGAAGATCCACTCCTCTCATACTGCCTCCTTCACCCAATATCATTTCATGCCGTAATTCACTCATTTTCTTTATTTTCTTCTTCAAAGCAGAACAAAGTGTCTTTTCTGATCATCATTAATAATTATTGACAGAAGTAATGAAACACAATTTTAAATCAGTTAGAAACATTTTTTTCAATTATTAAGACTTCTGCCTTAAAAAATAAAGATTTATTTTGACTTAGTGTTATAGCATAAAAGAATATCCAATTCTTGACACAATTTGTAACAAATAATATTGTTCTACTTACCATGTCATTGAAATATTTATTGCATACAGTTCTCTTTTATTTAACACCTTGGACTGAGTGGCTGCCAGCCTGAAAGGTTGAAATTGGTGGTTGTTACTGGTTTATTAACTCTGATCTGTTTAGAATCAATATAAATGCCCTCTGAGCAGACCTATAACTGCTTTTACCCTAACAAATGGTGAAAAGTGTGGATACTGATGGTTCCAATAGTCAGCTAGTTGTACATACTCCTGTTCCATCCTCACTGATCAACTTAAATTTGTTTAATTAACTGTGCAGTCTGCGGAATGCCAGTTCATCAGTTGCAGTGCAAACATCTAAGAGAAGGTCATTAATTAATTGACATAAGTTAAGTGCATAACTGACAATTTTTTAATTCAACATGTAGAAGCAGCCACCAGAGGCAAAAACATACTCGACCTAGTTTTTACTAGAGGAAAATATGATTGAAAACGTTACCGTTGGGGAACTGTTTGGCTCAAGCGACCATCAAATCATCCGTTGGGATCTTATTGCAGGGAAAGAAGTAAACATAAACACACGAACATACGACTACTCTAAGGCAGATGTTAAGAGGATGAAAGAGGCAGCGAACCTCATAATCTGGAAAGATATTGTTGTAGGAATAGATGTTGAACAGGAGTGGGAAAGTTTTAAAACAGTTCTAGAAATGCTAAAAGAGGAATGTGTTCCATGTAGGGAGGTAAACCCCAAGCGTAAAAAGTGGATAACTAGATTTGTAGTGAAATGTAGAAGAGCGAAAAATAAAGCATGGACAAAATATATAGAGGCAGGTAAATCAAAAGAAACATATGTAAAATATTTGGACAAGCAGAACATATCTCAAAAAGCGAATAAAACAGCAAAAATAGACTTTGAAAAACAACTTGCTCAGAGGATCAAGACAGACAGTAAAAGCTACTTTTCTTATGTTAGAAATAAAAAAAGAACGAAAGACAAAGTAGGCCCTCTCATAGAAAGTACAGGGAAAATAATAAGTGAGAATAGTGAGGCTGCTAATCTGCTCAATCAGTACTTTGGCACAGTATTCACAAAGGAGGACTGCTCCGAGATCCCAGAGCCTATAGATATTTTTCAAAGAGACATGGATACAGCGGGATTAAGATCAATCTGTATTACAGAGGAAATGGTTTTTAAAAAATTGGAGGGGTTGAAAGTGAATAAATGTCCAAGTCAAGATGGTATTCACCCAAAATTGCTGTATGAAATTAGAGACCAACTAGCAAAACCATTGGCTATATTATGTTCTGAATCACTTACAAAAGGGATTGTTCCACGGGATTGGAAAGATGCAGGAGTGATCCCCTTATTCAAAAAAGGCAAAAAATCAGATCCGGCAAATTATAGACCGGTGAGTTTAACGAGCATAGTCTGTAAATTGTTAGAGTCAATAATCAAAGAAAACATTGTAATGCATTTAGAAAAATTTAATCTAATTAGAAATAGTCAGCATGGGTTTACTAGAGGGAGATCATGCTTTACAAATCTATTAGAATTCATGGAGGTTACTAAAATCATAGATAAAGGGGAGCCAGTGGATGTTATTTATCTAGACTTTGCAAAGGCCTTTGATAGAGTACCTCATCAAAGATTATTTCTAAAGTTAAAATCACATGGAATAGGTGGGGAAGTTGCCAAATGGATTGAAAATTGGTTAACGGGAAGAAGGCAGAGGATGGGCATAAATAAGGAGTACTCTGAGTGGTGTGAAGTGAAAAGTGGTGTGCCACAGGGCTCGGTTTTGGGACCAATTTTGTTCTTGATATATATAAATGATTTGGACATTGATATGAGATCCATGATTGCAAAATTTGCTGATGACACAAAACTATGCAGTAGTGTCTCATCTAAAGTGGAAGTGGATATATTGATGTCGGATTTAGATAAAATTCGAGAATGGTCTGTAAGCTGGCAAATGGAGTTTAATGTAGATAAATGTACAGTCATCCACATGGGTAGATCCAATATGGAACATAATTACAGAATGGGAGAAAACAATATTAGAAAGATAGATAAGGAAAGGGACTTAGGGGTTATAATGGATCATACAGGAAAGGTGAGTGAGCAAGTTAAGGTAGCAGTGAAAAAGGCAAATGCAATGTTAGGTATGATAAAAAGAAATATTAAACATAGGAGCAAGGAAGTGATCGTCAAACTGTATAAAGCTTTAGTTAGACCTAGATTGGAGTACCGTGTACAGGTGTGGAGTCCTTATCATAGAAGGGACATAAACATGCTAGAAAGAATACAAAAAAGAGCGACAAAGATGATAGTGGGATTCCAGAATTACAGTTATGAGGAACGACTCAGAATAACCGGCCTACAGTGTCTCGAAGAGAGAAGAATGCGTGGTGACTTAATACAGGTTTATAAGATGATCAGAGGAATGGATAAATTAGACTATAACAAGTTTTTTAAAATACAGCCACCTACAATAACACGAGGGCATACCTACAAGCTGACTAAAGAGAGGTCCAGGTTAGATATTAGGAAATATTTTTTTAGTCAGAGAGTGGTGTCTGCTTGGAATGCATTGCCAGGGGAGGTAGTGGAGGCAGGGACAGTTAATGCATTTAAGAATAAACTGGATGCGCATAGCTTTTAGAGCAAGGTGATGTAAATGTAACTGGTTGTATACAGACTCTGCAGGGTCTTCTAAACCAGTATAAAGACGTTAAGTTAAGTCACCATATCCGAAGTTTCCAGTTAAGAGACAAGGACATCAACTCTTGCATTCAGCATTGCAATAAACCCCAATATGACTTGGACAACAGATCCACACAAACCCCTGTAGATTTGAGGAATCTTCTTCGGCATTCGTCCTGAAAACGACGTTGTGTCGTTGTTTACAGTGAGAATGCAATATCTGTGCTTTTCAGCTCAACACCTGCGATTACAGCTAGATTTTTTAAGTACCGGACTTGCCTTCCCACTGTGATCCCCATACCTTGGCCAGACTACACTAGGTGACTAGTGCAGCCTGCTTCCAGGACTGCCACATAAAGAAAGGATGAATAGGGTCTTGGTCAGCTATGGATTGCTGACCCTAAAGCAAGCAGCCAGCAATGAGTCGCTGACTGTTGTCAGCTCATTAACTTCTAAATATTGACCACCATTTGCTGAATCTATGTCTGCTACCCACTCATGTGGTAGTCAGTCTTTCTGTAGTTGCTTGCAGTCTTCTTCTTTCTTCTTCTTCGTACGCTGGTTACAGCAATATACGTTGCACTGTGTTACTTTGTTAAGCCTGTGGCCCAGTACATCCGATTTCAATAGGTGTTTCTGTAGGGATGCCCTCCTTAGCCTTTGGCTGTCCCCAGCCTATCTGCAAGGCAGCAGTTGTTTTTGGTCAGAGTTGTCTCTCTTAGGAAGTTGTCTTGCAGGACTATCGAGTCTTCCCCACTCGTGTCTATAAGGTGTGGCAATGATATGATATAATGCACTGAATGTACTAGGGTTGCAGAGTCTGATATGATGATTGTCTTTGTTAAATACTATTTAACCTATTTAAAATAGGTCTCAGATAATCATCATCTCTGAGCTGAAACTACCGTCTCAATCTCTATTCTTATTCTGGAAGATCAGGACGTTGTAATGTATGCACTGTTTATTTTCTTTTTTTAAATCTAATAATAATATTAACTGTTGGTTATATAATAAAGGAAGGTGGCAGCTGTGAAAATGAAATCAGAAATAGAATAGGTATGGTCAAGATGCTGATGGTAACACTCGTCACTACTTTATGGCGCAGAAACAAGGACGCTGAATAGCAAGTTGGAAAAGAGTACTGAAGCCTTCGAAGTGTGGGAATATAGAAGATTTCGCCATTTTTCTTGGAAAGAGAGAAAAAACAAATGTGGAGAAATTGAGGGGGGGGGGGGGGGGGGGGAGAGAAGAATTACTGACCTAAATCGGGGTTAGAAAGCTACGTTATTTTGGTCATATAAATAATAAGAAGACATACATCCTTGTTGAAAACCATACTAGAGGTTAGGGTGGAAGGCAGTCGTTCAAAAGGCAGTCGTTCAAGAGGCAGACGTTTTAAGTGGGTGGATAACAACATCGAGTGAACTGGAAAAGCTTGTCAGATTGCACCATTACGGCAAGAGATTAGATTACACTGAAGATCCATTGCCGCCGAACTTCGATGCAAAGATGGCACTTGAACTGAACTGGTTCCATACATGATACGAAGCAAAGGGCAACTAGTCTACTGCATCTTGCATGTTTATTTAAGGAAGCCTGCATCATTAAATGTTATCAAACATTATGCCACTCTTGCAGCGGTTTCTATAGCATAGCCGTGATAGCAATTCGTTTTGTTACTTGTATTGTTGATGTCAATACTCACAAGTGTGACACTCACAGTGTTAGCCTTACGTTACGCACAACTGGACTCCTTTTAATCGCGGCACTTTTACGACATGCTTGGTTGGCTTCGGCTTCAGTGTCCCTTTTCTTTCCGTCTTTGGTATCATAGGGTATCTAATCTATATATCTATGCATCTACTGTCTAGTATCATTGGTTGGTATCTTAACATTACAATCACTGAATCAATGTTTTGTGAGATCACGGTGACAGTCACGTGCTTATTGTTCAACTAACCAGTTATTGAAAGCACTGTCATATAAAGTAATGTTTTACAATAAATAGTCATTGACTCTTGTACCTATAAAGATAATCTAATATATTGTTAATTGTATGATCGTTTTTATCAATCACAATGTTTGACAATGACTTCTCTGAAACTCAAACTGGACTAAATGTGATCGTCCAGTGAGTAACACTAACAGTAACAGTAAAATGAGTTTTACTGTTTACACAAGAAAACACTTACCACACTAAACCAAATCTTCCTTTTCTTTTCAAATAAGTATGGCTGTAAAACATATTTGAAGTCAGCAGACAGGATTGATCAAACTAAAGTTTCGTGAATGATTCCTTGCCAAGACTTGAAAGTTCCCGCTCAAAAGTACTGAAACATTGAACCTTTTTTGTTTCGCTGGTAATTGCGCCCTGAGAAAATTGCCGCCACAAACTTCAAAAACCTTAACCTTTACCTATTTAGACGAAAGAACAATATTTGAGGAAGAAATCAAATTTATCTCATTGTCATTACTTATTATTACTCATACTCATTACTTACACCTATCATCAATAAGTATTATAGTTTTAGATCCTAAAATATAATTAGTGAGATGTATTTAGTTTGGATACTGGTTTCGACATCAGCTCAAATATATTATCAGGATAGTTTTTTTTGTTTTTTTTTAAAGGATGCAGTATTTTTTTGTCTATAGAAAACGCAAATTTAAAAAAAGCTTGTTTACGAAACTGCGATTTGAATTTCAAGTATGCAGCACAAACTGAAAATGGGAAACTTGTTTGTGTATACGTAAATACATAGTGCAAATATATTTTGATTGCCCTTCGCAACACAAGTGTCGCTGAGGGTGGTTCCGATATGCAGAGTCCATCTTAATAGACTCAAACACTATATATATATATTGTTATATATATATATATATATATATTTATATATATATATATATATATAATATATATATATATGCTGCAATTAATTTCAACCAACACTAAGCTAAGACCTTTGAGTTGTTTCACGCATATGTATAAAAAGCTGTTGAGTTCGAATATCCTTGTCGCAATTTTGTTGCTGGGTTGTTGAATTGAGATACAAGAAAACAAACTGACCAGTTTTGTTTCTTCTCATTTGCACGCTGATTGGTTAAACGTCATTATCATGTAGCATGTCCTTTGTAGAACGTCGCTCCTATCACAGTCTGTCTGAACAAAACTCGTTCCTTTGCCAAAACTCCAGCCTCCGCCAGTCATACCCAAGCATTCCTGGATATCTTGGTGTCATTGTCTTCTTAGTCTACCCCTTCCTCTTTTATCTGGCACCATAAACGTCATTGGATTTGCAAATTCAAAAGGTAAAAGTGTAGATTATTCATATAACTTTAATTTTCTATCACTTGACCTTCATATAATTTGTTGCTGTATATTGAATAAGTTTATATATAACAAAACTATTGCTGTCGTTCTCTAAAGTGTTCATAACTCGCTTGACATAAAATAGTCTAACTAATTTTACATACATGTATCTGTATTTTTGAAGCCTTCATTGCCCACACAATAACAACTGTTTTAATCGAATTTGGTGTAATTTGCCCGTTTCTCGACCCCTGTGTCAGACACAAGCTTGACTATAACATCATCTTTTAATAATCATCTTTTAATAATCATCCTTTAATAATCCTCTTTTAATAAAGATGATGTCGTATTAAGTAGCTGAAAAGAGGGAATAAAAATGCTGAACAAAGTAAAGACAATCTGTAGACAGAAATGTTTTGTTAATGTCCTAAATGTTACTTGTTACCATATTGGGAAGTTAACTTGTCTACTCTATCATCTCTGAAATTGCTTGAAATATTCAAATTGTATTGATAATAATCTGAAATTTATCAAATGTTATCCAATTTTTCTAATCCCAATCTTAGGAACAATACATTACTTATTGGCATTTACTAGTTCCCAATACATTACTTATTGGCATTTACTAGTTCCCAATTCATTACTTATTGGCATTTACTAGTTCCCAATACATTACTTATTGGCATTTACTAGTTCCCAATACATTACTTATTGGCATTTACTAGTTCCCAATACATTACTTATTGGCATTTACTAGTTCCCAATACATTACTTATTGGCATTTACTAGTTCCCAATTCATTACAAAATTGGAGTCTCAACATTGTAGACATACATTTTATTACTTTCCCATTATACTTTATTATATTTATGCTTTTCCTGTCATTTCCTTTTTACTATACACTCTTTTCCTATTTAATAACAACCGCTCTAGGTCTCCACAACCTCCCAATATATCTGTTCGACTGTGCCGTCAAACGTTTAGCGGGTTTCAATCTAGTTTATTGTTGTTCTTCTTTGTTATATCTCGAAGGCTCTTTTCCGTCATTCAACTTTATTTTTCCAATTAATCAATCAGTCAGTTCAAATTGATAATCAACATTAATCATTAGTGATAAATTTACCCCATGGTCCCAAGAATCGTGACGCCTCTGTACAGCTGCTACCATTGTTGTTATTGTTGTTTAATGCCCACAATGAGTAAGTTGACTCTTTTGTGCGCCCTGAAAAGGACATTACGTGGCGAGTTGTAGTAGCTTTCTTCACATCCCGACCATGCTGATAAAGGTGGACCGCGGTTGTGCTATGCTTGGCTTCATCTGCGTGACATTCACTACTACGGGGATCACATCGATCCACATCTCGTCAGCGAGGTTGTTTTGAAAACAGGAGAGGAGAAATGGAAGAGAGATTGTGGTCTTGGTCAATGTATTGACCCTGACGAAACGTCCTGGTCAGTATTTTGTGCCTGACTAGACTAACGTCTCAGTTCCCCCAACTGCTGCCATAGTACAAGTACTTTCAGCAAATCGAAATATTTTCTTCATACCTTCAAGCGCATATGACATAAAGTGCATGTGGTTGCCAGTTCTCGGAATGTGTCCGGAAAAGAGAACAGCTTTTGTATTTGACTGATATACACAACTAAGCCGTTGAATGCGCCAGTCACCGTGTCAAACCTAATCTCGTTAAAGTGCATTAAACGAACGTTGATGTTAATCGGGTCATACAAATAACGATGCAAAAGTGCGCTGTGACATGTACTTCTGTAATAGGTCAACAGTAACGCACTGTAACTTGGAGAAACTGGATAAACTGACCGGCATACTTTCTGACCGCTATAACGTAGGTGATTGGTCTTTACCGCATTTAGCTTCCTTAAAGAAGGCCCGCTACAAAGTATTTGTATTTGCTTTGAAGTATGTGTCTATATAGCACTGTGTTTAGTATGTGTCTATGTAGCACTGTGTTTAGTATGTGTCTATGTAGCACTGTGTTTAGTATGTGTCTATGTAGCACTGTGTTAAGTATGTGTCTATGTAGCACTGTGTTTACTATGTGTCTATATATCACTGTGTTTAGTATGTGTCTATGTAGCACTGTGTTTAGTATGTGTCTATGTAGCACTGTGTTTAGTATGTGTCTATGTAGAACTGTGTTTAGTATGTGTCTATGTAGCACTGTGTTTAGTATGTGTCTATGTTGCACCCATGTTTAGTATGTGTCTATGTAGCATTGTGTTCAGTGTGTGTTTATGTAGCACTGTGTTTAGTATGTGTTTATGTAGCACTGTGTTTAGTATGTATCTATGTAGCACTGTGTTTAGTATGTGTTTATGTAGCACTGTGTTTAGTATGTGTCTATGTAGCACTGTGTTTAGTATTTGTCTATGTAGCACTGTGTTTAGTATTTGTCTATGTAGCCCTGTGTTTAGTATGTGTCTATGTAGCACTGTGTTTAGTATTTGTCTATGTAGCCCTGTGTTTAGTATGTGTCTATGTAGCCCTGTGTTTAGTATGTGTCTATGTAGCACTGTGTTTAGTATTTGTCTATGTAGCCCTGTGTTTAGTATGTGTCTATGTAGCACTGTGTTTAGTATTTGTCTATGTAGCCCTGTGTTTAGTATGTGTCTATGTAGCCCTGTGTTTAGTATGTGTCTATGTAGCACTGTGTTTAGTATTTGTCTATGTATCCCTGTGTTTAGTATGTGTCTATGTAGCACTGTGTTTAGTATTTGTCTATGTAGCACTGTGTTTAGCATGAGACGTCAGTTCGTCCAGAATCCTACTTTCACATTTGTGAAAATGGTTAGTATTAAACACGGACATATTTGTCTCCCAAGCGATTGCTGCTGATGTCCATAATAATAATGTCCAAGAAGATTTGCATTCCTAAATATGTCCATTTTGCCCATCCCATCACTGTAATCAATTTTGAATTGTTTATGTCTGCAGCTTGCAACCTAGTCATTATAGCTGTGGCCAAGATGGAAATAACAGCTGCAGGAAAAACAATATTTAAACTCCGTCATATATATCTTAAATATGTAATTAATTTCTTGTTTACATTTTTCGCTGATTAATAAAAGAACAGTAATAAGTTCCTGTCATGAAAATTAATCGATTTTCTGTACTCAAAATATAAAGCCTAATGAAAGACAGCAATTAAAGTTGCGGCGGTACTGAAGGTTACAACTGGATTAAAACAGAAATTAATTTAGCCCACATTACGGTCATGTGACTCAAGTACAAAACGGAGTCTTTTTACGGTAACATGATGCAAGTACACCTGACGTGGTTAAAAATGTCATATTTTCATTCTCCAGATGTTCATGTGGTTATCAAAATAGTTGTTAGTGGAATATAGGAATGAACTGTTTCTTATTGTCAGTTTCAGTTCTGTCCGGCAATATAACACTTGTCTCCTAGACTTGCTCATCATTACCATCATCATCAGCATCAATCATCATCATCACCATCATGATCATCACGTCCGTAACCTGAAAAGTCATCGGTGCATATTCTTCTTCTTCACTTCTTCATTTCTTCTTCTTCACTTCTTCTTCTTCATTTCTTCTTCTTCACTTCTTCTTCGTTAGCTCTCAATCTCCCGCTACCAAGCCATGAACAGGGCTTTGCAAGTAGCAGAATGTAGTCCGGAGAACGATATGCGTTGTGTTGATCGCTAGTTTACAGAATGATTGCGATATTTGCACCTTCTGACCTTCGGCAGCATTGGGACATCAATCCTGCAGATTGATAGACCAGTTTCCGTCACTTCACTCGTTTTGTGCCAGGATATTTGTTGTAGGTATAGACCTCCCCGTCCACCTTCTAGTGTTGTCTTTCCATCAATTTGTCTGTTTCCCTCGCTTACGCTTCCCAGGCACAGTACCTTGCAGGACCGTCTTGGTCAACCAAGACAATCTCTTGAAACATGACCATACCATGAGCTTGCGTGTTTTTACCACACTCAACAGGTCTTTATATTGGTCGATCTCTCTCTTAACGGTGTCCCGAACTGCCTTATTCGTTACGTGGTCTAGATACGAAATGTCGAGGATTCGACGCAGACATCTAATCTATCTCCATTGAACAAATTCTTTCCTCTAGAACTGCTGCTAGAGCCGACGTTTCGCACGCGTAAAAGTACACGGAAGTAGAAAGTGCAGACATTAAACTCAACTTGTTTTTCAGGTTGATGCTTTTGTTCCTCCATATCGGCCTCAGTTTGGTCAGAGCAGCCATGGTCATCGCTGTTCCTACCTGAATCTTAGTTCTGGAACCGTTCACATTCATCAGTGCTCCCATGTATTTAAACTGTTTAACAATTTGCAATAGTCCGTATTTTATCGCAATCAGACTTGTTAGGCCCTCCTAGAAGTTGACCATAATTTTATTTTTCTCTGCACTAATTTCCATTCCAAACCTTTTGTCAAGGTTTGAAATTAGATTCGCAAGTTCTAGTTTCGTTCCAGCCAGCCCGGTAATGCCATTAGCAAACCGGTGATTGGTCAGTGTACGACGACCTATGCTGACAGTACCCACGTGGTCCTCCAGAGCTTCTTAATGACGTTTGTCAGTAGGATCCTTCTGGCTTCACAAATCATTTCTTCATCTGTGCATTCCATTTTTCTTCTTCTTTGTCGCTGCCTGTGTAAGATAAGAAGTGTTTGTCACATAAAGCGGTGCATAACTAAGCCGATGATGATGATGATGATGTCAAGTGCCGTCTCTGCATCAAAGGTCGGCTGCAATTGATCTCCAACACCCTTGTCTCGATTGTTCACGCTGTCAGACTATTGTCAGTGCATCTCTTGATTTTGTCTTCCCTCTTTTAGCGCAGTCTTTCTTTTTGTCCGTCTGCCATTGACCTTTCGCTCCAGCACTGTTTTCAGCATAGTGTCGTGTTTCTTTATATGTCCAAAATATTTTGCTTGCACAATTTGTATACCTCTCATTAATTCTCTTCCCCTTCCCGATCCAATCATGATGTCTATATTTGTTCATGTTTCCTTCCAAGAGATGCGGCCCATCTTTCTGTAGACCCACATGTCAAAGGCCTACACTTTATCCACAAGCTGGTTGTTCATCGTCCATCTTTCCGCACCAAAGAGCAGAGAAGAATATATACAACGCGTGGTGACTCTCATTCCAGTGTATTTGTTAATTGTCTGAATGTCAATATATTTTTGATGTTGTTAAATTTGTTTTAGCCACTCATATTCTCCTCTTTATCGCCATCTCACATCTACCATCATCTGTTATGATAAGTCCAAGGCAGAAGACAATGTTTACTTATTCCAGTATCTCTATGTTTACTGTGATATTTCAATCTGGGCTTCACGTTTGTTTTGCTAATTATCCTAGTTTTGATGTTTTCGTTAAGTTAATCTCCAAATAATTATCCCATCTTCTGTTGTTGATCGTCTCTACAAGTTCATGCAGTTCCTGCTCATTTTCAGTCACCAATACAGTAATATCAGTTTAACGTATATAGTTAAGTACAGTTGATATTTAGTCCTGTCATTTTCTCAACCTATCTAAAAATACCCATCCTCTGTGTAGATGTTAAATAGGTAAGGTGATAACACACATCCCTATCTCACACCTCTATTTTTATCAATTTCTGCTGAGTAATGCTTTTCCGATCGTATTTATGTCACCTATTCCCACTACTGATTACTAATTAGTCTAATGCCTTTACTATCCACTTGGAATCACTCATTAAATTGGACATGTAGTACTCTTACTGTAGTCTATAAAACATATGTAGATACATTTGTGTCCTTCTATATACATTTTCTCGAACATTTTCACACAAAGTATTTGTTCACGAGTTCCATTGCTCTTGCGAAAACCAAACTGCGTTTCACCTACTTCACTGTCCGTTTTACTTTGAATTATCTCTTGTACACTTTTGATCAGTGTCTTGGTCTTTTGACTCATCTGGCTCATTGTTCTATAATCCGAACAGTCCACTGCCCTAGGTTTCCAGTCAATATGACAAAGACTGATGTCTACAAGTCTTTGGGTAAATATCCTAAATTATGTATGTTGCACATCTCTGTAATCGTGTTTACGAAAAATCCTTGAAGTTTCTATAATTTCGATTGTAATGTTGTCTGGACCAACAGCTTTCCCTTCGTCCTTATTTGTATTGCTTTCTCTACTTCTGATGTGAGGATATGTTAGCCTTAATTAATTTGTACTTTTGGTCTGTTGTCTTTGTTATTATTGATACATTTTGTCAATGACGGTAAAATGAAATTCTGGTCGCACTGTTCAGATTGAAATAGAAGCCTCGGTGCAAAGGGTGGAGGAACTGATTCGAGCTGACTGTCGAGTAACGATAGACGGTGTAGCAACTGCAATATGATGTTTGCATGGTTTAGCCTACATTATAATGCATGATCTATTTAATTTTGGGAATATGTGCTGATGGTGGGTACCCATACAACTGACTGACGACCGTAAAGTGAATCGAATGACCCAAATAGGGCTGTCCTTTCAATGCTAAAGTGATGGGATAAGCTTATCAATATAGTTTACAATTATGTTGAGAGTTAAGAGATTATGTAAGTGCAATAATAAATACTTCTCAAGTTCGTATCTAATTTAGTTATTTTAATAGCCCATTTTGCCCTACTAATACACGCTCTCGTATATGATATTTCTCTGCTAGAAGAAGCACGTTATTCCTCTTGATTATAAGGAGAATGTGATTTCTCTCTAGAACATGCCCGCATGTCCCCTCTTTTAGAAGAACAACATGGGATCAAGATGCTGAGCAGCACATGAGCTGCAGTGGTCAGCGACCCATAGCTAACTGCTAGGTGAGGGCCAGCGAACCAGAGCTGCCAAGACCCTTCTACACCTCCACGCGGTGATCCTGGATAACAGGCTGCAGCAGGGCAGACTGGCTAAGGAGAAGAGATCGAAGAGGGAATGCTAGCCCGGTACTCAAAAAATGCTTGCTGAAGTCGGATGTGTTGGACCGAAAGGTGCAAATATCGCAACCAAGCTGTAAACTACGACACAACGCATTCCGTTCTCTGAACTACATTCTGCTACTTAAGCTCTTTCAGGGTTTGGTAGCTGGAGATTGAGAACGAACGAAGAAGAAGAAGAAGAAGAAGAAGAACAACAACAACAACAACAACATGATTTACCTCTTTTAGAAGAACCATATGATTCCTTTCTTTTAGAAGAACCATATGATTCGTTTCTTTTAGAAGAACTATATAATTTTCTTCTTTTAGAAGAACCATATGATTCTCCTTTCAAAAGAACCATATTATTCCCCTCTTTTAGAAGAACCATATGATTCCCTTCTTTTAGAAGAACCATATGATTCGTTTCTTTTAGAAGAACCATATGATTCCCTTCTTTTAGAAGAACCATATGATTCCCTTCTTTTAGAAGAACCATATGATTTCCCTTTCAAAAGACCCATATTATTCCCTTCTTTTAGAAGAACCATATGATTACCCTCTTTTTGAAGAAGCAATTGATTATCTCTTTTTAGAGTAAGCATGGAATGTATCTCTTTTAGAAGAGGCATGTGATTTTTTTTTTTTTTTGTTGAAGAAGCGTGGAATTTATATTTTTTTGATAAAGCATGGGATTTATCTCTTTCAAGAAAAGCGTGTGATTTATCTGTTACAGAAGAAACGTGATTTATCTCTTTTAGAAAAAGCATGTGAATTATTTTTTTTTGAAGCAGCATTTAATTTATCTACAAGAAGTATGTGATTCCTCCCGTTTAGAAAAAGTATGTGATTCCTCCCGTTTAGAAAAAGTATTTGATTTCTCTGTTTGTAGTCGGCTTAATTACATCAATATGAATTCAAGAAAACCAGTCACGAATTAATGCATTATAGTGATTCAACATTCATTCATCTTTTCATTACTGTTCAACATTCTCCATTATGTGGTCAACATAAACATATGGTTTTTATCATTAATTATTAGCTGTCTGTATTGTTTCTTATGGGGGTTGTCTTTTGCGAAGACAAATTCCAGACCAACCACAGACAAGGCGATTAAAAAATGGTAAAGGCAGGCCTATCCCAGATACTGTCCTCGGGGATGAGGTATTAGATTATGCATTGTACGAGGCCACAGCTTGTCCATGTGGTTGGGAGGCCAGTTACTTTCCTTGCTGCTTTCCTTGTCTAGCAGCAACACGGGTACCCATTTACAGTTAGGTAGACTGGGAAGAGGAGGGGGGGGGGCGGAATAAAATTGTTGACATTTTTTTTTGTGCGTTCGCCTCATTTTTCGAATCCCCAAGGCGGTGTGCGTTGCACCGTGGCTCTTATTTTGCGCCTGTCGGCCCAGTGCATCCGACTTCAGCATGCATATTATGTAAGGGCCTGCTTCCTCCTACATTTTCTAAGAGTTTTCTTCCCCGGGGTAACGGCTGGTGATGTGATGGAAATCGAACCCAGCACCTTCTGGTTGTGAGCCGTGTCACTTAACCACTAGCCCATGCATCCCACTGTATTTGAACCCTGTATCTTAGCGATGACTAGCGAGATTCTACAACTTGTCTAAAATTGTTGACATTTTTTTTTTTGCGTTCGCCTTATTTTTCGAATCCCCAAGGCGGTGTGCGTTGCACCGTGGCTCTTATTTTGCGCCTGTCGGCCCAGTGCATCCGACTTCAGCATGCATATTATGTAAGGGCCTGCTTCCTCCTACATTTTCTAAGAGTTTTCTTCCCCGGGGTAACGGCTGGTGATGTGATGGAAATCGAACCCAGCACCTTCTGGTTGTGAGCCGTGTCACTTAACCACTAGCCCATGCATCCCACTGTATTTGAACCCTGTATCTTAGCGATGACTAGCGAGATTCTACAACTACACAGATCAGACGCCAGACCGATAAACAACAGTTAACTGTGATAAATTAACAAGTCAATTAAATTGACTCTGTGTTTATTTTGAACAAAATAGTAAGCAAAGGAAATAATCTTGAAAAAATATAAGATATAATCAATATGAAAGACATGCACACATATTATTCTAGTTCGATGCTGCAAGAGTAATAATATAATTCTTTACTATTTTAGCGCTGTTGGAATGTTCATTTTATATGTGGAACGTTATAAATTCAGTTTTTCTTGTTCAAACGTATTGTTTTATGTATTCTGAAATGCGGCGGCACTTTTGTACTGAAAATACAATTCTAACAACATTCATTCACACTTTGACCTTGAACAGACTCAATTCAAAAGATTATTTTGGAAAGTGATATATTTGCAAAGCTAACATTTGGTAAAGTCTGCATTAAAAAATAAAAATAAATTTAGTAACTGACTGTATTAAAGCAGACATAATGAATAAACATAACACGTGTAACTTACACATCAGTTTGATATGTGTTATATTAAGATAATAAATGAAGGTCCTAACTAAAACCAACTTGGTCGGGTATGAAAAGAACCTTATACATAAATGAGATGTGATTGCTTTCATAAAACATGACGTGAGGGAAATGAACATTGATATTTGACTGATCAGGAACAAATGTATGTTTAGTTAACAAGATGAAAAAATTACACTTTATGGTTTATTATACGGTATGAAATTAAACTTGGCATTCATTTGCATGAAAGTTTGGTACAGCTTCTATTTTTCTTGTAAAAAGACGTCATTATATAGAGATGTTTCTATGTTGAAATTGCTTTTTCATTGAATGCGTTAGTGCCGTATCTTAATATAGTTGTTATAGACAACTTGCGTAAAATATGAGATTTCTTTTGCCTATAACCTGAAGTTGTGTTTGCCTAACACATTAAGTTCTATTTTTATCACATATGTTCTGTTTGTCCAACATGTGCAGTTATATTTGTCTAAGACGTCTCTTCAGTATGTCTAACATGTAAAATTGTATTTGTCTCACATTTTGCTATGTTCTGGTGTTTGCTTGGGTGTTCCACAATCGCACGTGGTGGTGTCTCTGAGACCCATTCTGTGGAGGTGGGCATTGAGTCTACAATGTCCTGTTCTGAGTCTGAAGATCTTTGCACATCTCTGCCAAGTTGTATCTATGCTGGCATTTCCTGGCTTGTTTTATTTGTGCTGTGGTCTCCATTCCGTTCTCATAGACCGTTTAATGAGTGATTTAGCTTCTTGATATTTCTGGGGATGGCGAGTCTGCAAGGGATCACTTCCGGCTATTGCGAGCTCATCTGCTTTCTCGTTTACAAGGATCCGAAGGTAGGCTGGAATCCACTGTGGGACTAGATATGTTGGGAGGGGGGGGGAAGGGACAGCAATCCGATGTTGTATTTTATTTCGACTATCTTGTTTGGGACTTGAGATGACTTGGATTACGCTTCTGTAGTTTGTTAGAATTACCGTCGTTTTACTTGCAGTTGTGTTTTGTCTGATAAGAATTCTAGTTTGAATAAGTTTTAAGGCGCTTGTCTATGATTTTCTCTATATTTTGCTTCCATGAGAAGCTCGCGTCATATGTGACTCCAAAGAATGTGAGTGTTTCCAACCGACGTATTTGTTGGTTTCCTATCTTTGTCCACGAGAACAAATAGTTTGTAATTCCCGCTTGGAGGATTTTTAGCTTCATGTCGTCTCTTCAGACAGTATCAAATGCACAGAAGAGATCAAAGAAGTTATCCTGAACTTTCTTTTTCTCTTGGAAGGAGTTTTCTATGTCACGTGTTAGATATGTTAACTCGTCCTCTGTGCTTCTGCGCTGCCTGTATCCTGTTTGAGTTGGTGCGAGTCGCGAGTTGGTTTCAAGGTACCAGGTGAGTCTTCTGTTTATCCTTCTTTCCATCAGTTTCCCCAAACAGCCAATGAGACTCATGGGCCTGTAGTATTTAGGATCTTGCTGATCTTTTCCTGGTTTAAGAATAGGTTGAGTGTGAGCCTGCTTCCAGAATGCCGTAACAGCACCCTCGTGCCAGCTATGGTTAAACATTTCCAAATAGGAACCTGCTGCTTTGAGGTCGAAGTGTTTGAGAAATTCATTTGTAATACCATCTGCCCCTAGTGCCTTTTTTCCCTTTAGTTTCCAAATTTCGTCTTCTAGCTCCTGTAGGATGAACTTCGCTGTCATGCACTCTGTTGGAGTGCTTGTGCTTGGTTTTTTTAGGAGTGCTCTGATCTGCGTTCTTGCTTCTCTAATTATATATCTTGAAACTTACGTGTTACTATTTGACTGATAAGTTTTGGCCATTAGGTCTGCTACTGCCCATAATTTCATTTAAGAGTAAAGGCATTTTTATATTTTAACATAACTTCTAATGACCTTATAGAAATTCTCCAATTGTATTATTGTAAATGGCAAAGGAATACATATCACAGAGCAGAGATTCCCATCAAGGATGAAGTGTTAAAGATTTAAATGTACTAAGTTGGCCAGGTATGTCACAAAATTTTGACTGACTTGACGACTTTTTAGTTATAATGAACAGTCGCAGAATATAAATGTTAGCGTCAACCAAAATATATATATAGATAAGGGAGTTTGTATGTGTCTATGGAAGTCAATATCTATTATGTTTTGCTCTGTTCATAAGAATCGACTTCTCTGCACTTCGGGCTTACTCAAAAGTGCTCAGTCTATCTAAATAGATGTTGAAGGATGTATATACAGATAGTTTTTGCAGCTTGTTGGTTGTACACATTTCTTCTCGGTCTTCTCTTGCCCCTCCAATACTGTCGATACAGCTTTCTGTATCAATGATACATGACCTACATTTATTACTAGGTATCGCATTACTTATGTGGGCCAGTTATTAAATTAAGTAGATGTTTCAAAAACGTATTATTAATTTGGACATGGTTGCTATGTGGTGAATTATGAAATGTTTTGACAACAACTACGTGCAAAATAACTAATCCAAGTGACAATTATGTTCTTCCATCTGTGGAACAGCTGACAGGTCTTAGACTAAACATCAATGCTCCGGCAAGCTATACAATGTTGCAGGGACTGGCTAATATGAACTGATGAGGGATAGAAAATTGCAAAATAATAACAGTTTTAGTGAGGATCCACTAAGAGTTATGTTTACATTATTGACACACAGCTCAAATGCTAAGGTGACATATAACGGAAGACAGAGCCCAGTTCAACATTTCAAACGCAACAAATGTTTCCAATATCAGTGACCATGTGTCACACAGTTATGCAGATGTGATCACGAACCTTGGAATAAAAATATACAATCAAAACAAAATAAACAACAACATATATATCGATGACTCATATTGTGATATTCAGTGAAGCGGGGGTACAGTTAGCCTATCATCAAATCAACGTACAACCTGGCATTGATGACATTATTATATCACCCATGGGCAGTGTTGGGCTGTGTCTAAACCGACTGGTTGCAATGTCATTAACAGTTTTAACATATTGTCTAATGTTTAAGGGTGTCAACTTCAACAGGAGCGAAAAGGACCCTCACCTGCCATTGGGAAAGCTGGCACCATGGCCAGTCAGCCACTGCGCATGGATGCTAAGGCTACTTTCAGATTAAAGTGAAACATTTTGTCCAAGACCCCCATCTCATATTTACGTGGCGCACTTGAAATAAGCTGTGTTACAGCAGCCTGGCCAACGAGGTTGGAATACAATCTGTGATTCCGTGGTGGTTAGCATACTAAGAAGCACTGCATGGCACTAAAGCGAGTAGAACCAAGATGTACTTTCTCCAGTAGCACCCGGAATATAACATGAACCACTACAAACAACTAACTAGAGAACATTGATCAATAAAAACGAACTAAGGTACACGTATCTTTGATCCCAACAAGAACAATATCATGAATGCTTATCAGTCAGTATGGGACCTGGTTGGAACAACATCAACATAAGATAACAACAACAACAACATCATGAATGCTTATCAGTCAATCTGGGACTTGGTTGTAACATCATCAACATAATATAACAACAATAAAAATATCATTAATTATTATCAGTCAATCTGGGACTTAGTTGTTACAACATCAACATAATATAACAACAACATTAACAAATACCATGAATACATATCAATCTGGGACTTAGTTATAATCAGGCGGACCATACTAATCAAATAGTGGTAATAATTCATATACGTCTCAGTCTTTGCAGACTATGCGCGTGGCACCCTGTGAGTAGCCTCTCAGAGCGCAAGCCTTGGCGTTGAATATGGAGACCCTGGGCTGTCCAAACTGCAGGATCCCCCTATCGGCCTCGCTGGTATAATCTAAAGGAATGCAAAACATGACACTTTGGCACCAGCTCAGCTGAAAGAGCTGCCGGAATGAGTTCGCAATTTTGAAACCATTCGGATTTTCTGTTTGGGTTTACTCGCATAGCCCTACCCTCTCCCGAGGTTTCCACAAGGCATTGGAGTCGTTGCCCGCAGATGCTAGTTACTCGAGACATCCGATGATACTCTCATCGTCCCAAGACTAGCCAGCACTCTCTGGGACATGTCGGTTTAAAATTAGAGTTCCTCCTTTCCTAGACGAACTGTCTGAACAGGCTAACAAGCTTCGTCTACCCGGGTTTAGAGTCAGAGTTTATTTCTCTTAGATTGGCTGCCAACCAAGGCTAATGAGCCCAATCTGCCCGCCCAGTTATACCGCCGGGTACTCGATCGCGTTCCACAGCAGTCTCTGTAAGATACATGTGTGGGGGGGGGGGGGGGGAAGGGGAGACCTTCATGAAGGTACAGCTAGGGACACAATAATGTAGGAAAGGCCGTTGGCATGGAAACTACTGAACGGCAAGCCCAACAGTTACTCCAGCGGCGATCTCTACACCTAGAAAGAAGAGACTTTATCAGACGCTTCACTTTCTTTTAACGAGTGGAACGTTCAGCCCATACCTCGCTACCCCCCCCCCCCCCCCCCCAATCCAGGTCAGATAAAATGTACTGACAAGATCCCACCTCACTTTTATGCATGACTGTCAGTCCCATGGCAAGAATTGCTGTCGGGGATGAAGATAACTCTTCATCTACTAAGCCGCAGCCTATGTTAGATGGGGTAGCCAGTTCCATTCCTTTCTGTTTTTACCTTTCGCAACTCATACGTCAGATACCCATTCAAACATTGGTGGACTTGAGGAGCGGTAGTACCAGGCACAAACCACGACCTCATTTTTGTTATGTCCATCCGTGAACTCGTACCCCTGGCACGCTGTAATCTCAGTCTAGTAAGCCAGCCCACTGTCGACTAGGCTACACACTCCACTACAATTCATGCCTCCCTGGGAACAGACCTTCTTCATGACAGTCTGGTTAACAAGGTGAAGATCTATGTGATCCCCGTAGCAATGAGCAACACGCATATGAAGCCAAGCATTGCACAACAGTCTGGAGGAAGCCAGTCCTCCTTCCCCATAAGGCTCGGGATGTGAGGAAAGCTTCTGCAACTAATCACCTACTTAGGGTGTGGGGGTGGGGGGTGGGGGTGGGTGGGGGGGGGTGTTGCACAAAAGAGTAAAGCTGTTCATCGTGGGCATTCAACAACAACAACAACAACAACCACCAAAACAATAAACCTCTTCGAAAAATGAGATCAAGTTGAATGTTAGTTGTAAACAAACCAGCAGACAAGCTATCATCTCTACTGTTGACTTGTTGAGACGATTATGTAATGTTCTAATCGTTTATAAAGTCGTCATTCATGTAGTTTGAAATGGTTATTTACAACACATACTCTAATTATTTACTTATTTAGTTATTTACTCTTGTATTTTTGTATCATATCTCGTACGCGGGATTTTTGCTGAAGCTGTCTACGAATGCTATTCCCCGCTCTGGAGGATTTTGGTTATTTATTGATTCTTTGTTATGCTGAACCACCACCACTATAGTTGGCCCATTTCCAGGAAACCAATTCGTTTATATCGAAGTGTATTTCACAAGCATTAGACTTAGATAAATAAATTGCTAGCGTTGTACCAAAACAGTCTTTAGTCGGATTTTACGGGTGACTGAGAGGTTAAATTGACCCTAATTATGTTCACCGGGATACGACGGGTGTGAGGTGGGGTGGGTGTGGGGGGTAACTGGAAGGGTGTTCACAGTCATGAGGTTGAGTCTTCTACGAAAGAACTGTTGGACAGCGCTGTTAGTAGCTGCCTCCTTAGACCTGCATTCCCCGTGACTTTGGTTCTGTTATCGTCTGTCACAAACAGATCTGTCACAGAACCACTTGGGGATTTGTAATGCAAATATCACCTCATATATTTATTCATTGTATGACTATATTTCCCACAACAATCAACAAGGTGAAACTCTACATAAGTTTGCTTTTAAATCGTTTTGTTTGGATGAATATGTATATTATGGACGCAAGATTTTTCAAACTTCTGAAACACTTCTTAAGTAAGCACAAAGTACACATAATCACGACAATGATCAGAACTAAACAGAAGGCTAGAATGTCCAAGGAGTAGAACTGATAACCTGGCATTGTCTGACCAGGGGACCGCATATAAGCACCGCCATGCTGTAACACGTGGTCCAACCAAAATGCTGCCTGCTCTTTTGGCAGACCGTAGTTTATTTTAAATAGTTTTGAGGCAGTTTTCACGTTTGTTGTGTATGATACATTGGTATATATCTCAATGATATGTGAATAAACATCGTCTGCTGTTGACGTTTTCAGATCAAGAGTCAAACCAAATCCCTTCCATCTGGCTCTTTCGGCGTTGTATGGCTGGTCTAGAAATATTGGCATGCACAGTGTTGGGACTCCGTGGAACAGTGCCTCGTACTGACTGCTTTGCCCACAATGTGTTACCAGTATCTTGACCTTAGGATGACCTACCAGGTCATTTTGAGGTATCCACGCCGCTGTAAGAATGTTCTCCGGGTCTGGAGATGTCATGTTAACTCGCCAAATTACTTTAAATGGAAGCCTCTTAAAGGCAGAGGTCAACTTCTTCGATATCTCGTTGGGCAGATCAAGTATGTAAGAACCAAAAGCAACCACCACCACACCCGCCTCAGCTCCCTCAATAAAAGATTTAAATGGATCTTGTAACGGCATAGCATGGGAAACAGATGTGCCGCCTATTAGTTTGACGTTTGGTAGAGAGACCTTAGGATAGTCAAGAATTGGATCGCTTTCAACCAACACGATCTCAGCAAGCGACGTAAGTTCACGTATTTCGAGATACGGCATGTCCGGAGCAAAACGAGAAACTGAGTCTGTATGAGCAAACATTTCGAATGTAAGCATAATGGCATAAATACCAAAGGAGACGAGGCGTTGAAAGAAGTTCATTACGTGGGTATATGGAAATAACGCCGAAGGCAACGTCGCAGTTGTGATAGGAATCCGATGAGCTATTGGATCATACAAAGATCCAACAAATGCGAAGGGTATACCTAACTTGTATGCCAGAACAGCAATCATTCGCATATTGGGGACATTATCGATGATCATGAGGTCGGGCTTGATATTTTTGATGGTATCCTCCAGCTTCTTGTCAAGGACCATCCCCTCGATATGCTCGAACAAGATATCCATCATTCTCTGGATATCAACTTTTTCATCTTTCCAGTAAGCGTCTCTGACGTACCTCATATAGTTGTCCACGGTGTTTACATCTATGCTGGAATATCTAAGCACATGAATGCCTGTTATGTTGAAGACACTCTGATCAGCGACCGAGACAGGCATGCATATCCAGGCCTCATGTCCCAGGTCAACGAGGGCTCTAGCCACGTTAGTCAGATAGCGCGTGTGACTAACGTTTGGTAGTGGCACTACCACTACCCGTTTACTGTCGCTCAGCCCAAGATGGCCGATAAGTAGTAAACACGTTAGTACGATTATCCTTTTCACAGCCGCCATTAGCATCAGCCAACCTGAAAAGAGAATGATAAGATGACGAATGTGTTTTCAAATGTGTATGTCACACGTAGTTTAAACTTTACACATTGTTTGATCGTATACATTATGTATACATTTTCTACTTTTACCACAATACGGTAATTTGTCTATTACAATAAATAAACTCACCTCGTTTTATTGCATGCATAATACAAGGGGCGCTCTGAAAGTAATGTCTCCTATTTTATTCCATGAAAACCATAACAGATAAAATGAGCACAACAACACCATTTGATAGAGAAATGTCTTACCATAAAAAAACTACTTTTCAACATAGTCATCACTCTTGGCTTTACATTTCTCCAACGATAAACAAGAGCATACATGTCGCGCTCGTAAAAATCTGCACACGCGAAGGTAACCCATTGTTTGACAGCTGGTATTGCGATGTCGTTGCTATTAAAATGATGCCCACTCAGTCCTTTCATTGGCTCGAATAGATTTAAATCAGAAGGATTATACCGCGGGTGTGGTAGGACATTCCAGTCAAGACTGGCAATGTGCTGAACAGTCTTCAAACTGATACGGGGCCTAGCGTTATCGTGTTGCAAAAGACATATTGTCTTCTTCTCTGACCTGGCCCTAGCAATTTGAGCCTTCATCTTAGTCAGTGTCACAATGTAACGGTCAGAGTTGATGGTTTGTCTAGGTTCCAGAAAATCAAGGATTACCCATGTCCTTTCCAAAATGATAGCGCACATCACTTTACCCTCTGAGGGCTGTATCTTGAACTTTTTCCTCGATGTGGAATTCAAATGTCGCCACTCAATGGACTCCTGTTTTGATTCAGGATCGTGATAGTACCACATCTCGTTACCAGCGATGATGTGATCCAGAAAACTGACATCGCCATCCTCGTAATGGCTCAAGAGGTCATGACAAAATTGCATGTGATGGTCTTTCTGTTCCTGTGTGAGCATTCATGGGACCTAACTAGCGCAAACTTTGCGATATTCCAAGGTTACCACCATAGTTTCCAACGCATTGAAGCCTATATCCAGCTTCGTAGACAGTTCCCTAGTCGCAATTCTCCGATTTGCGCTGATCAGCTGAACGAGACATTCTTCATTACGCTGTGTGACAGAGGCGCACGGCCGTCTGGAACGTGACTTGTCTTACATGTCGCTTTTGCCACTGCTGGAACAACCTTCCGTAATACTGTGAAAACACGCACTGTTTTGACTTTGTAAACGGTTCAGCGAGCGTCAATGAATGTCAATTGGTGCAATTTTTTTCATATGGAGGCATTCAATAACGCATCTTTGTTAATAACACATTTCAATGACAGACGCCATTTTGTCAGACTGCCCCTTCACTGCCATCTGTCGGACGGAAACACAATTGTACGGATATTGGCGGAAAGGTTCAAACTTTACTGCCATACTGCCAAATTCCACTTTTGACGTCTCGTGCCGTCGTAATAAAATAGGATGCGCCCGTCGAACTCATATTGTTTTTCAGCACACATTACACTTCAATTTTATAATGCAAATATTATAGACAACTATATTATATAATATACACTCAGTGTTGTACTCATTATAGATAGTATAGACGCATTGTTATTATTATATAATTATTAAACATTCATTCTAAAATAGCATACATTAAACACTCATTTTAATATTGTGTACATTAAACACTCATATTAATTATGTGTACATTAAATACTCACTGTTCTTTAGTTTACGGCAACCACTCTTTGTTGTTTACTATGGATTAAACACACTTTTCTTTATATTCTACAGTTAGCACTCATTGTGAAATGAAATATAGTTATTCATTTTGTATTGGTCGTTGGCCTAAGCTAGCTCTAACAATCAACAAATCAATTAATGTTACAGAAAGCATTAATTTATAACAATGGACATATCATTGGCAATTATTTTTGGACTATATTTAAAAAAATAATTTATTGAATACATTAACGTATAGTGACCTGAAGGTGCAATAATGTTTATGGAGGTGCACCTTTAGATTATTTCAAAGGTTGCGTAATGATAAATAGGCCGAGAAAGGCTGTACTATACACTTACTGTTCTATAGTATCCATTTGTGGTCTAGATCTAGTGTATATTAATCATGAAGTGTTGGGACGTACATGTTATATCATCTGCCCCTTGTGCCTTTTTTTCCCTTTAGTTTCCAAATTTCGTCTTCTAGCTCCTGTAGGATGACCTTCGCTGTCATGCACTCTGTTGGAGTGCTTGTGCTTGGTTTTTTTAGGAGTGCTATGATCTGCGTTCTTGCTTCTCTAATTATATATCTTGAAACTTGCGTGTTACTATTTGACTGATAAGTTTTGGCCATTAGGTCTGCTACTGCCCCTAATTTCATTTAACAGTAAAGGCATTTTCATATTTTAACATAACTTTTAATGACCCTTAAGAAATTCTCCAATTGTATTATTGTAAATGGCAAAGGAATACATATCACAGAGCAGAGATTCCCATCAAGGATGAAGTGTTAAAGATTTAAATGTACTAGGTTGGCCAGGTATGTCACAAAATTTTGACTGACTTGACGACTTTTTAGTTATTATGAACAGTCGCAGAATATAAATGTTAGCGTCAACCAAAATATATATATAGATAAGGGAGTTTGTATGTGTCAATATCTATTATGTTTTGCTCTGTTCATAAGAATCGACTTCTCTGCACTTCGGGCTTACTCAAAAGTGCTCTGTCTATCTCAATAGATGTTGAAGGATGTATATACAGATAGTTTTTGCAGCTCGTTGGTTGTACACATTTCTTCTCGGTCTTCTCTTGCCCCGCCAATACTGTCGATACAGCTTTCTGTATCAATGATACATGACCTACATTTATTACTAGCTATCGCATTACTTATGTGGGCCAGTTATTAAGTAGATGTTTCAATATACACTGTACGCTGTACTATACACTTACTGTTCTATAGTATCCATTTGTGGTCTAGATCTAGTGTATATTAATGATGAAGTATTGGGACGTACATGTTATACCAACAATTCACAGCTAGCCTCACAAGTTTACCTTTAATGTTATACAGGCCGGGGACTTTGTGTACGACTTGGACAAGAATGGTACCACTGCTCCACAAAGACTGTCGTAAGAGGTGACTTACTGTGTGACATGGCATAACACCAGCTATGGTTATGGGGTTTGCTAAGAGCAGCAAAGATGCGCCTAACAGGCTGCGGGAATACTTTGCTCTAGTGTTTGAGTCTATTAAGATGGACTTGCACATCGGTAGCCAACCATCCTTATCATCATGAAGCATGTCATTTACAGAGGGTCGCTCTTGTAACAGTGGATTTGTAAGATGCTGGATCTTTGTCCAGCTCTTCCGCCTATATCACTGTCATCCTCATAACCTATGTAATGTCCTGTTGCCAGATTAATCGAGGTTTGTCTGTGTCTCACTTTCCAAATGCCATGTTCTACGGTATTATTTTTCTCGAATATTGTGGCGTTTTATCTTAAAAAAAGCGGCGAGGGCAAGGAGATGGCTACCGCCCTCATATAGCCGAGCCTTTGAAATGTGAGATCGCTAACACCTCACACCCCTACGGCAGTAATGTTATGGGTTACTAAAAAGACATAATCGAGGGGCGTGTTAGATCAGTTCATAACTAGCAATCCCCTATTGCCTGTGGTCACAGCGTGTCTAGGCTCGAATCACATCCGCAGACTCACAAAATCCGAGTGATTTTAATCGAGGACCGCTTCTCCAGTCAACCCAGCTGTAAATGGGTACCTGAAGCATGAGTTACGGAAAGTAAAAACAGCAAGGAAGGGCACTGGTTACCTTACCTCTCACACGCTGCGGCTTAGTACTTCTGTTTCTTCTTCTGCGTTCGTTCTCAATCTCCCGCTTCGAAGACACGACCACAGGACTTCGCAAGCAGCAGGATGTAGTCCGCAGAACGGAATGCGTTGTGTCGCTAGTTTACAGCGTGACTGCGATATTTGCACCTTTCGGTCCGACACATCCATCATGGAGTCTTTAAAAATCTAAATTTCCAACCAGCGGTTAATTCTGCTAAATTTACACATTTTACAGTCTTAATGTCGTTTACTACCAAATTAGTTCTCTATACAGAGCGTTTGGCTTGGCTTCGTTCGTTCTGGAAGGGCTTAAGTAGCAGAATGTAGTCCAGAGAACGAAATGCGTTGTGTCGTAGTTTACAGCTTGACTGCGATATTTGCACCTTTCGATCCAACACATTCGACTTCAGCAAGCATTGTTTGAGTACCGGGTTAGCATTCCCTCTTCGATCCCTTCTCCTTATCCAGTCTGTCCTGCTGCAGCCTGTTATCCAGGATCACCGCGTGGAGGTGTAGGAGGGTCTTGGCAGCTCTAGTTCGCTGGCCCTGACGCTAGCAGTCAGCTATGGATCGCTGACCACTGCAGCTCATGCGCTATTTCTGGTATTTTATTCCTACCGACTGTGAACGTGTTGAACATTTCATAATCTTCGTCATTTCTGACTTCTCTAATTATGTTTTCCACATAGATGTTGCAAAGATTAGGATAGAGTACTCATCCTTGTCATACTTTCTTTTGCCCGTCCCTCCAGTCCAATATCTTTCCAGCTATTCTGACCGTAGTTTGCTTTTCTGATACAGTGTTTTGGTAAGTTAAATCAGGTGTGTTGAAAATTCCGTCTTTCATGATGTTTCTTAGTTTTTGTGTCACACAAATTCACATGTTTCGATATAATCGATAAAGAAATTGTGCAATTCGACGCTGTACTCTTTGCACTTTTCGATAATGTTAATCATGTGATCCCTCGTGCCTCTGCCATGTCTAAAACTTGGATACGCTTCATGTACTGAGTTGAGTTTATTTTCCAATCTCTTCCTAACGATATGTAGAAGTATTTACTTAGGATGACTTGTTAGACCGATTGTTCGGAAGTTAGTACATCAGATCGCCATTCTTGGGGAATGGGTATATACATAGATAGTTTCTATGTTCTGGGCCTTATTGCGCTGTAATAGATCTTCTTGCACAGTGTGCAGTAAATGCTGACGCTGGCCTCTTCTCCTGCATGTATATTTTCAGTGGATATATAATCGCAATCCGGTGATTTCCTTCACTTCAAGCTTTGGAATGTCCAAATCTTCTTCTTCTTCTTCTTCGTACGCAGTCAGACAGTAACCATTATTTTTTTTCGAAAAAAGCGGCGGTCATCCTGAGGCTGTCGCCACTGCCATTGAGCTTGTCTTGCAGTTCCACTGGTGATGGCCACATCTGCTCTCTCTGATCCTCGTATGTCGGGCAGCTCTGCAGCAGATGTTCAGCGGTCATTTTACCGGTACCGCACGGGCATTCGTCGGTACCACCTATCTTCAATTTGTTGAATAGGTGGTACCTCAGTCTATTGTGGCCAGTGCGAAGTCTGAAGACAACGACCTGCTCTCTTCTGTTCAACTGGTAATAGGCATCGTTTTTGGTGTAACCAGTATGTTCGGTTTCCCATTTGGTCCTTTATCTGGCCTTAATAAGCCGTTTTGACTCTTCGTACGTCATACTAGTATCTGTTTGTGGTAGTCTTGCACCTTCTTTTGCCAGTCTGTCTGCCTCCTCGTTGCCTTGGATGTTGCAGTGTGATGGGACCCACTGTACCACTACCCTTTTTGGTGCGGACTGCTGGCATAGTTGACAGAGTGCTGCTCTTAAGTCATTAAGCTCAGTGTTTTTCTGGCTTTTTAGCGCTGTGACTACGGCCAGAGCATCTGTAAGAAGGACTATATGGCTTTCATTTTCTTTATGTGTCACCATTTCTTCCACTGCCGCCGTCAGTGCCTCTGCCTCCGATCTGAAATTTATTGTGTATTTTCCAGTAGCGAATGAAAGTGTTACATTAGAATGTAGAATATTTGATTCTTGTCTTTCCTATCCCGTGCTGTTCACGTATAGAAGCGTAAACGATGCCGTTTAAAAAACGTGTTTGAGAGGAAGAGATTGTTTTCTAGGCAGAATCTCATCAATTTTGTATCCCCTTTCTGTTTCTGTGTCATAACCGGAAAGGCCCATGTACTCTGCTGATTTATTTCTATTTTCGTGTTGAAATCCCCCATAATTATCAAGTTTTTTTCCCTCTTCTGTATGGTCTTTTGTAAATCATTTTAAAACGTGATATCTCTTCTTCATGGAGATGTGGATGGATATGATCCCCGCAGTAGTGAGCGCCACGCAGATGAAGCCAATCATAGCACAACTACCTGGAAGACCACGGACCATCATCTTCACCATGCTCAGGATGTGAGGAAAGCAACTACACCCACCCCTAAACGTCCTTTTCAGGGCGTACAAAAGAGTAAACTTACTCATTGTAGGCATTAAACAACAACAACAACAACATATATATATATATATATATATATAATTATCATATCATATCATCATGTAGCATGTTCTTTGTAGAACGTAGCTCCCATCACAGTCCGTCTGAAAGAAACTCTTTCCCTTGCCGAAACTCCAGCCTCCGCCACAGTCATACCAAGGCATTCCTGGATATCTTGGTGCCATTGTCTTCTTGGCCTACCCCTTCCTCTTTTACCTGGCACCATACCTTCTATCACCGTTCTCTCAAGACCGTTGTGTCTCTTGATGTGACCAAAGTATTTGCATTGTCTAGCCAAAATGAAATTGATAAACCAGTTCTCCTCTATGCTCAGCTCAAAATATATACATAATGTTTTAAAAAAAATTTAAATTGTTGTTTTTGTTGTTGTTGTTTTTTTTTTTTTGGGGGGGGCGACACTACTTGACACAGGCGATCAGTGTGAAGCACCACTACAAGCGTACCATAAAGTCTGATTAGTGGTATTTAATAGCTCTTGTCTCTCCTAGCAAAAGGGACTGGGTTCAATCCACGGTCTAATATGCTACGGTCTACTCAGCTATGAATGTGTACCTAACTTGCAGTTGCAGAAGTCAAGGCGGCGAAGAAGGCGACTGGTTGTCTTTCTTCAGAAATAATTATAATTGAGAAGTAGTGCAATGAATGTTGTCTAACACTTTATCCCCGACATCAGAGTCTGATGTGGTTTGTTGTTCAACTTGGACAATCAACATTGCATCTCTACACACACAAAAACATACACACACACTTGCACACACACACACACCCACACGTACACACCCACACACACACACACCCACACATACATCCACACGCACACACACCCACACATACATCCGTACGCACACACACACCCACACACACCCTCACACACCCACACCCCCACACACATACCCACTCACACACCAACCCACATATACGCACACACACACGCACATGCTAACATGCGCACGCACGCACCCACATACACATTCACAAAAACACATACAACGTATGGTATGGTTAATTGTTCAACTTGAACATATCAACATGCATCTCTATACAGAGCACATCCACACTCACACACCCACACACACACCCAGACACATACACATATACATATCTATATTTGCGAGCACGCGCATGTTAGTGAACGGGCGCGCGAGTGTAACTATGTGTAGGATCATCCAGAAGAATCTAGATAATATTTACTGGAAACCTGTGTCCATATTATTTAGTCGCCATTGTACCGAATACATGAAACTGATAGAATATTTATGATGGTTAAGTTGAATGAATGTTCACTTTAAAAACCGGATGAAAGTTATTTGAAAGATTGGCAAATACAGAATAATAATTCAACATTTGAACGTTCAGCAGAATATTCTTAAGGAAAAAATATTAACATGCTGCAACATATTGATTAAATCATTTACGTTCTAAATTTAAAATGTGAAATCTACAAGTGACATATTTCGGTTTAGTACGATAATCTTCACTTACCGTATCGAGTAAATATATTGTTACTGAAAATGATGGAATGTGGCACATAGAAGCTCTATTTAAGCGTATATTGATGTCCCACTCCAGCCAGCCTGTCAGTCAAATTTCAAGTGTCACATCCAAGCCACGTGACATAAGAACGGCAGTCGCAGTATGACTGAACAATATAGATATGCATGTCTTATATGTAGCACAGCAATCTCTTTTGTGTCACTAAACACTTATAGTGGGGCTTTTTGTTTGCTTGGACAAGCTAGATCAAATCGATCCAGTCCTCCATGTTGTGTTTCACCCCCACTAATCGAGTAGACAAGCATATACGACCTTGACATGCATACCCGGTTAATATTCAGTCGTTTAATGTAAGCGCGAAAAGGGCAATCTAATCTCAGATTTATAGAGCGGGTTTTGTCGCCTATCCTGTTCTTTAGATGGGTTATTGTCATGAAAAGCTAGCACTACATTCAGGATCCTACAATGCTACTTACGTAGGTTAGATATATATTTTCAGTACAATAGAGCGGTATTGTAAAGCGTTGTAGTTGCTTATTATGAATATGTCCTTCAACTACATTGTTAATTGTTTTTCAAACATTAACCGAAGAGATCATGGTCGTTATATTCGCTTCATCTTACCCAACAATACGTGAAGATTGTCTCCCAGCAAACATTGGCAAAGGGAATGATTATATTCGGCAATTATTTCTCATAGTTCTCTTAGTCGACGTTTTGTCTTGGTATCTGTACCCATTTACTGTATGAAGTCTGATGTCCTTCCAGACCTGAGATTGAACCCAGTCCCCTGCCACGAGAGAATAGCGCTACCAGCTGTGTTACTCAAACGGTATCTAACAGTACGTACAAACGCAGTCATGCCCTCATTCTCTGGTCTTATTTTCTGTACTATTAAGTTAGGACGACCCTAAGTACGCAGCGTTAGTTATTCTTCCTAGTAGATAAAGACGCTTATACAGTCATTTCTAGAGTAGGTCATGGTCAGATACTATCACCGTTACATAATGGGTGAAGTCAATGATTGAATATACCCTGCACGTATGTGTCTCTTTAGGCATGGCGTTTCACTTTGTGGAATATGTGACATAAATAATATGAAGATCCTCACATCAAAAACGGAAACTGATATGAACAATAGCAAAGGTACATGTCTAAATACATGTCAATTAACTAACCTACTTAACTAATTACTTTTTGTTCCCGTGCCAAACAGTATGGTGGAAAAACACGCGACTAACGCCTTCTCAGCAGTTCAAATTCTGGTTCCTGTAAACGTTTAACCTCAAAGTTCTTGTTACATTAAATATCAATAAAGCTTGTTCCAGGCAGATCTCTCTGGCCAGCTGAATGAAATAACACTCATTACAGAATAAATACAAGGTGGACCACAAATTCCTGAGCATGATGTATTGGAAAAGGTAAACTGAAAGCAGAGTCTCTCCAGATATTGAATGGGTGCTATTCTATGGGTTTATTTACTTATGTTTTTTGTTTTACTGTTGTTTTATAACGTTTAGAATTGCATTTTTGCGAAGGCGATTCCGTTTAAACGACAGACACAAATTCTTCTGACAATATTAGTATGCTTCAGTAATTAAGAAATACTCGATAGAAACTTGAAATCTTGAGCAGCGCTGAAATGCACTTTAGTCCTAAAAAAGCTAACATTAGAGCTAAATCCGTAGAATTGTGGATAAGTAATTATGTAAATATATAGAAAAAGACTGTGTTCGACGTCAAACAGTGATTATGTAGATATTGACCTGACAAAAACATTCGGTTTCGTTTACAGGGCTGGACTCTTCAAATTCATCTAAAAAATAGGCTGCCCTAACAAACTGCTGCAACTAATAGTGTCATTTCATGAGGATATGAAAGAAACAGTTCAAGTCGACGGTTATATATCACAGCCATTCAGTATTCAATGTGGTGTTAAACAAGGCTGCCTCCTGGTCCCGATACTATACGGAATTTTCTTTGCGCTGCTAATGAAGTTCACATTTGGTAATACAACAAAGGATTTGTCTTCACGCTACATCATGTTGCCGTCTGTTTAATATTGCAATATTAAAGCTAATACCAAGGTCAGAGAAGTTTCTGTCAGAGACTTGTTATTTGCTGATGATTCTGCAATTGTCATTCACAGTGTGCATGGACTCCAGAGATTGATAGATCACTTCGCGCAGGCGTGTAAAGATTTTGATCTCACAATAAGCCTGAATAAAAGAAATGTGCTCGGACAAGACGCAGATACCACCCCAGCCATCACTAACAGTAACTACAAACTGGCAACTGTGGACCAGTTCACTTACCTGAGATCCCTCATCAATGATAAGCTGTCACTTGAAACCCGAAATAAGCAATCGCATTGACAGAGCTGCTACTATATTTTCTCTTCTGACAACACGTTTCTGTGAAAACCTCAAACATATAGCCAAGACCAAGGTCATGGTCTAAATGCCCGTGTCGTCACTACGCGTCTATATGGCACCAAGACGCGGACAACAAATGCCAAACAAGAGCATAGGCTCAACACTTTTCACCTACAGTGCCCAAGGTACGTCCTTGGCGTCTCATGGAGAGACAAGGGGCCAAATGCGAAGGTGCATTCTCACTCCGGTCTTCCAAGTATGCACACCCTCCTTCGCCAACGAAGACTGCAACGGCTTGGGCATGTTCGTCTCGTGGAAGACTGTCCCATCCCCACATATATTCTCTATGGGCAGCTGGCGTGTGATGTAAAACAGCTGACAGACCACAGCTGCGATTCAAAATCGCATGTAAACGGGACATGAATACTCTGGATATGGATCTGACATCTTGGGAAAACATGGTCTGCAAACCAATCGAAATGGAGATGCAGCCCTCAAACTGGACGAAAATAAGCTCATGCAACATAGGGAAGTGAAGAGACAAAAACGAAAGGAAATCGGTGGATGCCCAGATAACTGACTGACAGTAACACAACGAACCGAATGACCCGGCCCAATCATTGCACTGATTAAACAATGAGATACAACTATCTATGTTGTTGGTGAAAATTTTGTTGAAAAATAAGTGCAATCTTAAATTGTTTTCTCAGTAATTATTTTTAATGTAACAATTTTTGATCAATTCACTAACTTGCCCTTGCATATCATCTCTTTTTCATTACCATTTTCACCATTTAGATGTAATATACTTTCATTTTCCTTGTCCTTTGTCTTTGGTAACGGCTTTATAAAATAATAACGAAAGTTGATTTTGCACCAACGCCAACATATGTTAAAGGACTATCTTGGTGTGCCGCAAAGCACTCTTCTATACGCTTGCGTAACAGGGAGAGTATAAAGTAGACATGTCAGGAAACTCAACCATTTCCACGTGAGCTGTCTTCCCAGGCTGCTCAGGATCGGCTGTCATTATAGAGTGCTGAACTCTGAAGTCCTTAGTAGGGCAAAGCTGTCAGGCACCATAC
Organism: Ariolimax columbianus; assembly: GCA_036924085.1. NCBI lineage: Eukaryota > Metazoa > Mollusca > Gastropoda > Stylommatophora > Arionidae > Ariolimax > Ariolimax columbianus. The sequence continues at coordinate 24,253,152 of JAVGWX010000003.1, forward strand.
CCTGCTGCAGAGATCACATATCAGATAAACTGGGTATGTTGTTCGTAGGCACAATAAACGTCTCCCTAAGTAATTGATCTACGGTGAGCCCAAGACAAGCATGCACTGGCAGGAAGGACAGAAGAAACGATACAAAGACTGTCTGAAAGTATCTCTGCACAGTTTCTGATCGATGTCGCCCCCTGTGAGCTACTTGCACCAAACCTAAAAGCCTGGCGCGATGCCATCACAAACAATGCTTGCATCGGCTAGGAGAGTCATAAATGCCGTGCAGAAAAGGTGAGATGCAGGAAAGGACAAACTGCAGTTCAGTTCAGTACAGGTGCCATCTTAGCATCGAAGGTCGAATGCAATGGATCTCCAGTGTACTCTATCTCTTGCGGTAATTGTGCAATCTGAGAGGTTTTTTCCAGTCCATCTCCTGATGTTATCCACCCACTTAAAGCGGTGTCTGCCTCTTGAACGACTGCCTTCCACCCTACCCTCCAGTATGGTCTTCAACAAGATGGTGTGTCTTTTATATGACCGAAATAACGTATCTGTCTAACTCTGACTTAAATTAATTCTCTTTTCACCCCCAACTTTTCCAATACCTCCAAAATTGCTTTCTTCTTTTTCCAAGAAATTCGACCCAATCTTCTATATACCCACATTTCGAAGACTTCAATACTCTTCTCCAACTTGTTATTCAGTGTCCATGTTTCTGTGCCACAAAGTAGTGACGAGTATACATAATACCTGACAATTCTCATTTTCAAATTCTGATTTTTCTGTTTGGATGTTAGTATGTATCGCATGTTGTCGAATACCACCTTGGCCATACCTATTCCCTTTCTGATTTCTTTTTCATAGCTACCTTCTTCCGTTATTATATGACCTAGATTGGAGAAACTACCTGTTCAAGTAGTTGATCTTTTATTTGTATCTACATACATGGTTCTTGTCACTTACCCAATTATCATAGTCTTTGTTTTTTTTATTTTATTTATGTTTACGTCTAATTCTGAGGAGCGCGTGACCGAATGGTTTCGAGGCCTGCCTGCCGACAAGAAGGGCAGCGGTTCGAATCCCCGGTATGGCATATGTTGTTTTTCCTGTTTGCGGTGAAATAAACAAACATAGCCAGCACACAACGTGGCGACAGCAGTGGGGAAGCGGCCTGTAGTCCTCAGCCTTGAAAGCCATTCGACTACCCCAGCAATGGGGAAAATGTTGTATGACAGTTTTTAAACATTTAAAAAAAATGGCTAAACCTGTAATTCTTGCTCACTTTTTGCCATTAGAATTGTATGATCCGCTTATCTTAGATTGTTCATTGCCACCCCTCCAATGACAAGCCCTGGCATTCTCTCTATCTGTTTGAATATTTGTAGATATTAAAAAGACAAGGAGATAATACACATCCCTGTCTCACTTCTGTTTTTACATCTATACTTGGAGAGCATAACTTTCCTGATTTTACTGTAGCAGTTTGATCCCTGTACAGATTACGGGGCAGTCTTATGTCTTTACCATCTGGATCTATTTCTTGGAGAAATTTAATTAATTGTTCATGTTGGATGTCTTCTTCTTGGTCTTCTTCGTTCGTTCTCAATCTCCCGCTACCAATCCCTGAATAGGGTTTTGCAAGTAGCAGGATATAGTCCGGAGAACGGAATGCGTTTACAGCTAGTTTACAGCTCGACTGCGATATTTGCACCTTTCGGTCCAACACATCCGTCTTCGGCAGGGTGTTGGATGTAAAAAGCCTTCTGGTATTCTATAAAGCAAATATAAATGTCATTTTGTATTTCTATATATTTTTTTCTGTCAAAGTTCGCAAACAGAAAAATGCTTACCTCCAGTAATTAAACTTTCTAAAACCAAATTGTTCTTCTGAAACTTCCCTCTCTATTTTACCTCTTATTCTTTCTTGTATGATCTTGAGTAGTATTTTAATTGTGTAACTCATTAGACTAATTGTTATAAAGTCTGAAAATTCTGTTGCATGAGTTTTCGGAAGTGTAAATAAACCTAGACGTTTTCAGGTCCGTTGGTATGCATCCAGTATTGTATATCGCATTACACAGATCAGTAAGTATATCTATACCAAACTACTCTAGGGCCTCTATAATTTCTATGTTTATGGAGTCGGGCCCTGTTGTTTTCCATTTTCTCATAGCTCGTATCATATTTACCTCGTCTGATCTTAGGATGCTGGGTCCTTCCTTATCATATGTTGATGGTTTGGCTCCGTGACTGTCCTCAAAAAGTTCCCTGTTTGATATGTCATTCTCATCCATCAAAATGGCACCATTCTTATCTCGGATGCATTCCCCACTCTGAGTTACGAGTATCTTGTTTGTTGTTTTCGTTATTTATATATGTATTTCTCTGTTACTATGTTTTAGTCCCATGTTTTCTATTATCTTTAACTTTTCTTTCAACCACTGTTCTGTGGCCAGCCTGCACATTGTACGTATCTCTTTTTTGTAGTGATGAATATGCAGGAGTGTTTTTAGCCTTCTTTCTATCTGTCATTTTAATTCTTTATCTGGTAATGACTTGGATAGTGGTTTGTACACGTTCCTATTGAGTGTTTATTCTCCGCTCTGTGTTTCCTTCCTTGTCCTCTAATTGTAAGTTTTAACACACCTTCTTTACTGCCACCTAGTACTTTTACCGTATATATATATATATATACATATATAGCTGCTTTAGGGCTAACCTGTCTTTATTACATGTCTTTGTCCCTCTACACTCTGTGATTTTGAGTTGTATATGCACCTTCATACAAACTGGATTGTGGTCTGAATTGATGGCTGCTCCTGAGTGTGTCTTGGTGTTTTTGACAGTATATCTAAATCTGTGTCTGATCAATTTGATTTCTTGTCCTATTATCTAGGCTTTTCCATGTATATAATTTTCTAATATAAGTAAGTAAAAACGTGTTACAAATACTAAGTTTGTTTTCCTCGAGTAATTGTATCAATCTTTTTCCTCTTTCATTCTTTGTTCCAATTCCATATTTTCAAACGATGTTTTTATATTCCTCTTTTCCTAACTTAGCATTCATGTGGCCCATAACAATTAGTATACCTGTTGAAGCCAGTGTAAAGTAACTGCTTCACGTCTTCATAATATTCATCTAATTGCTCTTATCTGTAATCTGAGGTTGGCGCGTACATTTGTAAAATGGACATATTGAATGGTCTGGTTCTGATTTTAAGTAGCATCAATCGATCGTCGTGTGTCCAATATCCACATATGTATTTTTCTAAATATATCTTTATTAATACACCAACACCTCTTGTATGCTGTTCGCCTCCTAAATGTATGACAATTTATTTTCTTTCTGTGTGTACACAGTGTCTTTCAATCTTGTTCCTGTCACACTTAATATATCTTTATTCATGGCACCTGCCTCTTTATCAGGTTTTCAAGTTTTACGACTTGGTGAAGTGTGCGGACATTCCACATTCCTATTTGCACAATTGACTAATTTCCGATGCTGTCCGCGTGTGCACCAATCGAAACCCCCTGTTTTTGGCTTTCTTTAGTTGATTTCTTGATAGGTAAGTGCCTAACCTCTCAGTTATAGCTTTGAATTTCACAATCTTAATTTGGCTAGACAATGCTGCCGAGTTGCATATGAGAGGATGAAAGGTGAATGCATATCTCGGTTTGTTATTCCTAGTGTAACATACTGACGCAGATCATTCCTAGTGTAACATACTGACGCAGATCATTCTTAGTGTAACATACTAACGCAGATCATTCCTAGTGTAACATACTGACGCAGATCTGTCAATGTAAGTAAACATAGTTTGTGGACTTCTGTACTTTAAATGAGAACTCACGTTTCGTCTGTAATATCTTCTTCTTTTTCTTCTTCTTCTTACGCTACGTCTGAAATATAACTTCTATGAAACTGAAAAGCTGGTCACTTAGTTTAAATCACTGGTCTCAAACACACGGTCGTGGACCACGTAAAGACCGGCATGTCTCATCCTATGGCCCACAACGTGAGTGGCATTTTGATCTACGATATGCGATGATATAAGTTTGAGGAGGAGCTTTCAATGATAAAATTCTAAATATAAATATTTCTATGTCTGCAAGAAGCTGTGGTAATATAAGATGAAATACGAGAAACATTAAAATAACATGTAGTCGATAAAAACATATTTAGGTAATGGCTCAGTAACCGAACCAAAGCAAAAACAAAACGAAACTTACGTTACGGCCACAAGGTCTTAGTCAAGGACAAAGAACAAAACGAAACTTACGTTACGGCCACAAGGTCTTAGTCAAGGACAAAGAATAACACGTAACTTTCGTTACGGCCACAAGGTCTTAGTCAAGGACAATAAACAAAACGAAACTTACGTTACGACTACAAGGTCTTAGTCCAGGACAAAAATCAAAACGAAACTTACGTTACGACCACAAGGTCTTAGTCAAGGGCAAAGAAGAACGAAGACAGAGGGTGGGCATACATAAGGAGTACTCTGAGTGGTGTGAAGTGAAAAGTGGTGTGCCACAGGGCTCGGTTTTGGGACCAATTTTGTTCTTTATATATATAAATGATTTGGACATTGATATTGGATCCATGATTGCTAAATTTGCTGATGACACAAAACTATGCAGTAGTGTCTCATCTAAAGCGGAAGTGGATATATTGATGTCGGATTTAGATAAAATTCGAGAATGGTCTGTAAGCTGGCAAATGGAGTTTAATGTAGATACATGTACAGTCATCCACATGGGTAGATCCAATGTGGAACATAATTGCAGAATGGGAGAAAACAATATTAGAAAGATAGATAAGGAAAGGGACCTAGGGGTTATAATAGATCATACAGGAAAGGTGAGTGAGCAAGTTAAGGTAGCAGTGAAAAAGGCAAATGCAATGTTAGGTGTGATAAAAAGAAATATTAAACATAGGAGCAAGGAAGTGATCGTCAAACTGTATACAGCTTTAGTTAGACCTAGATTGGAGTACTGTGTACAGGTGTGGAATCCTTATCATAGAGGGGATATAAACATGCTGGAAAGAATACAAAAAAGAGCGACAAAGATGATATTGGGATTCCAGAATTACAGTTATGAGAAACGACTCAGAAAAACCGGCCTACAGTGTCTCGAAAAGAGAAGAATTCGTGGTGACTTAATACAGGTTTATACGATGATCAGAGGAATGGATAAATTAGACTATAACAAGTTTTTTTAAAAATATAGCCACCCACAATAACACGAGGGCATAGCTACAAGCTGACTAAAGAGAGGTCCAAATTAGATATTAGGAAATATTTTTTTAGTCAGAGAGTGGTGTCTGCTTGGCTTGCCAGGGGAGGTAGTGGAGGCAGGGACAGTTAATGCATTTAAGAATAAATTGGATGCGCATAGCTTTTAACTTAACTTAACTTAACGTCTTTATACTGGTTTAGAAGACCCTGCAGAGTCTGTATACAACCAGTTACATTTACATCACCTTGCTCTAAAAGCTATGCGCATCCAGTTTATTCTTAAATGCATTAACTGTAAGAGCAAGGTGATGTAAATGTAACGGGTTGAATACAAACTCTGCAGGGTCTTCTAAACCAGTATAAAGACGTTAAGTTAAGTTAAGTTAAGATAATAAGTAAAAAACAATACTTAATGTAAGTCTTAATCTCGAGTGGTCCGCTGAAGTCTTTATGTATGGCAAAGACAAGAACAGCACCACTACCCCACAGAGAGCAAGTCGTAAAAGGCGACTAACTGTATGACATGGCATTATACTGGTCATGGTTAGGTGGTTTGTTAAGGGCAGCATAGATGGCGCCTAACAGGCCGGGGGTTTACTTTGCTATAGTATTTGTTGAGTCTATTAAGATGGACTCGCACATTGGTTAAATCACCCTCCACAAAACCGTATACAGACTCTGCAGAGTCTTCTAAGCTAGTATAAAAACTGAGTTAAGTTAAGTAAGATGGAAACATTATACGCTTTAAGTTGACAGCCATTATCAGAAACCAACACTTCCTCTCCAATAGCTGCTACTTATATTCGCTTCCTTTACATTTTACCTTAAGTTTAAACGTTTGCATTTCTGATATTTCCACCTTGGGCACCAATAGGAAGATTACGCTCATTTGGGACATTAGACGTGTCTACATGCATGCCTTGAGCGTTAACCTAGTCTCTTGAGGTCTCATGTGGTCTGTGTTTGAGAACCCTGGTCTGACCCGTTATTGCTTTATTATACAGACTAACCGAGTTGTCCTTCTTTTGTTCTGCGACCTATTTTCATCTCAGAGTACATTTCTCAGAGCTGTAGCACTACCTGTACTATAGTCTTCTTTGTCATTTGTTTTTGGTAGTTTTGAAAAGTAGCACTATAAACACATTCGTTCACCTTTCCGATCACCTGATCAGGAAAAACAAGAGTTGAGCTACGAATATCCATGTTCGTTTCGCTCTATTTATTATGATATATTTCTACGTGTCAAAGCGTTTGTGTACCATACTGTTTGACTTATTAAAGACAATATATTTGTCCTCTTATAAAAAAACGAATACTTCAAATAAAACAGATTTAGGTTCTAGTTTGAAAATGAGGTGCCGAATGGTAGAACGGTTAGAGAATAGATCTTTGGTAGCAATCGCACTAGATGCATGCCCCTTGTATAGCGGTTCCCTCCCGCCTTATAGTTAGGGAGTACTAGGTAGGGCAAAGAAACTACCAACTCAACCCTGAAAAGATGAGAGAAAAGTAAAAAAAAGTTTCTTATTCTTCTTCACCTGCGTTTATTCTCAATTTCCGACTACCAAACCCCGAACGGGGCTTTGCATGTAGTAGTATTAAGTCCGAAGCACGGAATGCATTGTGTCCCTAGTTTACAGCTTGACTGTGATATTTGCACCTTTCGATCCGACACATCCGTCTTCGAAAGCACAATAGGTTCTATCCTTTCTTTCACGATGACTGCTGCATGACTACAAATACGTACCTTGCTTTACTTTCATTTTCTAAATCCATGACATTTCTTACCAGTTATCACCCCTTTTGTAAAGGATTATGCTCTCAGTCACAATCACAAAAATAGAACACATTTTTTTTTAAAAATACGCGTTTACATTGCATCATTTTGAAAGTTCTGTTTGATTATTAAAAAACACAAGTAATAGTTGCCCGGCGCAAGCTAAGACGGCGACGGTATACTTGCCATACTTGCATGGCGATATGTCATCTCTTGTGACTGTAAAGTTCAATCCTGGCACAGCAGATCGCCGCACCTGAGACACACATATTATTAGTCGGCTTCGGGGTCGTCGTGTTGTTTCGGTCGGTTTGCTTTCTCCGATTCTCGGTGATGAAGTTTCGCTCTGCAAACTGATCACCTTGTGGGATGCTACGGCGTCGTCATATATAACTGGTCTGTCCAAGCGTCTCCTAAAAGGTGAGATCAATGTTGGAGCTTTTCAGAGACATTTATAAGAAGTCTGTAGCCTTTCTGTCTCATTGTCAAGCGTCAGTCTGTTCTGAGCACACCGTATATTATTTGCATGATCAGGTGTTCATGGGCATGCGAACACCATGTCCCGACCATATTCTTAGGTTGTTCTTAGCTTCTTCTTCTTCTTCTTCTTCTTCTTCTTCTTCTTCTTCTTCTTCTTCGTACGCTGTCAGACGTCGACCTTAATTTTTTCGAAAAAAAGCAGCGGTCATCCTGAGGCTGTCGACACTGCCATAGAGCTTGTCTAGTGTTGCCACTGGTGATGGCCACCTCTGCTCTCTCTGGTCCTCGTATGTCGGGCAGTTTTGCAGCAAATGCTTAGCGGTCATTTTCCCTGTACCACACGAGAATTCGTCAGTGCCACCTATCTTCAATTTATTGAATAGGTGGTACCTCAGTCTATTGTGGCCAGTGCGAAGTCTGAAGACCACGACCTGCTCTCTTCTGTTCAACTGGTAATAGGCATGTTCTTAGGTTCGTAATCGACCTGTACTTCTACAGGGGCAGATGCCCCTGTGCAGGTCCCAGCTATGGTATGAGCTGGATGTAGCCGGGAGAAAGATTTCCTACTTAGCGGGCTAGGCTCGAGCAGCTTAATATTTCACTGTGTTGGGACAATCGCTTACGGAGGTCGGTTAACCGATGTGCGAGCTCATCTCAGTAGACTCAAACACTAGAGTAAAGTAGACCCGCAGCATGTTATCTATGCTTTATGCAGAATGATGCTCAACACGGTTGACTTGTTACGAATGTCAGAGATTGGTAATTTGTCCTGCCATCTGACCCCGGTACTGTGTATTGCCATCTGACCCCGGTACTTTGTCCTGCCATCTGAACCTGGTACTGTTTCCTGCCATCTGACCAAGGTACTTTGTCCTGCCATCTGACCCCGAGCCAATGGGAACACAAACTAGATGTCTGATACACTGTTCATGTGTTGATGAATGCAAGAGAGGGGTTAATACTACAGCGCGATACGTTTTTACTTCAGTGGCGACATGGATATCTAGTTGGTTCCAGACGTTTGCATGTAGCTTTCCAAAAGAAAAGCTCACCATTGTAATCCTGTTGCTGACCTCAGAATCGATATTCTCTTCTCTGGTGGAGGTACTGCCTAGCTAAGTGAGGCTAACAACTTCCTGCAGACATTAGTTTTGTATGGTAACATTTGGTTATCTGCACGGATTTCCAATAGCAGGCTGGACGAGCATTTCAGTTTTCCTCAGCTATTGTAAGAACAAATACATTTTAACACGAGACAATCTGATCAGTTGAGTTCACCCGTTGAAAAATGTTTAGACGGTTTAGTTCCCACACGCTTTTCTTCATGATCCCATGTGATGCATATATTGTCAGTCCTCCCTCCCCTCCTTTTTTCCTACCTTTCCAATACTTGTTGTTGAACCCACTTCCCCATAACCGGATTGACCGTTGAGCCACCTTGCGGTTATAACGATCATGTACTTTTAACGCATTCCGTTCTCTGGACTACATTCTGCTTCTTAAGCCCTTTCAGGGTTTGTTAGCGAGAGATTGAGAACGAACGAACGAAGTCAAGCCAAGCCAATTTATACAAACACTAGTTGTAGTACCCGGCTTCGCCCGGAAAATTACAGAATTCTTTTAATACACACAATTCGTTACTGTTTTACCCGGCCTTGCCCGGCATAGTTATAAAAGATAGTGATTTTTTTAAAAACTACCCATCAGTTATATCCAAACTGTAATTCCATTCTTCCCTCAAACACGCCATCGCTTCACCCTTTACTCCATCGATCTCTTTGTGTATTGTTCTCTTCTCAATCCGCTGATCTCTTTCCACCATATTAAATATCCCTTCCCACAGACCCATCTCGTCTATCTCTACCCGCCAACCGATTCTCTTTCTTCAATCCGCCAACCGATTCTCTTTCTTCAATCCGCCAATTTTGCGCCTCTCATCTCCACCTGCCCTGCTTTCAGCCCCACTCCCCTTTTCCACCCTACAATCTCGTCCCTCCTCAACCAGGCCGCATATGTCCTTCAAGCTTTAATGTCCAACTTCGTCCGCGAAAAAACATAATTTTGAAATGCACACAATTCAGTAGTAAATACAAATGAACCAAACATTGTCATTCAAAGAATATGTAAAATGTAGAATGTTGCTGTTGTCATACCGGTTATGGTATCATCAAGAACTTAAAACTGTCGTTCAACAGTAGGTTTAATCCGTTGCTTTCTTTGTCAGTACAAACCAATTCGACCAGGTCCTCCTATCTTTATCATGTCAGCAAACCGGGAAACAAAACAATTGAACAGCGTTGTCCAGCATATGAAGGTCAGATGGTATCTCATTTTCACCAAATAAATTGGATCATGAGGTATCCAATTTTCTAATTTGCCTGTAAACAATGTATACAATCGTATGCTTACAACTTGCATGGAGAATGACATAGCGATGAGAAATAAGTTAGACTAATCTACAAATAAATTTACCACAGAATATTCAATGAAAAATGTCAGCTCGTTATGGTATTGTTTTTGCAAGTTATGGCGTCTTCGGACAAATATATGTATATATTTATATATACAAAAGTGTGTCAAAGACAACAGTGAAGAACTGGCCAACGATGTTTAAAGAAGGACGTGAGTTAACGAAAGATCTTCCGAGACCAGGTCAGGCGCATATTGTTGCGTAGGAAGATGCCATCGTCAAAATTAATGCAGCAATTCGGGTGGACCATCGCCGGAGCTTACGATCGCCACACTTTTGTCGCCATACACTGCCTGCATTCTACGATGAATGTCAACTGGTCGATATCCTTCAGCTGTTAGAAACCGAATCACCGCTCGCCGATAAACTCTGGACGGATTCCGTCTCTAACCCGCCATGTGTTCAACGGTGTGCTGAGGAAACTATGCGTCGGAGGATAATGCAATTTTGCAAACTTGACGGTTGGTATGTGCTGTTTACTTCATACGTGACATCTTCATGCGCATCGTACGTATGTTCACTTGGTGCAGTTAAGTTTAATTTGAACACGCCTCGAATATTTATATATGTTTGAATCGTTGGTGACAGTGAAAGAAGAGATGACATCAGACGCGTTGACTACACGTGCAAAAGACATTTTAATCTCTGCTGCACAAATCATGATGCCCAGCGTACCACATAAACATAACTACATAACGGAAGAAACGGGCTGAAGCTCAGTGAAAATAGGAAACAAATTCAAGCAAAAGTGACTTGAGAGAACCAGAACAACATATAGAAACTGTGCAAAAACAGTCAGAAGAGAAATAAGAAAAGACAACCCAAGGTACATAATGGACGAATGTAAAAACATCGAAGAACTTCAACACAAGGCAGGGTGGAAGATGCGTTTAATAAGTTAAGAACACCTACAAGAGATTTCCGACCAGTACCACATGTCATTAATGATAAAGAAAACACAATTTTAACATAAATTTAAGACATTCTGAAAAGATGGAGGGAGTACTGCGGGGCCATGTACGAAGACACTCCAAAGCTCCCAGTTACAATAATATCGAACGAAGAGAGAAAACCTGAACCTACATTGGACGAAGTACGCTCCTCGTTCGAAAAGCTAAAAAAAGGAAAGTCATCGGTGGTGCGATTACATCCCATCGGATGTCTTACTCCGTACTCCGTTGAACAGATTGAGGAGAGGATGGTCGAGCTGTTAGTATAGCGTTCTCGGTATCAACAGCCTGAGGTTGGAACCCCTGGTAGAATTAAACATATTTTAAAACTGTCGTGGGTGAACACACAAAAAATGTAACCCGTACAATGCGTAACAACTGAAGGGACTCGATGCTTTATTTCCCAGACACATAAATCGCCCTCCACGTATCGCAAGGTTAATAATACCTGTGATTGAATGTACGTTCACTCTAAAGAAAGGTAAACCTTTACGAACAGCAAACAAAGACTACGCCCGTCATTGAAAAGAGCTCGTCTAATTAGAACTAATCGTAGAGAAGAAAATGGGTTCAACTCCCGTTGGCGGCGCACTATAGTCGACCCAGCTGTAAATAGTTATCTAGATTTCTGTTAGAGAAAGAATCGCAGCTCAGAAGGGAGCTGTCCCTCCATCTCATAAACAAGCTGTGATCTCATACAATGAAGTCTCAAACAATTCATCCTCGAAAACAGTTTCTGCTTTGGGGCTACCTTTACCTTTGCTAAAAGAATGGTAAACTTTCAAAGCAAACAAACAATTCAATGGGAATGCACGTCATAATTTCTTCTTCCTCTTTCGTTCACTTGGAATATGTCAGCATCTGCAAAGCTGTATGAATCTCTCTGTCTTCTGCAGTCCACACATAGGTCCATATAGTTTCCCTTCCAGTGTTGTTTCTCTTGGGCAGTATGTCCGACTTAGTATCTCATACTATGGACAGTTCTGATGTATATGCTCCGCAGTCTTGGGTGCCTATCCACATTTACACATACTTGAGCTGCCATTCCTAAATTTTGTATACATATGGCTGCGGAGTAGGTTGTGTTGCGTTCTGATGCGCAGTAAGACAGTCTGCTCTTGCCTGCTTATGTTATGATAGTCATCTTGTATTTATGTTGGAAGCTCTATCATTGACTTAATCGTCTTTTTCTTTTGATGGTACGTAACTGGTACACCTGGTTGCTCGTCTGGGGCACCTTCCCTCGCCAGTGTGTCAGCTCTCTCATTTCCTGGTATTCCGCAGTGAAACGGTATCCACTGCACCGTGATTCTGCGCTAGTTGCTCAATGTTCACACTAATAAGTGTTGATCTGACAGCTTCCCAGATGATAGTGCTTAGAGTACTGATTTTGCATCTGTCAGAAATACCACAGGATACGGGCCAAGGTTGGTGTTCAGCAATTTTTCCATCGCCATTTTCATCGCTTGTATCTCTGCATCATAATTATGGCAGCATTTTCCTGTTGGTTCTGCAACTGTTTCCATGGTGTTATTTGGGTATTCTATACACACTCCTGCTCCTCCATTCTTTACTGCATTCTGTGCTGACCAATCTGTGTATACTTGTCACATAGAGCCTGTGGATATTCTTCATCCAAGAAAATGAGAGCAATTGTCTTACATTGCAAACTGTTTAGTTCATCCTTGCCTAATTGGTTGTTTGGACTCGTACTGATAGTCTATGCTGTTCTCTCCAGGGTGTTTGTTCTGGCACAGTTGTTAAAGGATTATCAATTTCAGGCAGTTCTGTGGCGTCTCTACGAAGTCGTTTGGCTTGGGGTACAAAGCTACTTCTTGTCAATCGTCCCATTGCTAGGACCTGGAATCTCTCCTTCATTGGGGGACTCTGCATATAGTTTAGCATATCTGCCTGTGTTAGCACCTTTGTGTCTCTACTTTCCCTTAGTCCGTGCACCCTCCGTAGTTTCTCCATCTTCACTATAGGCATTGATTTCATTGCCCCTGTAATAACCTTTAGCGCCTGATTGTGTACCTTATCTAACTCTTTCAATGTAGTGTTTGATGCTGGACACCAGGCAGCTGATCCATATTCCAGATGTGGTCGTATGTGTAAACACTGCTAAGTATTTTCTGTCCAGCTCCCCATGTGGTTCCAGCTAGTTTTCTCAGGATGGCTTACTTCCTTCTGGCTTTTCCTGCTGCCTTGTTGACGTGTTGTCTTCAAGTCAGCTAATTATCAAATGTAACTCCCATGTAGGTGGGTTGTTTATCTTCTGTTAGTAGCTCTCTATCTATCTTGATGTCTCTCACTTTTTGTTGTGGAGAGAGGGTGAAGAGCGTAGTGCTGCATTTATCTGTGTTGATGCTAACACACCATTTATTTGTCCATAGGGTTAAGGCATCTATTGCTCTTTGTATCATTTTTGTGGCGATTGTTGCATATTCATCAGTGCACTAGATCACCAGGTCATCTGCATACATTGCCACTTTCACTCCACTTAGCAGTTTGGTAATCAGGTCGTTAATGCAGAGTATGAAAAGTGTGGGGCTAAGCACACCACACTTCGGTACACCAGGGCGTAGTAACATTATCTTACTCTTCAGTCTATCTAGTTGTACTCTGGATCTTCTATTATGCAGGTATGCTTTTAACCATTTGTACATCCTACCTATTACTTTATTGTTTCTCAGTTTCTTAAAGAGTCCTTCTTTCCATACATTGTCAAATGCTTTCCTCATGCTTCTTGACTTGGAAAGCATCCTCAATCTCTTGGGAAAGATAAGTTGCTTGGTCCTCAGTAGAGAAGCATTTTCGAAAACACGCTTGCTGTGACACAAAGAGGTTCTCACTCTCAAGGTACCACTGCATCCTGAGATTAATGATACGTTCCATTGTTTTACAAAGACAACTTGTTAGGCTGATTGGTCTATAACTGGATGTTGTGGAATTGTCTATCCCTTGTTTTAGGAGCGGTATCATCATTGCTTCTCTCCAGGTCTGAGGGACTCTGCCTGAGGTCCAACTGGCATTGAAGATCTGTAGCAGTTTTGTCATAGCGCTTCATAATGATCGTTATACACAAATATTGAACAGATCAGACAAAGAAAACTGTGGGCGCCAAAACTAACAATCGAATATGTGAATGTTCGCCCTGGCTTACGTAACTTCTGAACGTAGCATATTAAAAAGATTTTTTTTCATGCAGGGAAAGATATCTGTGAAATAACATGATTATCAATCAATCAAAACCCGCAGCTCACTGCCACAAACTAAGAGAGCCTTGTAAGAGCCGATGACGGGTTCAGTCTAGCCCAGGGCTTCTCATTCTCAAATCCCCCGAGGGCCGCGTGATAATTAAAATGACCCACAGGCTGTGTGTACTTCAGGAGGACTGCATTTTCTGTCCTCTTCTTCTTTCTCCTATTATTATTATTCATCTTCTTGTCATTTTTATTCTTCTTTTTTTCTTCTTTTTCTTCTTCTTTCTTCTTCTTCTTCTTCTTCTTCTTCTTCCCGGACGTCACACATCACTATTTTATGAACTGACAAGGTTAGAAGCTTTATCTCACTTCGTTTAACCTGTGTCCTTCGTCCTGCCCAACTTTGGAAACAAACTAGAAGATACAACTATTATGATGATGGAGACGACACAAGCTCCTCTATCACAACAGAGGGAAGGCACTGTTGCGCGGTAAATGTATTTGTCAATGTCATTGAGCACAGCACACAATCGTGTAACACTCAAAATAGAACGTTGTGTAAGATATAGATTATATCCAACACACCCGTGAACTCATACGATATTTGATAACATCAGTCAAGCTGACGTTATGTAATTGTAACACTGTAAGCCGTGACCGAGTTGTCGTCGGGTCGAGAGAGGTACGCGTGTCCTAATATTGCACTTACGTATGAACGTTCAAAGTCAGTTAACCTTCATATCTTTCGTGCATATCTAACAAGGCACTGGTTCTCAACCTTCTCTGTCCTACGCATCCCTTTCACCATTTGTAGGCATGTCATTCCCCCTTTGCTAGGATAGTCTAACTCAAAGGTGTACCCCAAATAATATACCTATGGAATTGGAAATTGTTTCTTTTTCTGTACCAGTACATTCAAATTCACTTGAACTATTTTAAAAATTGTGTTTTACCTGTTTAATAGCAATAGTAAATGTTGGTGGAATTTAAACCATGAACAAAAGTGGTTAAAAAATATTCATGGCTAAATACTTAACATACTAATCTGAAGCATATTTGAAATAAACAAACCGTCCAATATACTAAGGTAAGGTAATACAATGATTGTATATGACGATTACAGTCAGTTATAAACGTTTCTTCCATGTTCAAAGAGCACTCCAAGGAGCACAAAGTAGATTATTTTCAATCGCAATAACTTTCAGGTGCAACATTGGTGGAAAGGCTGATTCACAGAGATGTGTCGATACAGATGGAAGCAATACACGAATCGCTCTTTCTGCTACCGTTGAGTAGGCATCGCACATCGAGTGCCATACTTTGGTCATTGAATTCTTATCGAACATATTTCCTGCTCCTGAATCAATGGCTACTTCCAACAGGAACGTTTATAACTGTTAATTTGAATGGATTTGTCACTAAATTTTAACTTCTCATCATTGGGTTCAGGAAAATATGCACTTAATTTATTTCCCAACATTATCAAATAAGCAACATATTTTGTTCTTCTTCAAGATCTTGAAGCACTTGATCGTCACCATTAGCATTAAGAACTAATTAGTTTATAAAACATTTTAACATTTTTTAATCTCGACCTTTTATTTCCATTTGTCCAACTTGGTTGTGAAAGCTTTCAAATAATCTGTGAATTTTATTATGTCTTTATTCTTTCCTTTCATGTGACGATTTAATTTATTAAGCTGGTAATACATGAAACGCAGCAAGATATGCACATGATCCATGCCACCTGCCCCAAACAGGTAAATAATTCCGTCTTATTCTGAACTTGACATAATAATTTGAGGTCATCTATAAGCACACTTGCTCGCTCAGGCACATTTCCTCTTGAATGTCATCATTTGTGTGGCAAAGAAGCAAATAGGTTGTATCCTTGTGTGAACAGTCGTGAGTTTGAAGCTTATCCTTTGACAAAATTCACAATTTGAATTTTATTATATCCAAAACCTACCCTGCTAAAGCTGGAAGTGCTTTTGAGGTTCGCATCTGGCGGTGGCTCATACCATTTGACTCTTCCCTTCTATAGATGGCTTTTTCAAATGATCTTGAAATGCAGAAATTGTCTCCACCACAGCTGGCTCTTCATCTGTACAGCAACAACAGACATTATTCCACATTTTCTGATTCAAAGAAATATTAAACTTTTCCAAAATGTCTGAAGACGTGGTAGTTTATTTCAACAGGAGAATATAAGAGAAACTTTCTTTAAATAAACCTGAGGGAAAATATATTACAGAGACCAGCAGCTGGGAGCACGATGCCACATCGATCCGTTCAACTGATTTGAAAATAAGCCAAAACCTACATGCTTGATGTCAATGGCCATGTTGTTGATTCCCATTTGAATAATACCGAATGATAGTGAAACTGTTGCCCGTTGTTTTCTATAAATCATTTCCAAACATAATTCCCCCATTTCTAGAGTGCATGATCTCCCCAATTACATGTGGTAATATAGAGTTTCCCCAATCTTAACAAAACAGAGTGATAGACAGGGGTGAACGTTAATTTTGTATTTCTTCACAGTACAATCAAGTGAAACGTCTTGTAGACAATTTATAGATTTATAGTTTGTAGAAAGATCAATCTTCCAACAGTTTCAATAGTGGTCCTAATATTTCACTTGATACCATCCTCACGAGGGAGCAATTACTCCCTGTTTGAGAACTCCGTTTTATCAGTTTAAGGACAGATAGTTCAGGCGTTCTAAAAATAATACTATTGGTAAAAACTGTCCGGAAACAGAAGAGGTCATGTGAGTTTGTATGTGCGTCAATGCAGCTATGCGCCGCATAATGTCCGTTGGACCGCTTATTCGACCGTGTTTCCATTAGGTTATAATAGGGTTCACAAATCTCTATTGGAGAACGCGAAGAAAGTGGACGTAACCTGCCCTAGCAAAAGCATACACCCGTGTATATCATGCTTTTTGTGTACAGTACAAAGTAGTTGCCATACCAGACGTATAATCGTATAGTAGATATGTCCTGGTAGGAATAATAAACGTCTATGTTACTACCTGTGCTACTGGCCTTGTGCTTTTATATTGTTATGTTAATGGGAATTTCCATACTTACAAATAGCAACGTTTGCAGTAAAATAATAATAGTAACCCATATAACTTTGCTAAGTATATGATACTGAATTCGTACAACACCTAAATTTGCATAACGTCATATTTCACAGACCGTATCGTGACGCTAAGCAAAGAAACACATGTATATGTTTGTTTATGTGCATGCGTGTCTATGCGTGTGTGTAAATATATAATTATATACTTATAAATATATATATATATATATATATATATATATATATATATATATATATATATATATATATATATATCCACACATACACACATACACACACACACAGTCCCCCCCCCCCCCCTCACCTCCCACATGCACAGACACAATAACTAGTTTGTTTAGAGCAATAACGCTCGTAACTTAGTTCATAGATGCGTCCCAATTTAAAATATATCATATTTCATGTTACTAATTAAATTAAATAAACAATAACAATTGATAGTTGTTGTTAGTGTTGTTGTTGTTGTTAGTGTTGTTGTTGTTGTTAGTGTTGTTGATGTTGTTAGTGTTGTTGATGTTGTTAGTGTTGTTGTTGTTGTTAGTGTTGTTGATGTTGTTAGTGTTGTTGATGTTGTTAGTGTTGTTGATGTTGCTGAATGTCCACAATTAGTATCTTTACTCTTTTGTGAACCAAGAGAAGAACCTTACGTGGCAGGTTGCAGGAGCTTTCCTCACATTCTGAGTGTACTGATGAAAGTGGTCCTGAGTACTCCAAACGGTTGTGCTATGCTTGACTTCATTTGCATGACGCTCACTATTACGGGGATCGCGTCGATCCTTCACCTCATTAGCCATACTGTTTTCTGGAAAATAGGTTTACAACGGCACAAAGTGTCGACCACTACTTACCTAGACCCAAGACACTCACTGGTGTGGTGAGAGACAGATATACAAATTGAAGATAAATAAAGTGAGATAGAGACAGTAAGATAGAGATATTGATAGGTTAAATGATAGGTAGATAGATGGATATATAGCTTGATAGATTGATTTATATATAGATAAATATGTATATATATATATATATAAAGTAAAGTAAAGTAATCCATAGCATTACTGCCGTAAGGGTGTGAGGTGTTTAGCGATCTCACATTTCAAAGGCTCGGCTATATGAGTACGGTAGCCATCTCCTCTCCCTTGCCGCTTTTACTTCCCGGAATGAACCGGTACCCATTTAAGGCTGGGTCGACCCAGGAGCCTTTGCGGTCTGAAAAAACATTACCGCCTCAACTGGGGAATGAACCCAGGATCACTCAGCGCTAACCACTGCGCTACGCTACATCTATATATACAGACATAAATATCCAAAGCTAGAAATATAGATAGATAAATAGATAAATAGACAGACATCCAGACAGACATACAGACAGACAGACAAACAGACATACATACAGACAGATATATATATATATATATATATATATATATATATATATAGATATACAGATATATAGATAGATATATAGATAAATAGATATATAGATAGACAGATAGATAGATAGATAGATAGATAGATAGATAGATAGATAGATAGATAGATAGATAGTTAGATAGATAGATAGATATAGTTTTAGGTAGAAGAGAGAGATTCAGGAAGAGTGTTTCAGGTACAAATTCATAGAGAGAGAGAGAGAGAGAGAGAGAGAGAGAGAGAGTTTTAGACAGATATTCGGAGAGAGAGAGAGTGAGAGTTGTTGTTGTTATCCCATAACTGCTGAGCAAGCCTGCTCTTGGCAGCTCAATGCCATTCTTATACAGGTCTTGTTCAGTTTCACTGCTCCGTACACAGTGTTGGCAATTGTCGGCAGTGCTTGTAAGAATCTTTTCCACATGTCCGCAAGCGCCTTGCTATCAATGAGTAGATGTCGAAGCTGTTTCATTAGGATGAGAGCAATGTATGCACATCCGCAGGTACTGATGAGTGATGCGGCTCAAGAGGCTACTGACTCTGGTATATTCTGTTCGGAACTGAAAGATGAACTCTTCTATGCAGTTTATTTATGTCACCGTTACTTTTTGACGTCTATATCCGCAGTAGGTTTGATGGCTCGATGTTTAATCTGGCAAGGCTCAGAGCTAAATCCAAAACAATGGAAAATCTCATCAGAGAGCTATTGTCTGTCTGATGATGCAGCCCTGGTGACACACGATATGGACACTCTACAATCATTAGTCAATTGTCTATCTGATGCCTGCAATATAATTTCACTCACTGTAAACGTGAAAAAAAACCGGTTGTTCTAAAACAAGTTGGAACCGCACCAATAAAAACAATTACGCTAAATCAAGATCGGCTCGATGGAGTTCAAGTGTTCAAATAGTTGGGCTCCACAGCAACAGCAACACTGTCACTCGATGAACAGATCAATATACGCATAGGGCAAGCAGCAACAACTTTCGACAGGCTGAAAGAAAGGGCATGGAACAACAGAAAGCTGACACTAAATATAAAGATCATTATATATCAAGCATGCGTGCTTGGTACACTGTTATACGGAGCGGAAACACGGACAACACATTCAAGACACGAGAAGAGGTTAAACAGTTGTCAAATGCAATGTCTTTGCATTATAATGGAACATAAAGTGGCAGGACAATTCAGAAATACTGAAACGCGCCAAGATACATTCCCTCTTCTCGATCCTGAGTAACAAGAGAATGAGGTGGTTGGGTCACGTGAAACGAATGTCAAATACCCGAATTCCGAAGCAGTTACTGCTGGGTGAACTCATATAAGGGATCAAGATGATGCAGTGGTCAGCGACCCATAGCTGACTGCTAGCGTCAGGGCCAGCGAATCATAGCGGCCAAGACCCTTCTACACCTCCACGTGGTGATCCTTGATAACAGGCTACAGCAGGGCAGATTGGCTAAGGAGAAGGAATCGAAGAGGGAATGCTAACCCGGTACTCAAAAAATGCTTGCTGAAGTCGGATGTGTTGGACCGAAAGGTTCAAATATCGCAGCCAAGCTGTAAACTACGACACAACGCATTCCGTTCTCTGTATTACATTCTGCTACTTAAGCCCTTTCAGGATTTGGTAGTGGGAGATTGAGAACGAACGAAGAAGAAGAAGAAGAACTCATATCGGGTACCAATTCACAAGGAAGACCTAAATTAAGATACAATGACATTTGCAAAAGATCTATAAACGATTTGACGATCAATCCAAATACCTGGGAGGAGATTCCTGAGGATAGAGCTACACGGAGAGCGACCTCGAGAACAGGCATCGAGAAATTAGAGCTAGGTCTGATGACAAAGATGGAAGACAAGCTACGCACAAGAAAGGAGCCTACATCACTCCATTCGAACTTGTTCTGTTTATACTCTGCTGTTGTCCCTGTCAACCGAGAATCGTCAAAATCAACCACGAAAGTTTATATTCCTCCAGGACAGATGCTGCCACAATCCTCTGCAACAGACCAGCTTACTGACCGTCTGTCAAGACGAAAAGGCCCTTCCACATTTTGGCTGTGACATTTCGCTAAAAACAATGCGGCCTGTTGTTCCCGTCGCCCACCTGTTCATCCAGATTTCCTGAGAATTATTCTTAATAATTCGTTTTACTGTGTGGTTACTGCAGGGTCTATCCAGTTGTTGATTAGAGGCTCCTATTTTTGCCAATCTGTTGGTCATCTCGTTCACTAGTAGCCCACTTTGTCCAGGGATCCATTGCAAGGTGATATTTATCCTGTGGGCAGTGATGATGTTTTTGATCGCCGTTTCCACAAAAAGAATATCTCCTTTTCTTTGTATGGGGTGTTCTTCAGCGCCCCCAGAACCGACTTGGAGTCACTAAAAATCACAAAGTCCATTGCAACAATTCGTCCAAGTTAAACTGTTGTTGCAAAATCTGAAATGCTGGTTCTATAGACTCGCCCTCCATTTCATCATATGGACGGTTTTTACCGCATGAAAAATAAAACTCGAATATGGACCCACCCAGGTATCTCATATGGATACCATATCCTGCAAAAGAGGTAAATTTTAACAATGGTCCATCCGTAAAGATCAGGACTGCCGAATAGCTAGAGAATGTCTCTAAGTCACATGTCTTCATGATATTAAGTGTAGTCTTCTTGATAGCCGCATTTTTTGTCAGGTGTATTTATGAGGGCAGGCAAAGATTTTCCCAAGGGATGGTCCAAAACAAAACCAATTTTACGTTTCTCTCTCCTCTGGTAGATGGTGAATTTGGTTTTCCTCTTCTGCTACATCCAGTGATGACAATTGCTTTAATCTTCTATTTTGCTTTGAATCCTATTTGAATAGTAATTTTCTTGTCTCTTGAATTTCTACCACTTCAGTCCATGCCCACTTTCTCCTGATATCTAGCGGTTCTATGTTGCCCTGTATCTCGCACGCCACTGTAGGTGTTGATCTCATCTCCCTACAAATTAGTCACGATTATGCACCTGGTCAATAGGTGAGATTTTATTTGTACTTACAGTGGTCTGTATGGGGAGGCTATAGTCCTTCACCGGTTGTACATATCCAAGATATAGTTGCCGAAGGGTTTATTTATCAGCTCCCCAATTTGTTTTAGCAAGTCCCTTTTTTAAGTTTAATCGCTTGACTGCTTTACCTCGAACATTGCAAATGTCGCTGCCAAATTTCAACTGTCTGTCCAGTGTTACTCCCATATAAACTGGGGTATCCTCTTTTACTTGTAATTCCCCATTCAATGTGATGTTAATTTATCTCTTTGCTTCTTTATGACTGTGGTAGTATAAGGTGTATACTGGTTTCTGTGTAATTATCTTTAGTTTCCACAGTTCGCAGTATACTCAAATTGTTAGTAGCGCACTGTTGATGTTGGCTTATGCCAAAAGGGGATACTTCTCGGTAGTCCAGATGGCGAGATCATCAGAAAACAATGCTTTTGACACGTTTAGATGTTTACTGAGGTCATTTATATAGATAAGGAAGAGAGGGTGCAGCTTAGAGGAGAGCCCTGGGGCAGTCCTTCTTCCAAAGTTCTTCTACTTGTTGTTGCATCTGCAAAGTTCGTATCTATGGTTCTGTTGATCAGGAAGGCCTGTTTCCAATTGATCATCTTACCTTCTATTCCCATTTTCCTAATTTTCATGAAAAGGCCCTTCCTCCAGACCCTGTCATATGCCTGCTGTAGATCAATACACACTGCTATAGATTTCTGAAATTCCGAACCATCCTTTCCTTCTGCAGTGGTTCAATAATTGTTATTCTAGGACGTTGATTGCTTCCAATATCGCCCAAGACTTTAGTGGTAGTATTTATCTTCCAGATCAGCCGATACAAGTGTCAGATCGGGTCGGCTGGTGGTACCGTGTACTCTGTGCAAGAGAGTTGGCGCGGTTTCCAGACTGTTGATAAGTGTAAGATTAGTACCATTACACAGCTCTTCAATCTCCTGACCTCTATTATTAAACTGGCAGTATCCAAGATTTGGCATGTGGGCATTCAAATCTCCCACCAACACTGTTTTCTTTGACGTAGTATCAAATTCAGGTGGACACGTTTTGGACGTTGGAGGGCAGTAAATGTTAAGTAGTATATATTTTGTATTATCTTTGCTCCATATATTTATTGTTTGATGGTCAATATCATCTACATGATTGTTAGTTACACTGGCTTGTGTATCATTCCTGACCAGAGTCATAATGCCCTGGCACTTGTTGCATTCACACTTATACTGTGTATAGCCCATAATGTTAATATGTCTTTGTAGAAGTATCGTTTCCTGGAGGATGGCTATGTGGGTTTGATGGTCTCGAAGTGCTTTGGTCAGCTCAGTTACTTTATTTTGTAATCCGGCAATGTTAAGCTGTAGTATGTTAAGGTTTCCGCTTGCTAACTTCTCGCATGGGCCTTATTAACCGAACCGACGACCGAGCTCGTTTGAAGAGTGTTTATTGTTTCCTAGCATTGGAGTTTTGGGTTGTTTTGCTGCGGACTTCTGCCTCCAAAAGAGCACACTGGTTGCGCCTTTCTCCAAGGATGATATATGTATTTGGCTTTGCTATTTCCTTCGTTGGTCATTTGGTGGTTCGCTGAGTCGATGGGGATGAGGTGGGATTCACAGAGTGCATTCCCCGCTAGCCACAGGTGCTGTCATTGCAGATCACACTGCTCTGTTCTGTGTTCAGGCATTTGCCTGTGGCTGTGTCACGTCCTCCCAACTATGCCTTCACGATCTCCCCCACCCCCTCCTACGCCACAACAGCTCCTACTTTCCAATGAGATCCAATCGCTCAACCCCACTTCTTCACCCTTAGAGCTATAGATCAGTATGATGGTAGTGCAATGTCAGATCACCCGGTGCTCTCGCTGCAGCTGTGATAATGGGCTAGGCCCGGATCCTGTCTGGGTGCATCTACCATTATTGGATGTTTAGTAGAGCTCTCGTAGGTTGACAAAGAAAAGTTGTGTATAATGGTAAGAACATTTAACCCATCGGTGGGGTTTGGGTTGGTAACAGCCAGAGCATATTCCACTCGTCGGTGAATACTGGACTGTCACCTTAAGGTGCCCCAAACTGCTCCCAGCCTAGTTATACCACCAGGTACTCAGTCGCCCCCATAGCAATCTCAGAAAACAATAGTGTCAACCCCGAGAAGGTGTTGCTATGGACACGTTTGTGCAGGAAAGGCCCTATGACAGAGGCTTACTGTCAGTAGGGCAGCAGCATCCGCGGCGATCACTGCACCCTGGATGTAAGAGGCTGTAGATTCGGATCAGCATCCATTTGATGTAGGTGGGACATTGTGCTCAGACCCTGCATCGACCCCCGGAGTGGGAGAGAAAGAGAGAGAGAGAGAAAGAGAGAGAGAGAGAGAAAGAGAGAGAGAGAAAGAGAGAGAGAGAAAGAGAGAGAGAGAAAGAGAGAGAGAAAGAGAGAGAGAGAGAGAGAGAGAGAAAGATAGCGTTTTAAATATAGATTCAGCCAATGTGAGTTTCATATGTAACACATTTACTTGGAGATAGAAGAGATAAAGAGAAGTGCTTCGATCAGAAGTACTCATTTAGTTTTCTTGCAAACTTTCTTATAAGGTTGCAGAGCCGGTATGATGGCTTTAACATTAGCCTTATACGGTTACAGAGCCGGTATGTTGGCTTTAACATTAGCCTTATAAGGTTACAGAGCCGGTATGATGGCTTTAACATTTGCCTTATCAGGTTGCAGAGCCCGTATGATGACTTGAACATTTGCCTTATAAGGTTGCAGAGCCGGTATGATGGCTTGAACATTTGCCTTATAAGGTTACAGAGCCGGTATGATGGCTGAACATTTGCCTTATAAGGTTACAGAGCCGGTATGATGAATTGAACATTTGCCTTACTTACATTAAAAATTTTTCCAACAACTTTTCTCAAACGTATAAATGTACATATTACGTCATAGTGGCAATGTGTTCATTCATAAATATATTGTCCAAATTGTTCAAAAAACTCCTGAGGGAAAACGTCAGAAATTGAAAGTTGAAGGGGTTTCGTGTGTGTAGACAGTTAATTAAAAACATCAAGATCAGGAAATGAACATTTTGCAAAAAACACAGTTTTTTTAAATAAAACAAAACCATATCTAACAAACCTGAAACAAAATTAGCAATAAATTAATGGTGCTGCGGTACAGAAGGTGAAAGGTGATAAATTGTTTACGTTGTTATCATCTGTTCTGTTAAGAATCGATATCACTGCACTCAATGCACACCTATAGGTGCTGATTCCCTCTAAGCAAATCGCAAAGAGTGTAGGTACTGATGGTTCCGTAGCTCGCTTGTTGTACACGCTTTTGCTCCGACCTATCAACCTGGCTCTCTTCTGGGCAGGCGTTTGGTTTCAAAACTTTGCAATATTTGCATCGCTAGTTCGTTGATTGCAGTGTCTTAATTAAATTTGTGGTCGTTGATGAACTTCTAAATTACCCTTCTATCCATGGTCATTTGTGACTCCTTTCATGTCTCTTGTGCTGACAGCACGGCACTATTGACCAACAAAGTTCAGGTTCTGGAACCATCTACAACTATTAGCCCATCGTCAACCAACACGTAATTGCTCGTATGCCTCAAGTCGCTATCAACCAGGTGCTTGACCAAGAGCTCAGAGAGACTGAGATGAGAAACTTGTCCAGAAGCAAATATTTCGGGCCAGACTCTCTCCCTGGTTGGATTTTGTGTGTCTCTAAGGGCTGACTACATACATTCGTTGCAAGATGGATGCCGAACAAGTTCCACAAGCGATGAAAGATGTCACTTTTGTTCATCTGCACTGACAAAAGGGCAGCCACCAATCCCGTGACAATCTAAGGGGCATCACTCTACCACTGATTGCATGTAACTTTCTGGCCCGAGTGTTGCTTAATCTCTTAAATGAACATCTGAAGCGGGGATTACTACCGGGTGGGTTGTGGATCAACATGTTTTGATAATCGTAGCCCGACAAATTCAGGAAAAGCGTGAACAGCATCGTGCCTTTCATATAGCCTTCGTTGACTGACTAAGGCATTTGACACGCATAACAGAGGCACGCTGCGACACATTATGGCCACATGTGACTGTTACGCGAAATTCATAACAGGGGCTCGTGAATGCCATTGCGACATCATGGCACGGGTCCAAAACGAGAAGAGAGAGCTGTCTGCGCATGTCCCAGTAACTAATAGTGTGAAGTAGGGTTGTGTTCTCTCACCCATACTTTTTAGCAAAGTGTTTGTCCTGCTCTCTCTGAGGCCGTGGAAAAGACTGCTACGGGCGTCAACATTAGCCACATGATGTAGCGGTGGAGTGGGATGGTCTCTTCTAAGGCGTCTACGATCCATGACGAAGGTATCACTAGCTTTCATTTTGGACCCCCTATTTACACTGCGAACACACGAGAAACACACTCTACGATACAGCTGTTAAACACATTGGCCCACTCACGCGCAAGCATAAGGACTGGTTTGACGAGAACGATCTAGAAATACAGGGCCTTCTCGATGCAAAACATGAAGCGCACAGGGAATACCAGAGGGACACACCATCTCCGGCAGCAAAAGCTGCCTTCAATACTGCTCGCAAAGCTGTCCAGACCAGGCTTAGAGAGATGCAAGACTCCTGGCTCATCAAAAGAGCTGACGAAATTGAGATGTTCGCCGAGCGTCATGACACCAAACGGTTTTACGAGGCACTGAAAGCTCTCTACGGCCCGCAGCCCTCTAGTAATACTCCAGTTCGCAGTGCGAATGGGGTACTGCTAACAGATAAGGTTCAGATTCTAGACAGATGGGCAGACCACTTCTGCAAAATACTAAACCACCCATCGTCCATAAATGAAGAGGATATCCGGCGAATGCCGAAGGTGGAACTGAACCTGGCGTTGGATGAAGTCATTACTGAGGAGGAAGTCGACAGGGCAATCAGTTCACTATCTATAGGAAAAGCTCCAGGAGCTGATGCAATACCAGCAGAGGTATATAAGACAGCTGGCCCATCCCTCACCAGAAGGATCACTGAACTCTTCTTTCACATGTGGGCTGAAGGTAAAATTCCGCAGGAGCTAAAGGACGCCTCAATCGTTCACCTGTACAAAAGAAAAGGCAACCGTCAGGAAAGCGACAATCATCGTGGAATATCGCTACTCTCCGTAGCAGGCAAGATCCTAGCGCGCTTACTGTTAAACAGGCTCAACAAACACCTTGAACAAAAGCCACCACCTCCCAGAACGCCAATGTGGATTCAGAGCAGGAAGAGGAACAGTGGACATGATTTTTGCCGCTCGCCAAGTACAAGAGAAGTGTCGAGAACAAAATCAGGCCTTGTACATCACATTTATTGATTTGACAAAGGCATTTGATACAGTAAACAGAGGAGGGCTGTGGAGGATAATGTCTAAGTTTGGCTGCCCCAACAAGTTCATAACAATGGTGAAACAGCTACACGAAGGCATGTGTGCTCGTGTACTGGACAGCGGTGCAATCTCTAAAACGTTTCTAGTATCAAACGGAGTAAAACAAGGATGTGTACTCGCTCCGACTTTGTTCAGCATGATGTTCGCGGCCACAATGACAGACGCTTTCAGATCATTGGAGCTTGGAATACCCATAAAGTACTGCACAGATGGCAAGTTACTCAATTCCAGAAGAATGAAGGCCAAAACCAAAGTGGCTGGCGACATAATCAGGGAACTTGTTTTTGCTGACGATTGCGCTCTAATGAGCAACTCAGAACTGAACATGCAGGTTGGAATGGACCAGTTCTCTGCCGCATGCGAAAATTTTGGCCTGACCATAAATGCCAAAAAAACAGAGGTCATGTACCAACCAGCACCAGGCATGCCGTACACAAAACCAGAGACTCAGCGGGCAGACGTTGAATGCCGTAGACAAATTCACATATCTGGGCAGCACGCTGTCGAGATCTGTCAGCCTAGACGATGAGGTGGCAAGCAGAATAGCAAAGGCCAGCACAGCCTTTGGTAGAATGCGCTCGATGGTCTGGGCACGTCGTGGCATCAGCGTCAAGACCAAACTAACCCTACTATACGCTTGCGAAAGCTGGACTGTATACTCTGGACATGCAAGGAGGTTAAACCACTTCCACACAGGTTGCCTGAGGCGAATATTCCACATCCGATGGCAAGATCGTGTCACTGACATCGAGGTTCACTCGAGGGCTAACATGCCCAGCATCCATGCACTGCTAGAAAAAGCACGACTAGGATGGGCCGGGCACCTCGTCCGTATGTCAGACGAGCGGCTCCCAAAGAAGCTTCTCTACGGCAAGATGAGAGAGGGATGGTGCGAGAGAGGGCGCCCAAAGAAACGTTTTAAAGACGGTCTGAGGGACTCACTAAAAAGTTGTCAGATAGACATCGACACCTGGGAATGTCTTGCGCAAAACAGATCTGACTGGAGAAGCGCAGTCAAATCGGGTGTAGCTGCCGGTGAAGATGTCCGTGTTGTGAAAGCCCAGAACAGACGCGAGACGCGGACATCCCGAGCAACGGGAACACCATCCCCTTCTACAAATCTCGTGTGCCCGATATGTAGCAGATGTTTTCGTGCTCGCATTGGCCTATTCAGCCACATGTACACCCAACAGGGAAATCTGTGACAAGGATGATGTCGGCGGTCCTCATCGACAATGATGGACAGCTATTATTTACACTGCGCCGTAAACACTAGCTCAGAGCAGTACATGTAGATCACTATGGGCGGGTTCTCATTTTGCATGCTCTCATTATTGGCTTACCATAAATACAATCAAGGCTTTAGTCAGTCTTTTAATTCATTTACAAGATCCGAAACAATTTTCTACTAAACTGCGTGTCAGATCTAAATGATATTTCGCATGTCAAGTCAGGTCATCCCGTAACCGATGAGGTCGTTGGGGCACACATGAAGACATCATCACAACCCCAAGCCATCGTTCTCTGTCAGCAGCCACTGCCTGTGCCTCTTCTGGTCGGAGATTGGTCCATTCTTTTATGTTGTCCTCCCACCTCTTTTTGGACGGGCCTCTTCGTCTTCTGCCGTGTACCTTTACGTGGAGGATCGTATTTGCAAGACCATTTGATCTCGATATGTGACCGTACCAAGCGAGTTTCCTTCTTTTGACAGTTGCCAAGAGGCCGTCAAAAGGCCTTTTTGCTGTTGTAATTTTCTCTCGTATTTCCTCATTTGTAACTCGATCTGTGTATGGGACGTTTAAAAGTCTTCGGAAACGTATCATCTCGAAGGCCTGTATCCTTCAATCAAGGTCAGCTGTAACTGTCAATGTCTCACAAGCATAGAGGAATATTGACAGGACCAAAGTACGCATTTATCTGATTTTCTTGCAAAGAGCTAACATTTTATCTTGCTAGATTTTGTTAAGCCGTGGAAGCGCCGCTATTGTCTTTGGCTATTCTTGCCAACACCTCACATTTTGATCCTTCAGCACTGACACAGATATTTAAAACGGTCAACCAGCTCGAGTTCCTGGCCATTAGCTTTTATCTTACGATTGAAGCCCTCGGCGTTGTTGGTAATTCATTTTGTCTTTCCAGCGTTTATCTCTATACAATAGTCAAGATCTGTTTCATCGAGCCTTCTTACCCATTCCTGGAGTTCTGCTCCTTACCCCACCTATTCGTCGATGTCATCTGCAAAACGAAGGTTGGTAATCGATTGGCCCCCTATCTTGACAGTAACAACGTGAACTCCAAGTGCGTCACTCACAATTTCGTCAAGGGATATATTGAAAAGAGTTGGAGAGAGTGTATAATCCTATCTCACACAAAATGATGTGCGAAACCAGTCCATCAGTGATCACTTAAATGAACTTCTCTTTGCCGATGACCAAGCACTAACAGCAACCTCAGAAAAACAACTGCAGGAACATATCAACAATGAGATCTGTATGAAATAATTTGTGTTTGTTGCGTTCGTCTGATTTCTATATTCCCAAAAGGCGGTGAGCTTGCACTATGTTTTTATTTTGCGCCAGTCGGCCCAGTGCATCCGACTTCGACATGCATTTTATGGAAGGGTCAGTTTCCTCTTGACGTTTCTAAGGGTTTGCTTCCCCGGGATATCGGCCGATGCTGTAATTCGGGTTGCGAGTGTGTCTCTTAACCACTAGCCCAGACCACCCCCTTAGATTATAATATGAAAATTAACATAGAAAAATCTAAAGTTATGATGATGTAAGACAAGAAATAGGAACAACAATATTCATTTTTAAAAAAAACTAAAAGGTAAAACATGTGAGATATTTTACGTACTTGGAACTATTATCGTGTATAGAATCCCGTGTGCCTCTTTCGAAGTTGGTGCCGATGTTGATCTTTGGCTGTCGACTGTCCTGCACCGTGTAATATAAGCTTCTTACCCAGCTTGCAGATGTGCTCCCCAATGATTCACGTTACAATTATTTTGATTAAGGGTTGTGACCGACACCTCTGATCATTCTGATTCAGAAACGTTCGTTATAACCTGATATGAGCAGACAACAAGCCAATAAGCGAGACTGCTCTTTTAGGTGTCATGTACACCTTTATCGTACGTTCACTTATCTCTCGCCCTCACATATGACCAGAGCCGATCACTGTGAAGACTACATGAATACCTTGTCCAGTTATCTATGCATGCGTACGTTCACTTATTTCCAGTTGATAATAGAAGAGCCACCATTCACTACAAAAGGCACAAAATGCAATGACTCCTGGAGCATTGTGAAACAGCCTTCTAGATCTGCTCTCAAATTCCCAATATCGAATCTCCTCTCTTTTTAAAGACCATTTTAGCATCACCAAAACCAAGATGGTGGTGGCAATTGGTACCCAGTCCCTACCTTGGTGACTGGTCAGA
Source organism: Ariolimax columbianus (assembly GCA_036924085.1). Classification (NCBI taxonomy): domain Eukaryota; kingdom Metazoa; phylum Mollusca; class Gastropoda; order Stylommatophora; family Arionidae; genus Ariolimax; species Ariolimax columbianus. Next base: position 24,283,686 of record JAVGWX010000003.1, read on the forward strand.
CGTCAAATTCACTCGCCCACTCCATCCTGGAATCATGTTATCTCATCTCTACTTGTCACTCTGTCACTCTACATGTCACAGCCTGGCGTGCGATTACTTGCCGCTAACTTTCCTAAGCTTTGTAGTCGTGTGAAAAATTATTCTGTCACTAAGCTAGGTAGTCATGTGTAAAATTCTTCTGTCACTAAGCTAGGTAGTCATGTGTAAAATTCTTCCGTCACTAAGCTATGTAGTCACGTGTAAAATTCTTCTATCACTAAGCTATGTAGTCATGTGTAAAACTTTTCCGTCACTAAGCTATGTAATTGATTGTAGATTATCCCTCGTTATTTCTTGACTTTGCACTGTTCACTGAAGCACGTTGTTGCTATTAACAGAAGACACAAATCCCACCTTACATATGTGATGTGTGTTTCATATGTCCAGAATTTATGTGGAACGAACAGTTGACCAGAAAGTATAAACAAAACACTACAGACTAGTACACCGTACAGATTATATAAATATCATATTCAAACCTTTTTTAGACTTGCACGCTAGTAGAATCTGGCACCACTTGTTCCTTTCTCAATGTTTGCCAGCTTGAATATCTTGTCTAACGTCAGAGCTATTCCAGCGTGAGTTTTACTCGTGGCAGGTTTTATGAAACTGCACATGTCTGCACGGGTAGGGGCCAGCCATAGTTGGCAGCCCGGTTCTTCAGGTTCGAGAGTATGATGGCCACTGAAAAAAGCAGTCACTAACCAAGGATCTAAGTACTGGAAGTTGTTTGTTGCTGATCTTATAGACGGGTTCAGGTATGATTATCACTGACGCTTTACCAGTCATTGACCCTTTACCAGTCACTGACTCTTTACCAGTCACTAACCCTTTACCAGTCCCTGAACCGTTACCAGTCATTTACCCTTTACCAGTCATTTACCCTTTACCAGTCACTGACCCTTACCTGCCATTGACCATTAACCAGTCATTTACCCTTTTCCAGTCACTAACCCTTTACCAGTCTCTGACCCGTTACCAGTCACTGACACATTACCAGTCACTAACACATGGCCAGTCACTGACCCATTACCAGTCACTGACACATGGTCAGTCACTGACTCATGGCCAGTCACTTACACATGGCCAATCACTGACCCATTAGCAGTCACTGACGCTTGGTCAGTCACTGACCCGTTAGCAGTCCCTGACACATGACCAGTCATTTACCCTTTACCAGTCACTTACCCTTTACCAGTATCTGACCCGTTACTAGTCACTGACCTTTTACCAGTCACTGACCCTTTACCAGTCATTGACCATTTACTACTCACTGACACGTTACCAGTCACTTACCCATTACAAGTCACTGAACCTTTACCAGTCATTGCTCTTTACACGTCACTAACCCTTTACCAGTCACTGCCCCTTTACCAGTCATATACCCTTTACAAGTCGCTGACCCTTTACCAGTCATTGACACGTTACCATTCACCGACTCGTTACAAGTCGCTTACCCATTACCAGCCACTGACCCTTTACCAGTCATTATCCCTTTACCACTCACTGACCCATTACCAGTCACTTACCCTTTACCAGTCACTGACCATTTACCAGTCATTGACCCTTTACCACTCACTCACCCATTACCAGTCACTGACACATTACCAGTTACTGACACATGGCCGGTCACTGACACATTACCAGTCACTGACACATGACCAGTCACTGACCCATTAGCAGTCACTGACACATGGCCATTCACTGACCCATTAGCAGTCTCGGAACATGGCCAGTCACTGACCCATTAGCAGTCACTGACACATGGCCAGTCACTGACACATGGCCAGTCACTGACACATGACCAGTCACTGACACTTGGCCAGTCACTGATACATGACCAGTCCCTGACCCATAACCAGTCACTGACCGATTGCCAGTCATTGACACATGGCCAGTCACTGACCCATTAGCAGTCACTTACACATAAGCAGTCACTAACCCATTACCAGTCACTGACCCTTTATCAGTCACTGACCCTTTATCAGTCATTGACCCTTTACCACTCACTGACCCATTACCAGTAACTGACACTTGGCCAGTCACTGACACATTACCAGTCACTAACACATTACCAGTCGCTGACACATTATCAGTCACTGACACATGGCCAGTAACTGACATATTACCAGTCACTGCCGCATTACCAGTCGCTGACACATTACCAGTCACTGACACATTACCAGTCACTGACCCATTACCAGTCACTGACACATAGTCAGTCATTGATCCATTACCAGTCACTGACACATGGCCAGTCACTGACACATTACCAGTCACTAGACCATTACCGGTCACTGACACATGGCCAGTCACTTACACATGGCCAGTCACTGACCCATTACCAGTTCCTGACACATGGCCAGTCACTGACCCATTACCAGTCACTGACACATGGTCAGTCACTGACACATGGCCAGTCACTAACACATGGCCAGTCACTGACTCATTAGCAGTCACTGACACATGGCCAGTCACTGACCCATTAGCAGTCCCTGGCACATGACCAGTCACTGACCCATTAGCAATCACTGACACATGGCCAGTCACTGACACATGGCCAGTCACTGACACATGGCCAGTCACTGACCCATTACCAGTCACTGACCCATTACCAGTCACTGACACATGGTCAGTCACTGACCCATTACCAGTCACTGACCCTTTACCAGTCACTGACACATGGCCAGTCACTGACCCATTAGCAGTCACTTACACATTACCAGTCACTGACACATTACCAGTCACTGACCCATTACCAGTCACCGACCCTTTACTAGTCACTGACCCATTAGCAGTCACTGACCCATTACCAGTCATTGACACATTATCCGTCACTGACCAAGTTTCTAAGAAGTGGGGTTTTTTTGTGAAACGATGGTGTTAGGTATGTAGGATGGTCATTGACCCATTAAAAGTACCTGACACATTGCCAGTCATGAATGTGTACATGGCAGTTCACAATCTTAAAAATTGAAAGAGGGCATCGAGAAACAAACATAATTCAACAATCAATAATTAAAGGAAAGTAAAGATTGTCTAGATTATATACCTGTACACACTCACCCACACCTACACATACACACCTTCACACACGCACACGCACACGCACACACACACACACATACACACTCACACACACACACACAACACACGTGCGCACACACACAGACACACACATACACCACCCACACTCGTGCACACACACACTCACACACACACACACGTTCACACACACGCTCACGCGCACACACACACATATATATATATATACATATATTTGTAGACAAGAAAAAAAAAGCACTATAAATAAAAAGCGCTCATTTTTCTATACAAAGAGAAGCAATCAGTAAATAATCTGGAAGTTATAAAGACATTTTTAATTGCGTCCCTTTATTTTGCTAAATGACGTTTTGCTGGAGAAATGGATGGTGTACAATATATTTTCAATTGTTCTGTTATCTAAATTATTGACACAAAAACTCTACTATTACTTTAGTATGCATGACCATTTCAAAGAAGAAATGAGAAAAGATTTTTTTGTTCCCTTGTTTTTGGAATATTAACTTGTTTGTTCCTATTATAGATGTTTCGGAAGAAGGCTTGCCAGTTTCTTTTGCTTCTTTTAGAGCTTCCTCTTTTGATTTTATGGCAATTGATGCACTATGATTCACATGTCGTAGAAGCGACATTTCATTTACTTAAAATGATTTGTTTCCATTTGTTTGATTGTAATCAAATTATCGAAGTGTATTAGAGTATAAGATACAGACGACCTTTTCAAATAAATGTCCATGCCAATACGGACGTTTGGGAAAAATCTATTTTCATATAGTGTGACTATCTTTTTCGAGACAATGCAACAATAGATAAATAGAAGGAAAGGAAAAGCTGCAGTGCATGCACTTGTCACTCGGGATTTCGTTTTACTTCAGTATTTGCTATAAGATATTGTTGTATGTTTACGAGAGTTAAACTCAGTGTTTACTTGTAGATCTATCATTATATGTTGTGCAACATTGCGTTTAAAAAAAATATATTAATTCTTATTTTCCTGATGCCTCTCAAAAGCATGTTTTGGATTTGAATGAAGATCTAGGTAATAGCAAGGGACAGTAGGTGGATGGTAACAGAAGTTAATTTGGAGTTGTTTTTTAGACAGCTCTGCAGAGAAGGCTTGTTTAATTAGTATTACCTTCAGTGTTTTGAATAGACAGACATGACAAATTAGACCATATTCTAGTAGTACTTGATCACATCATGTCTCATCTCCAAATAATTATTGATCACGGTCTGTCTGATCTCTGAGTAGTGTTTTATCACAGTCTGTCTGATCTCTGAGTAGTGTTTGATCACGGTCTGTCTGATCTCTGAGTAGTGTTTGATGACGGTCTGTCTGATATCTGAGTAGTGTTTGAGGACGGTCTGTCTGATCTCTGAGTTGCGTTTGATCACAGTCTGTCTGATCTCTGAGTAGTTTTTGATCACGGTCTGTCTGATATCTGAGGTGTTTGATGACGGTCTGTCTGATATCTGAGTAGTGTTTAATGACGGTCTGTCTGATCTCAGAGTCCAATTAGAACACAGTTTATATAATTTTCAAGTAAAATTTGATCACATCATCTCTGTTACTGGAATAACGTTGGATCACATGATCTGTCTATTCTCTGAGTAATAATCTCATCTTCCACCAACCGATATTCCCAGCCTGTCTCATCTCCGTCTAACATTTGACCACATCCTGTCTAATCGCTCAGTAAGGTTTAATCCCAGCTTGTCTGATCTCCAAGGAACATTTGATCACAGTTGGTGTGATCTCTACTAACTTCTGATCCAATCCGGTCTAAAAAGTGTATAAGGCTGAAATACAAATAAAAGCAGGCTGGTAGTTTAACACAAGAAAAATGGCGTGTCGACCTGGGCAGACCTTCATCAAAGACTGGACACATGAGAACTACTAACTATTATTGTGGAGTTGATATGCCACTGCTGGGGTTTGCTAGGGGAGATTTATGAGGCTGATGAATAAAGCTCGTTTGCTCCTGTTGTCACCGCGAACTGTGTAGGTTAATTTTAATTTTAGAGTGATAAAAAAATGTACCAAGGTCAAACAATCGAACAACTTGCTCTTCCCAGAGAACAACACAAGCAACAAAATATGAATTAGCTCAAACAAAAATTAGCACATAATATAAAGATATTCCTGAACAAAGTATGGTTTCAGCATCTTGAGTAAACTATACAGACGATGTCTGACGGAATTCAGTGGAGCAAACATACTAACAACATTTTGAAATTCAGTCTAATTATCACATTCAACGTGCTGGAAAGATGCTGAGAAATGTCTGACGGAATTCAGTTTAATGACCAGCTTCAAATGTGATGCAACAATTCTAGCAGTATCCCATCTGTTTGTGGTATAATGACCATGTTCAAATGTGGAGCAAAGATTTGGTTGCCTGCCTTTTTGTTAGAAGGCCAACCATGAAGCGATGATAGCAATGTTTGGCGGATTCAGTGTAATAACCATCTTTAAACTTGAAGGAGGGATCAAGATGCTGAGCAGCGCATGAGCTGTAGCGGTCAGCGACCCATAGCTGACTGTTAGCGTCAGGGCCAGCGAACCAGAGCTGCCAAGACCCTTCTACACCTACACGCGGTGATCCTGGTTAGCAGGCGGCAATTGAGCAAACTGCCTAAGGCGAAGGGATCGAAGAGGGAATGCTAACCCGGTACTAAAAAAATGCTTGCTGAAGTCGGATGTGTTGGACCGAAAGGTGCAAATATCGCAGTCAAGCTGCAAACTACGACACAACGCATTCCGTTCTCTGGACTATATTTTGCTACTTAGGCCCGTGTCAGGGTTTGGTATCGGGAGATTGAGAACGAACGAAGCCAAGCCAAGCCAGACTTGAAGGAAAGATTGCTTGCCCATCTGTAACACGAGATTGTTCTGCTAGTACTTGAGTATCTCAAACTGTCACACCGTGAATGGTAGGAATGTAATAAAAATGAAGGAACGCCAAGAGTTGTCGTTGGTATAGAGAAACACGACATTATTAGGTACATGCTTGATTTCTATCAATAAAATCGATGTGTACTCTGGCCCAGACCTAATCATTTATGATAGTAATCACAGCCACACGTCAGCTTCTACAAAGTAACACTTCCATCAAGGGGAGGGGACTAGGACGAGTGATGTCGTCGATAGCATATACATGCGATCTTTAGACACGTGACTACACGTACAATGATGGTACTGATAATTTGATGTTTTCAATTTACATGAAGCAGGGGTCCACCACTACAGCCGGCACCTTCACATAAATCCTATATCCGAACATGTGCAGTGGTGGTGGATTTAATAGAAATAATGTTACATGATGAGGTTGCTAGCTTCATGTACAACCTTCTTTAATAGTATTTTATAAGATGTTAGAAAGGTTACAATGGTTCTATTCCTGCCAGCTCGGGTACAACTAGTGTGACAGGTGATTATAGTTGAGACCAGAGCACGGAGAAAAATCTTCTCAACATTTTTGAGGAGAAAGAAAACGATCAACCAACAAAGCATTTTGAGGGGAATGCAGAGAGGACTGTCAGATGGAAATCTGATCTTCAATTTGAGGGAATGCAGAGAAGACTGTCAGATGGAAATCTGATCTTCAATTTGAGGGAATGCAGAGAGGAGTGTCAGATGGAAATCTGATCTTCAATTTGAGGGGAATGCAGAGAGGACTGTCAGATGGAAATCTGATCTTCAATTTGAGGGGAATGCAGAGAGGACTGTCAGATGGAAATCTGATCTTCAATTTGAGGGGAATGCAGAGAAGAGTGTCAGATGGAAATCTGATCTTCAATTTGAGGGGAATGCAGAGAGGACTGTCAGATGGAAATTTCACCTTCAATTTAAACAGTGGATATATGGTAATCTTATCGAGTGATGTTGCATACGCGGGTGGATACTAACTTTTCTCTGAGACATCAGAGTGGATATTCTCTGATAAAGAAAGGGGCAAATCTTTGCCGGACAGAGCAGAGTTTCCCAGCCAGCACCTTCAGTTCCGGAGTGAAGATGGAGACAGTTATATATTCGTCTAGACACAGTTAACAAGGAAGGTTATAGTGACGAATCGATAATCTTTGCCTCGGATGGATGCAAATCTTCAACTTCCGTATCAATGTACAAGGAGAGATAACTCGAATATTCTATGGAAAAAATAAACCGTTTACAAAATGAAAGCTAAAGCCAGATACTCTGGACCGTAACAACAAATTACAGCGCACTATATTAATAAGCAAGGCGTATGAAGAAAGAACAAACGAAGAAATCTCTAAATAGTGCAGACTACTGATCAGATCTATCGTATGGGCTAAGCATACAAGTGATTCGGTTTACTCAAGGAATTAGTATTTTTCAACGAGACAATAAGTGCTTGTCAGATCATCACACCACAGTAACTGACTTGTAAAGCCTGTGGTAACTGACTTGTAAAGCCTGTGGTAACTGACTTGTAAAGCCTGTGGTAACTGACTTGTAAAGCCTGTGGTAACTGACTTGTAAAGCCTGTGGTAACTGACTTGTAAAGCCTGTGGTAACTGACTTGTAAAGCCTGTGGTAACTGACTTGTAAAGCCTGTGGTAACTGACTTGTAAAGCCTGTGGTAACTGATTTGTAAAGCCTGTGGTAACTGACTTGTAAAGCCTGTGACTGAAGGCGTTTTAGACCACACGTATGATGAGAAGGGAGGAAGCCCTAGAAGACTGATCAGTGTGTATAACCGGCGAGCTGCAGTATTCCTTCTCACGTATAGATTGTAAGACCCAGTTGTGGGAAAGAAATGATATGTTACTTGCGCTCTGCACTATGTGTACAGTCAACTATGTCTAAAGTTGACAATAGTATCATGAAACATACATTAATCCGCCACACGTAAGCACATACATGCTTTATTAGTGGCTTTTTGAAAGGATTTCTGTATTAGTGGTCTTCGGCTCATTGTTACAAACAACTTTACTATAGCCAGGTCTGGCTGGGCTGGACGTCCCGTTGTTTAATGAAAGTGAAACGTCTGTTATAGCCTCTCCTTTCCAGGTGTAAAGATTGCCGCTGGATTTACTCGGCTTGCTGGGCAGGAGTTTCAGTGCCAATGGTCTCTCCTACATTGTTATGTCCCCAGCAGAACCTTCATACGGGGCCCCATGTTTCTTACAAAGCCTGCTGGGAGGCGCGACCGAGTAGCAGTCGATATAACTGGGTGGACAGATTGGCAGCCAATCTAAGAGAAGGTAAACTCTTTGACTCTAAATCCGGGTAGACGAAGATCGTTAGCCTGATCAGGCAGTTCGCCTAGGAAAGGGGGGACTCTGATTTTAAACTCACAAGTGCCAGGGAAGGCTGGCTATTCCTTGAACGATGAGAGTATCATCGGATGTCTCGAGTAACTAGCATCTGATTTAAGTGATGAAGTGTTGCGCAGTTCGTCGACCTTACTCTCTCACCCGAGTCTAACTTTAACCAGTGGCAAGACAGCACGACTGGATATGGATTCGGGTGCAGTGGATGACCACGGCTGCTCAAGTGCCTCGTTATGTTCTGCGCTGTCCAGGACAGCAACAGCACATTTGCTGTCGTGGTAGCCTGATGACGAATTTCTTGCTTAGCTGGCTGGGTTTGAGCAGGGCAGGACAAATCTAAAAACGCTTTCCCTGTTCGTTGCTTACTACTTTTTCATTTACCACCTGTCCTACCCCCTTTCGTTCCGTGCGTTTGTTTGGATCTCTCCCTGACATGGACTCCTAGGTAGGTAAGACATCTTGTCACCTCCAGTAATAACGAGTGACCCCTACACGCCTCCGGTCTAAATGTCAGCAAGGTGCCACGAGAGTACGTGTGCATTTTCGCTGCACGGTTCAGCGATTTGCGCTCACACGTTGTGGGGAATAGGGGACGATAGGCTTAGAGTTCGACCACAACCAGAATACAGCACATTATCAAATAGGTGTATCTTATTTCACATATACTAATTTTTGTATGATCCTCATGTGGTGTTCGTCGATGAAACACTTCTTAAATTCATTCGAGTTTGGAAGAGAATGAAATATCACATAATATCCGAAGGTGAAGTGTCAGCGGCAAGTCACAGCTTCTCGACCGATAGTTTTATGCGCATGGTCTATATAGACTATGACGCCTTTGAATACAGAAACTATCTGTAGACATACATCCTATCATGTGCTAAAAAATGTCGAAGGTTAATTGGGTTTGCGCTGGAAACGAGCTCGGGAGGGTTTGACAGTCCTGCTCTAAACAACGAGAGCTTTTGTCGTCATGTTACCTGTTTTCTAGTATGACACGGATGGTAATCACTTGTTGTTAGGAGGCGTTTCCTTGTTTTCTGCTAGATATAATGATCATAATCACATCGCTGATCAGTCCTGATTATGTGAAATTAAGGACCACTTACCAATTATGGTCTACAGAACGTAACGGTTGATGACGAATCGAGCGCAGAAAGGTCAAAGCCCGAGCTTTAACTGCGTGCAAATCTGTTCTTATTGCTGCTCTCCCACTGTTATATGTTCTAATGAACTTTTCGTGCCATTGTATATTTCACTGGCCTGTATTGGTAGCACAATATGTGTGTCTGCAGTTAGAATTCAGTGCGACGCACAGGTTGTGAAGGATTCACTTGTTCAGGATTTTAAAGTTGATAGAAACCGAATGTAACGAAAAGCGGTTGTTTACTGCCAGAGATGAAACCGTTTAGTGTATGTATTGTGGCTCTGCTGTTGCTGTTTATGACAGTGTTGATTGCTCCTGTTGTAGAAGTGCACGGACGTAATTGGAAAGATGAAGTTCTTAATCCATGTAAAGCTGAAGGTTACTTGGGAGACGTGGCACTAACGCACGACGAATACAGAACAAGCAAGAAACTATTAATAAGGAAAACGACAAACGATTCTTTGTTTGAGTTGCAAAAAGAAGATGATTGCGTCAGTAAGAAAGACAGTTCTGCCCAGGATGAGAATAAAGAAGAATTACAATCATTTAAAGATTCACTGGATAAGGAGTTAAAAGATAAGGTTAAGGCTTTGATGCAAGTATGTGACCAGAACTATAAAGTACCGTGCCTACAAAACAAGATTAGGTTACAGGAAGACATTATAAACATCAGGATAAAATGGATGCGACTAAAAGCACAGCTCCGTCGAACGACGCATGGGGACCTTGAAGTCAAGATCACAAAGCAAGATATAGTCTCTGTGGACGACCAATCGTCAAGTATGAACACGAATACGTCGAACAGTACATTCAAGAAGAGAAATACAAACACTCTTTGTACACACAATGCTATTCAAAAACGAACTATTTCAAGAACCAGAAGGGGTGCTACGAAAAATAAAAACAGGCTTTGGGACGACGGGGTGATACCCTTTGCAATTGACGACATGTTTTCTATTAAAGACAAAGATGTGTTCAAGTTTGCCCTTGAAAATTGGGAAGAACACACGTGCATCGTATTCAAAGAGAAGGAACCAGTGGACCAGAACTACATTCTTTTTACAAAAGGTGATTGTGGATGCTGTTCATTTGTAGGGAAAGAAGGGAAAGCCCAGGAGATCTCAATAGGAGATGGATGTAACAAACTTGAAATTGTCACACACGAGCTTGGTCATGTCATCGGGTTCTATCATGAACATACGAGAAAAGACAGAGACAATTACATACATATTATCAACGAAAATATCAAGGAAAAGGAACAATACAATTTCGACATTCAAAATGATATTGATTCTCTGAATGAGACGTATGATTATGACAGCATTATGCATTACGACAGGAACACATTATCTAAGAAACCACACCTGAACACTATACAAGCGATCATGAAACAAAATGTTGTTATTGCCCCACTTTTTGGTCAGAAGGCTAAACCAAGTGACGGAGATATCAGGCAAGTCAAGAAACTTTACAGATGTGCTAGTTGTGGTCAAACGTTGTTGGAGCCTAGTGGTGTGTTCAACCATCAACCAAAACTAGGAACACCTGAGCTGTGTCAGTGGCGCATCTCTGCTGGTCATGGCGAGAGAATTGTACTTAACATTATCGATCTTGACTTACCCGAGTCCAACAATTGTGAAACTGATTACCTGGCGATCAGAGACGGACATTACATCAAGTCACCACTCATACGTCGAATCTGTGCTAATGAACCTTCAGACGCCGCAATCACCTCAACTGGGAATCAGATGTGGATAGAATTCAAAACTAACAACGGCGAAGGGAAGGGGTTTGCTGCTAGGTATGAAACGGAGTGCGGTGGTGAAATTGTCAAAGATGAAGGCAAACTAACAAGTCCGGATTACCCCAATGATTACCCTGGCGGAAAGGAGTGTGTGTGGACAATAACTGTTCCTGAAAGTTCCACTATAATACTTGAGATAGATTTTTTTGAATTAGAATTTCGTAACAGATGTTATCGTGATTATCTAGAAGTCCGTGACGGACTAACGAAAGAATCTCCGCTGATGGGTACTTTCTGTGGTTCACAAGCTCCACAGGTGCTTGAAACAAGTGGCCGACATTTGTATGTCAAGTTTGTTAGTAGTACGCTTATACACAAGCCTGGATTTTCAGCACGATTTATTAAGGAAATGGACGAATGCAGCACTGATACTCCTGGCTGCGAGCACGTGTGTGTTAACACATTGGGCAGTTATCACTGTTCGTGTAGAATTGGTTATCAGCTTCACTCAGATGAGAAACGATGTGAGCCCGCTTGTGGAGGAATTATTCATAGTCAAATTGGAAATGTTACTTCCCCTTCATTTCCTGATCTATACCCATCAAACAGAAAATGTATTTGGCAAATAAGTGCTTCGATTGGTCACAAAATCTACTTGAATTTCACATATTTTGATCTGGAAGAGCAAGGTCAGGTATGCAATTATGATTTCGTTAGGGTCAGTAGTGGTGCACTTGCTGTGATACACGGTACATTCTGCGGCTTTGTATTACCTGCTCCAATTACGTCTGTAGATAATACTCTTAGGATTGAGTTCAGCTCTGACAGTACGGTTGGAAAAACTGGCTTTTCTGCTGAGTTTATAGCAGATAAGGATGAATGTGCGGTTAATAATGGCGGTTGTGACCACACATGCAGAAACACTGTTGGCAGCTTCCAGTGTGAATGCAATAGCGGTTTCATCTTACTTGATAACAGGATTGGATGCAAGGAAGAACGCTGTCAATATGAAATCCGAGCACATGATGGATTTATTTACAGTAACAGTTATCCGGGCTACTATCCTGGCAGGGAAGATTGTCTTTGGCACATTACCACAGCACCAGGACACAGGCTCAGGCTCAGTTTTCGTGTTTTTAACGTTGAGCCTCACCAGAAATGTTTGTATGACCATCTAGCTGTGTTTGACGGAGATAGTACCAGAGCTCCTTTGCTGGGCAAATACTGCGGCTCAACTGTCCCTGACCCTGTCATCTCAAAAGGAAACAATATTGTCTTGACTTTTTTCTCTGACGCCTCCGTACAAAGGACTGGATTTGAAATAGAGCACGACGTTCTCTGTGGAGCACACTTGATTGCTTCCGAGACAGAAGAGCACTTTGTATCACATGCAGGATATGGTGATGTCGACTATGATGTCAGACAAGACTGCCAATGGATTATTCAAGCAAATAAAGGGCGTTTGATACAATTAAAGTTCACAGACTTTGAAGTGGAAAGTGACGAAGAATGTGGTTATGATTCAGTAACTGTTTATGATGGTCCTAATGACACAGATTTTATTATTGGCGTGTATTGTGGACTAGAAATCCCTGATACGATTTTATCAAGTACAGAGTATCTGCTTATTCACTTTCTTTCAGACGACAGCGTTAACAGGAAGGGGTTCTCAGCCACCTACCAGCTTGTTCCTACAGCCACCAACAATTAGAGGAAGAAGACATTATTAGGACCGACAGCCCATCATATTAAGCTGAAATATTTAACATAACTATTTAACTTCTTTATTTCATCTGTAAGGTGTAGAAATGTTTGATTTGTTTAACATATGGCATGTTTTAAATTCTGTTCTATTAAATATGTACAGTTTTCAGGAAATTCATTGACCTTAATACCAGGCATAGGAGATACTGTAATACTCAAATCCTCGTTTCAGACATGTCAGGGTCCGATGTCAGATAGTCAGAAACTAGACTTTTGTTGCGTCTCCGCTGATTTGTCTTTCGGACTTCCTTAAGTAGTACGTTTGTGTGTGGTTTTCTTGTTACAACTTACAAGGAATTGAACGGTGCGTCTTTGGGGTTTAACATCAGTTTGTATTATATTGTTTAAAATGTATGCCAGCACATTTAAGATATACGTGGACACAACCAAACAGGACGATCAGCTGTTTCTCTGGTGCCAATGTATATGTGTCCATGTGCCAATGTATCTGTGTCCATAAATTAGTTCTCACTTGACTGTCTCAAATAGTAAGTTTTACAAGCTACCTGCGTCTGCATCTGCTATCTATGTTAGCGATACTTGGATTTTTCTAGGCCTTACTAGTATAAGTACAAAAGTATCTCAAGAGAAAGAAAAAAAATCAAATTAATCACGGCGTTCTTGTGCAACTCTTGACCATTTGAGGGGAAAGGTAAAGGGTATCCGCCAGACGTAACCGCTAGTCAGTAGTGACGTGTTAGGGATTTCAGTATACTAGTCACAGCTTGTGTGAGGGCGGGTGGGGAAGGAGTGTAAGATAAGTGACCAGTTCATTTACTCGCTACCTTTTACTTCCTTAACTATATAAGTCTGGCGCCAATTTACAGCTGGGTCGACAAAAACGTGACGATTGCGAGAGTTGGAATATTGAGAATATATTTAGTGTAAACTTCCTTGTACCAGTTATGAAATGAAGAAGTTTAGAACATAATGGATCTATTTAACGCAGATATACAACTGTAACAGTGCGTTCAGAAATACGTACCGTTGGAATTTATACATTTTATTAATAATTCATCAAACAATCAACTTAAATGATATCACGTGTCCATATTTGATTTCCAACGATAATATGTTGTTAATAAATATCATATAGAATACACAAGTTTATCCAACTATCAGTTTGCTTGATATTTTCATGTAGCCCATACCTATCGTTTATACGCGAAACAGATTTTACGTTTTCATAGCATATTAAGAGTCGTAGATGTATTTTCATTTATCTTAGGAGCATGAGCAAATTATTGTCTCTTTAACTGTGCATTAATGATTATAATATGTGTATTTCCAGTAAAAACCGTTTGAAAAAAACAAATAACTAAAGTTTGTTCCAGTGTTTACAAAATACAAATAAAATGTTATGTTCCATGCTTCCCGACAAGTTGAAGTACGAGTGGCGTTTATGTCAAACCGGGACTTTTTTTGACCAAAAATTGTTTTTCCAAGTAATCAAAATGTCATTTAATGTTCGCTATAATCTCCTGCAACGCTTATGCACGTATTCCAGCGTTTAAGAAATGCTTGAAAAGCTTCAGCGTAGAAAGATTTGTCGGTATGTCTGAACCAATCCATGACAGCATGTTTCATTTCGTCATCAGTGCTGAAATGCTGACCTCCAAGGAATTCTTTTAGGGATCCAACCAGGTGGAAATCGCTTGGAGAGTAGTCTGAGCTGTAGTTTGGTGTGGCAATACCTCCCAGCCAAGCTGCTGACAGATGGCATATATTTCGATGAGCCATATGAGATCGTGCGTTATCTTGCAAAGAGCAGTACACCATTTGTGATCAAACCAGCCCGCTTTTTCCGCAGACGATTATGAACATCACTCAAAATGCGTGTGTACGGTTCACTGTTATTAGTGGCACCACGGGGTAGAAAATCGACATGAATCAGGCCAAGTTTGTCTCAGAAAACACCCGCCATCACTTTTTTTGGGTTGGGAGCCACCACGGCCGCGTTCATCACTAATAGATGTACCGTCTTATCTAAAACGTTTTAACCATTCACATGTCTTACTGCGGCCGAGTGTCTCATCATCGTATTGTGATTGCAATCTTCTTTAAATTTGCGCAGGTTTCCCTCCTTATTTCACAAAAACGTCATCACAACACGCTGTTACATGCAAGCACTAACAGTGTTGTCCATCATTTTTATTTTCCTGTGACGTGACTGGTCCGTGGCAAGTGGGCCACCTAGCAGTAATAGGACACAAGTGCCCCTAAATAATGATAGTAGTTCCAGTAGGCAATAACCCATTCAGGTAGAACTAGAATAAAAAAGTTCCAGTTTGATTAGAACGCCCCTCGTAGTTAAATTGGTGGGTATTAGAACTGCCTATGATGTAGTGGCAAGATGCACAGGAAAAGGTGGTGGTGGCATATTAGAAAAAGAGGATGGTCCAGAAATGGGCAATTGACGAATTCACAAGTTTGGCATGTAAAACGGTGACTCGAGCTGGTCAAAGGGGTATAGACTATAGTTGCACGTGACTTGTGTACAGCGCTGCATGTTGAACCGACAGACGGAGCTTAGGAGACTGATAACAAATAATGCAGAAGAGATTGGGGTAGAGCTGGCCGGAACGTGGGTTGTGACTTTCATAGACGCTGCACTACATGGCCTGTTGAAAATGAAAGTAGGCTGATCCCAGTGGATAAGAGAGAGAGAGAGAAAGAGAGGAGAGAGAGAGAGAGAGAGAGAGAGAGGAGAGATAAATTTGATAGCAATGTGACCCGAAGGCTTGAGTTCTCAGCATAAACTAAAGAAGTGGTACTTCGGTTTAATCAAACAAATGCTTAATTGGTTCCAGAAGTTCGGTAAATTCAAGGGGGTGCACTTGTCGCCTTTTGGATGACTCTGTAGTCTGTACTCCAGTAAGTAGGAATGGTTCACGTGTTCTAAAGGTGTAAGTCAAGGCACATAAACACTGTCTACCAAACTGTTCTTGTCAGAAAGTCAGACGAGTTGGCACAACCCAAACTGTCCTTGTCAGAAAGTCAGACGAGTTGGTACAACCCAAACTGTCCTTGTCAGAAAGTCAGACAAGTTGGCACAACCCAAACTGTCCTTGTCAGAAAGTCAGACGAGTTGGCACAACCCAAACTGTCCTTGTCAGAAAGTCAGACGAGTTGGCACAACCCAAACTGTCCTTGTCAGAAAGTCAGACGAGTTGGCACAACCCAAACAGTCCTTGTCAGAAAGTCAGACGAGTTGGCACAACCCAAACAGTCCTTGTCAGAAAGTCAGACGAGTTGGGACAGAACTGTCTTTGTCAGAAAGTAAGACGAGCTGGGACAAAACTGTCCTTGTCAGAAAGTCAGACGAGTTGGCACAACCCAAACTGTCCTTGTCAGAAAGTCAGACGAGTTGGGACAAAACTGTCCTTGTCAGAAAGTCAGACGAGTTGGGACAAAACTGTCCTTGTCAGAAAGTCAGACGAGTTGGCACAACCCAAACTGTCCTTGTCAGAAAGTCAGATAAGTTGGCACAACCCAAACTGTCCTTGTCAGAAAGTCAGACGAGTTGGCACAACCCAAACTGTCCTTGTCAGAAAGTCAGACGATTTGGAACAACCCAAACTGTCCTTGTCAGAAAGTCAGACGAGTTGAGGCAAAACTGTCCTTGTCAGAAAGTCAGACGAGTTGGCACAACCCAAACTGTCCTTGTCAGAAAGTTAGACGAGTTGGCACAATCCAAACTGTCCTTGTCAGAAAGTCAGACGAGTTGGCACAAACCCAAACTGTCCTTGTCAGAAAGTCAGACGAGTTGGCGCAACCCAAACTGTCCTTGTCAGAAAGTCAGACGAGTTGGCACAACCCTCTGACAGAAACCAAGGTGTAGCCGAACACCAGGGATCGCATCCCATCGCACGGGTCTTATTATTTTTGTTTCACAGAGTAGACTAGACGAGGTAAGCTACTAGACATTTTACAAGAGACGGGGACCACAAGACCCAAGATACAAATTAGTTATTAATTGAGGTTGCCAGAGCAAACCACATTGATGTCCCTACAGATAGGCATACATACATTAATGAAGACCAAAAGAGCTACGACAACATCAATATGGCACCAGAGGAGCACATGATGGCAATACTAACAATGAATGAAAGGGAAGAGGTCATGAGAACTTTAAAGAAAAAGAAATCGCCCGGAAAAGATGGGGTAACAAATGAAATGCTGATAGGGTTGGGCCAAACAGCAAAGAGAAAGTTACTATCAGTCCTGAACCAAAGCTGGAAAAGGGGAATTGTACCGCAGGCATGGAAAAACGCTCTACTTATACTGGTATACCAAAGAAAGAAAAAGATAGAACAGATCCAAATGGATACAGGCCTATCAGTCTACTGATGGGAAAACTGATGGAGCGTATGATAAACACCAGACTGATGTGGCATCTGGAAGAAAAACACATACTAATTCCACAGCAAGCAGGCTTTAGACAACACAGATACACTGAGGTCCAGATCACTCTCATAGCCCAGGAAATTGAGGATGCTTACCAGGAGAAAAAACACACAGTAGCGGTTTGGGTGGATTTAGAGAAGGCATTTGACAAGGTGTGGAAAGAGGGACTTAAAGTCAAGCTACGAAGAAGTGAAATTTGTGGGAAAATGTACAGATGGATCAGCCACTACCTCAAAAACAGAACAGCTAGAGTTCAAGTACAAGGGCAGATGAGCAAAAAGGTGACACTTGAGCAGGGAGTACTGTCACTCACACTTTTCCTGGTGTATATAAACAACATCACAGATAATATACCAAGAAGAGTCCACAGCTCCATGTTTACAGACGATCTGGCTATGTGGACCTCAGAAAAAAATATCACCATAGCAAGCAATCGGATGCAGCAGGCCCTAACATCATTGGAGGAGTGGGCGAACTCATTGCTGGTCAAAATAAATGAGGAAAAAACAACATGTACGATATTCTCGCTTTCAAACAAACCCTAGAACAGCAAAATAAGTCTTAACGGCAAATATCTGCGGCCAAACGACAACTCAAACTACCTGGCAGTCACATTTGATCGGCGCATGACATGGAAAAGTCAGATCGAGAGAAACCGAATGAGAGCCAGAGAAAGAATGGCAATCATGAGGAAACTTGCTGGCGCAAGCTGGGGAGCAGACGAAAGTATACTAAAGAAACTGTACACTGGAAGACTGAGACCAGTTCTCGAGTATGGCATTGCGGCATGGACAACAGCAGCAAAGGCGAACTTTGATAAAATTAGCAAACTCCAAAACCAAGCCATGAGAGTTATAACAGGAGGCATGAAGTCAACGCCAACTGTAGAACTTGAAAAGATTACAAATCTGCAATCCATGACCGACAGAAGAGACTGCAGAGCCAAGCAGCAAGCAGAGAAACTCAGAGGACTGACAGACCATCCAATGCATCAGAGACTAAATAGATTTGAAAATGGGAAACTAAAGCGGAGAAACTTTGCAGAAATAGCCAAAGCAAAGATGAACGAAGACCCTAAGAACACATTAACAACACTAAAGCCCATCCCTACTGTACGCAAATCTACCTGGAGGCAGCATATATTTCCGGAGGTGGTAGAAAAGATACCAGGTATTGGAAACAAGAACAGCCAGAGTGAAAAAGAAAGAAGAAACATAACCCTGAGGTACATAACGAAAAACTACCCAAGCATGGACTGGACCCATGCATACACCGACGGTTCTGTAACAAACACAACACAGAACGGAGGGGCAGGGGTATTCCTGAGCCTACCAAATGGTAGAAACATAACACTGTCCGTGGCAACTGGAAAATACTCAAGCAATTTCAGAGCGGAGGCAAAGGCACTGAGGGCTGCAGTAGAAGAAATGGTGACAGGCAAAATAAATAAAAGCCACGTAGTCCTGTTTACAGATGCCCTGGCCGTAGTAACAGCACTAAAACGCCAGAAAAATACTGAACTTAATGATTTAAGAGCAGTACTCTGTCAACTATGCCAGCAGTCCGCACCAAAAACAGTAGTGGTACAGTGGGTTCCATCCCACTGTAACATCCAAGGCAACGAGGAGGCAGACAGACTGGCAAAAGAAGGTGCTAGACTACCACAACCAGATTCTAGTGTGACGTACAAAGAGTCAAAACGGCATATTAGAACCTGCAGATACATGACCAAATGGGAAACTGAACATACTGGCTACACAAAAAACGATGCCTATTACCAGTTGAACAGAAAATAGCAGGTCGTGGTCTTCAGACTCCGCACAGGCCAAAATTGACTGAGGTACCACCTATTCAATAAATTGAAGATAGGTTGCACTGACGAATGCACGTGTAGTACCGGAGAAATGACCGCTGAACATTTGCTGCAAAACTGCCCTACATACGAGGATCAGAGAAAGCGCATGTGGCCCTCACCAGTGGCAACACTAGACAAGCTCTATGGCAGTGTCGACAGCCTCAGGATGACAGCTGTTCTTTTCGAAAAAATACAGGTTGACGTCTGACAGCGTACGAAGAAGAAGAAGAAGAATTGAGGTTGTTAGGGAGAAAAGAGACAAATTAGAACTTCGAAACAAGTGTAACAGATCTTAGCTGTACAGACAATAAACAGGTAGGAGCTTAGACGTGTTTTAACATGTAACAGTTGGGAGAAATATGGTAGGAGCTTAGACAACCATCTATTTTCTTTCTTTTTCTTGGGATTTGAGTCAGTGCAGCTGAACTCAGTCCCGCCAGAATTTGAGTAACTAAAACAAACCATACGCAACCTGATGTAAGTTACAGGCCATGTATCAACATCTGAAACGATGGTGTGTGGTGACACGTAGACTTGTTGCCGCCGACAAACCCGCGTCGTCTGGAAACCATGCGAATAGGATGGAGGCTAATGGCAAGCAGACGGAGAACAACGCGGGCGGTTTTGGAAATCACGTGATCTGTCAGGCAGGCCGATCGAATATAAATCTCGGCTTAGAGAAACGTGAGGATCATTTTTTGAGAAGACATTAGAAAGAGACGCTCAGTGGAGTGTAGGCGGCGGAGAGAAAAGACGTGACTTCAAAGATTAGATGAGAACACTTTCAAGAGAGATCCTCAGTGGAGAGCATGCAACAGAGTGAGGCAGATTTGAGTTGAGAACAACCGAGAGATAAAATTTCACTTCAGAGACAGAGAGAGAGAGAGAGAGAGAGAGAGAACTTCACTTGAGAGAGAGACACTTTTAAAGGAGACGCTCAGTGGAGAGCATGCGACAGAGTGAGGCTGATTTGTGTTGAGATTTAGGCGACAGAGTTGAGGCAGATTTGTGTTGAGATTTAGGCGACAGAGTTGAGGCAGATTTGTGTTGAGATTTAGGCAACGGAGAGAGGCAGTTGAGATAGACACGTAGCAAGCAAGGTAGCTACCCTCATATTATGTAGTGGTCATAATTTCAAGTTATCCCCTTCATCTTATTGACTTAGTTCCACTGATCACGTCGACATCCCCTTGATCACATTAATGTATGTCGTCAGTCGCAGCTAGAGGCAGTTGTACAGTGATCCCATGGATCATATTTCATGCAGTCTATCCTGACCACGTTGAGACCAGGTTGGGACCACTGTGATCTACCGCCGACAAAAAGGAACAAGACCACGGACGTCATACTAGGTTCAGAACCTACGAACTTTACCATCAGCTGTAATCCGGAAATAAGTTCGATCGCAGCAGACCAGATTAGTAGAATAGGCTGTCGTGACGTATAAATGGTGAGAGAAAGAATTTAAATTGTTAGAGAGTTTATAGTTAGCAGTGTTACCTGAATAAATAATCTGTGGTATTGTGTTTATATTTAGTGTAGCTTGAGTTTGTTTTAGAGTGAGTGTAGAGTGAAATAGAATAGAGAAGACCCCTTTACCGTCTGCGACAGAGCTCCATTAAAGCGATTGGCTCTGGTAGACAAGCAGAGTTTACAAGCGGAGGGACGAACAATTTAACTACTGAAAGCCTCCGATAAAATCATTTAGTCATATATTGATTTGATGTTCTGACCAGATTATAAAAATAAATGATTAACCATGCATTTTTAATGAAAGAATCAGTTCCGTGTTTCTTTTTTTTTTTTGGATTGTGAGATGGGAAATAATAATTATAAGGGGGATAATTTGTCAAACGACATGTAATCAAAATGACCTGAGAGCTACTTAATATGTTAATATAAATTGGTTGACGTGACGAGAGATCGTATACACACATCCAGACATCTTAAATGAAAGATTGTAAATTCAGACATCTCAATTGAGAGGTTTAGATATTACCACTTCCCAATTCAATGGTTTTTGCATATTGTGATATCTAAAGTTTTGGACTTGCATATACATAAATCTCAAATCAAGATTTAACACATTCCGATATCTCAACCCAATAGTTAACAATCCTTGCCATCTCAAAACAAAGGTCGACCTATACGACATCACAACTCTAAGGTTAACACACCCTGCCATTTCAAATCAAGGGTTTTTATTTAAAGACATTCACGCAGACCAACAGTATCCATAATATTGAAATAAAGGCGCTATTCACTCGCCATTTGGAAGGTTGTAGGAGGTAGATGCATTCTTATTTGTCCTAATCACTATTGTTTTGGTTATCTGTTAAGGCTTCTTTATGATTAAGTCATAGGCATGAAAGGCTCTATCGGGATTCACTTTGATTCCTTCCACCAACCATGTTTCCTTTCTAACATATATGGTTGTATATTTAATTTATATACAAATCTTGAGTCAAATAAAAAATAATCTATTTGGTAGAGGAAAATCTTGTCTATATTATTAAGCACTCTAACACTAGTCATATAGAATAGACATATAAACTAGTCATATAGAACTAAAGGTGAAAGTGGGTGCTAGAGCACTTACTGTTACATGGCAGCGTTTAGCAGTGGCTTATCTCTGACTGGCAGAATAACATTCACGGAACAAGGCTTATCTATTGGTTCGAGATATCCCCAAACGGTCGACACATTGTGTTTACACCATTGCCTGTAAGTGAGTTCTTTTCGCGCACGTGATAAGGCTAAGACAGTCACATAAATAGAGAAAAAGGAGCTCTCGATATGAGGTAGCGCTTAGAACTACAAGAAGTGGAAGTAACGTTGAAATATCTCCATTCTTCATTTATGAGTTGAGACTTGGACCGTACTCTCGAGAGGAAAACTTGGTATAGGAGGAGAATCTATGGTTAAACACGGGACAGATATATTCGACAACAGATCAAAAGAAAACAGTTAGCTGGACAGACCTGAGTACCTGACCTGTAACCATCGTCTACGTCGTTGGGAGGCGGCGGCGGCGGGGGGGGGGGGGGGTTCCCACAGGGGTAGGGGTTAGGGGTGGGGGGGGGGGGGGGCTCAAATGTCCATAGTGTCAATCTTGAACTTATTGTACAGATGACATCTCGTTCTGTTGTGTCCTGTACGTAGTCGGAAAATGATCACCTGATCTCGCCTGGAAAGTTGGTGGTTGGCATCGTTTCAATATGGCCAGTGTGGTCTTTTTCAAATTTGCTCTGTACGTAGCCCTGATGGCTGCTTTTGTCTCATCGTATGTAGTTGCTGTATCACTCTGCTGCAGTGTTCCACCCTCTCTGTCGAGTCTGTCCCAGTCATCATTTGTTGCAGTAGGTAGGTTTCCACTGGACTTCGCTTTTTAAAATGAAACACTGGTGCAGGCGTTCGAGTGAGTTTGCCAGAGCTCCGAGTTTCTTTTTGTGCTTGTTCATGGGAGCCGTTAACACTGAGAGGTTGACTACTTGCTTTTCTGCCTGCTCCTTGTGGTCAAAAAGTGTTCAGCTGCTTGTCTCATGGATCTGGCTTCGGCACTGAAGTTTCTGCAGCATCTCCAAGTGGCAAATGCTGCTGAGTATATTTCACTTTTCAGTTTTATAATGATGCCCATTGTTGTAAGGTCCCCGTGGTCGTGGCATTATTTGCTGACCCTTCCGTAAAGGCATGTATCCGGGCTGTTGGTGGAAATTGTTGGCTGGTGTAATTGGTAACTATGTGTTTTTTCTGTTCCTCTATTTGCGCCCTTTTGTCTTCTATATTGGGGATATTACATATGAGAAAGGGTCATTCTTTCCAAAGATAGCGGATGAAGAAAGATGGTATTGGTTTCATGGTTTCATTTGAGAGCCCAGCATTGTTTCTAATCTTTCTTTTGCCTTGACTGCAACATTTTCCCGCTTTAGCCTGTCGCGTCTCAGTCCATTTAATTTGAGGTGCATCGGGTGGTCCTTGAGTCTTTTGAAATTGTTGCAGAATGTTATTGCTTCGTCAGTCTTCCATTGGCTGTAGCCCAGTCACGGTTCCCAGGTCTTTTATTTGAATGCACTTTAGGGCTCCTGTTATGATGCCGGGTACTTGGTTTTGGGTGCGCCCTATTTCGTCGAAGTTTGATTTGGCTGCCGTGGACAAAACTGCAAGCCATATTACATAAATGTTCTCACTCTGCCTGTACTTAATTTCTTTAGTGTTTCCGCTTGCACTCCACTCGTGTTTATTCACGATGAACATAAGGTAGCTTCGCCCTCAGCTGGGATTTTAAAATTGGCGTTTTCTTGGTCAGACGTCGGTCTAAGGAAACTCCTAAATGAGTATGTATTTATTATGTATTCGCCAAACACTGAAGAGGTTAAGTTTTGATTTGAACTCCGATACCTGGAGGTGATGGTGGGGAACGCCCAGTAGCACGATCTCACATAATAACAGCTTCAAAGTTGCCAGTCCGGTTGCAGGTAGATTGCAGTACCTATAATGCTAGGCAGACCGAATGTGAACAGGGAAAAAAACTTGATCCAGGAAACCCAAAAACCGCATCTTCCCCAGGGCAGAAACGACCCACAAACTTACTACTAATAGCCAAATGACAGCCTGAAAGACAAACCAGGGAAGAGCTAGGACGATACCTATTAAGTGCAGCCGATAATATGGATTTGTAGAACCAAACAATTTATGTTTGCTTGCTGGCATCAAGATCTGATTTGCTTGATTGAATATATGTATTTGAGGAAAACAATAAACTACAAATGGACTGCCGTGATGTTGAACGCGCGTCATCTCGAACGTTGTCGTTGTTTTTGCTGGAAGCTATGCGTGCTAAGTTGTGATAACTCTTGAAGACCTTTCTTTTGCTGCATGTTACAGTGGGGTTTTCTTACATTCTGAATCTTCCTTAAGAAGGCTCAGTGGAGTCCTTCTTGCTGTAGTGATATGCGAGGCAGCTCAGTAAGCTCATCGCTATTGGAATTATAATGACGATCCCCACTTCGTTGCCCAGACTAATATGACACATCCTGAGGTGAGGCCATGATAAATATGTTTCACCTGACTGATTAATTTTTACTCCTGTCCTTGTGGTGAGAAGACGGACATTCTAGCCACTTGGCCATTCGTTACTCAATTACATAATTGAGATCTCGATAATCATTGATTCTGTCCAATGACTTTCTATAAATGATATAAATCTCTCCATACTTAATTGAGATCACGATAGTCATTGACTCTGCCCAATAACTTTATATAAATGATATAAATCTCTCCATATTTAATTGAGATCTCGATAGTCATTGATTCTGTCCAATGACTTTCTATAAATTACATCTCTCCATAATTAATTGAGATCATGATAGTCAAAATGTTGTCCTATAACTATTTATTAATCGTATGTCTCTTCATATCTTATTAAGGTCAGGCACCTAAAGATTTTATCGTACACAGATTGTCAATATTTCGTGATTGAAAATAAGGATGATTGATATCATTTATCATTGTATTCTCTCATCTTATTTTAAATAAATTTTGTTAAATATATCCGGTTTTTTTTCTGTATTTTACTTTTCTTTTGTTCAGGCCTTCCATTGGCCTGGTGTTTTACAGAGAGCGAAGAGTAACATCAAGGTCAGGTGAAACATAGTGATCAAGGTCCAATCTCACATAGACATCGCCCTCTTGGAAGCAGGCTGTGTCACAGCAGTCTAGTCAGCGAGGTGGGGATCAAAACTGTCATAGTGGTGAACTTA
The DNA here is from genome assembly GCA_036924085.1 of Ariolimax columbianus. Taxonomy (NCBI): domain Eukaryota; kingdom Metazoa; phylum Mollusca; class Gastropoda; order Stylommatophora; family Arionidae; genus Ariolimax; species Ariolimax columbianus. The sequence continues at coordinate 24,308,759 of JAVGWX010000003.1, forward strand.
TATATGAGCACTACAGTCAGAAGACTAGGTCAAATTTCTTAAGTATGCCTCGAGATGTGATAAAAACCACTGTAACCCTCTTAAAACGAAACGTCACCAAGAGTTACATTACCTTATTACGAGTTACCAAACAACAACTCTGTTTCTGGCTCTGTTTCAATCCTAAAAAAAGTTGGTAGCCGCGAACTTTCAAAGGTTTCACCACCGTTATGCTTACCCGGGTCACAAGTAGAGGGATCCCACACTTTGAAATATTTGGTAGTCCTCATAGACAGAAGCCTGAGGTTCAAGGAACATGTCGATCACATCATTATCCGAGCACGTAAAGGTCTGGCGGCGATGAGGCTGACGTCTGTGGCTCACTGCAAACAGAGACTCTGATTGATATTATTTCAGGGGTTGGTCCTTTCCGTAATAGGATATTCACTGTCAATTCTCCCGCTTAGCAAGACGCAGCTGGAAAGACTGGAAAAGATTCAGAATGAGGCAGCGAGAATCATTCTCGATTGTACAAGAGACACGGCCATACTTGCATGAGGTTTCTGTTGGACCTGCCAACTGTGGAGTTTAGGCTGCAGGTGTGTCATGCTCGAGCTTACCTCCACAACAGAGAGAACGAAGAGCATCGGTTTGCAATGAGGGGGAAGACGAAAGTCACAAAACTTATAAGGAGACAATCGTGGATGGGATAGGCTGAGGCGGTTGTGCAAAGGGTGTGTGCGTTGGGAGACATAACGCATGGCGAATAATGCGTGAAATTACCTGGGAATTTCCTGCAGACTTCCCGTGTGATTGCCTCACTTGACAGAGCGTGTGTTCAGCTGAATCAGGTTGATGTGATGTTGGAGGTTAACGTTTTGATCAATGAAAATGTCACGGAGGATGATGTCATTATCTACACAGAGGGATCCGTCTTCCGTGGGTTGAGAAACGTATGGGCCTTCACGGCTCAGAGAGGAGAGATAGATCAAAGAGGAATCTGGGGCTTTTGCAGTGACCACAAGCAGTCTGACCATGGAGATCATGGCTATACGATGGTCTGGACTGAAACAATGGCGATAAGGAAGGAACACGACACAAGAATCCAAAGACATCTGGTTAACCAACACAGGATAGGTCAGTCATAACCTGCTGGCAGACATACTGAGGATGAGACATGAGCGCGTATTGACTTGTCTCTAGTACGGTGAAGATGATCCGACGACTAACTAACTAACTAACTAACTAACTAGCTAACTAACTTTTACATATGATGGTCTGCACAAAAATATCGACCATAAATTATATATATATACAATGTACCATAAATTGAAGAGTCGTCTATCCTAGAGAGGACTAGCCGTCTTCTATACATATAAAAACATCTTGCAAGCTAATTGTTGGACACTTAGCAATGTTATTATACAAATTAAGCAAAACAATAGGAAAAATCGAGGAAAGAACATATGGGCATCTGTAGTGATGGCGCTAGTAGGATGCATACACAAGATCTCCTAGGCTAATCTCCCCTTCTCTCAGCACTTTAGCGTTGACTCCTATGTCTGTAGAAAAACTGCAGCCGTTGACGACCTTGACATTGTTCGGTACTTCAGGCGGAAGCTCCCAGACAGGTTTCCATTCAACAGTTTGGGCTTTGTTATCGGTAGAAATGATTCTGTGAAAGAAAGTAGGATGGACGTTGTTAGTGTGGTATCTAGACGACCATTTGGAACGGCACGGTAACTTCTACCATATACCAAGTCCTTCTGGTTATCTGCGTATTTACTGGCGTTATGATGTAGCGGCAGGTCTTAAATAAGCAATGGGCGAAAGGACAGACCGCTAGATTAAAAACGTACCAAATAAGTAATTGTAAGCGAAGAATTGTTATTGTGTATCGGAACGTCATACTATCGTGGTGGTGGAGCACTCGCTTTTCATTACAAAGGATCAGGGTTCAGTTCCCGTCCCGGCACGCTCCAGATGACCCATTGGGGAATTGATACATCCTTTACTGTTACGGAAGTAAAGACAGATAGGAAGGGAACTGGCAACCCCACTCACAGACAAGATGTGACTTTGCACTATAAAGTCTCAGACACTTCATCCACCACATCAGTATCTACTAAGGGACTACTTTTACTGTTGCCTGCCAGAACGTCAGTCAAGATGGGCGTGTACTGGACACATACTTATATACGATTTACTTTCAGCGGGGACACGAAAAGAGCCCACAAGTAGATATAATTAACACCAGCAATCGGCGTCCCCTGGAAACGACTTTTTCCGTCCGACAATTCTTTCACTACCGAAGCATCGTGGATCATGAAACAGCCCTCCTGTTGATTTGACGAGGTCGGCTAGTGGCTAACCGTGACCCGGCCCACAACCCAAAGGTGCTAGGTTCGCTCCCCATCACAGCACCGACCGTTACTCTGGGATAGGAAACCCGTAGACAATGCAGGAGGAAGCAGACCCTTACATAAAATGCATGCCGAAGTCGGATTCACTGGCTCGACAGACGCAAAATAAAAATATAGTGCAACGCACACCACCTTTGTGGAATAGAGAAATAAGGCGAACGCAAAGAAATAGAGAGAAAATAAACAATCCTTCCGGTTGATTTCAATCAACAACGAAGGACGCCAGTGACCAAGATCAACTGTTGATCTGTACAACTCTACAAGAAACATGGACTATGGATGGCATGTTGAGGGAGAGCAACACGGCAATCCACATGGCCAAAAATTGAAAATGCCAATATGTTGTCTGACATTCTGGCAATGACACGGCAACTAAGCATCTGCTATATTGGCACATCATATTAACATCAGAAATATTTGCGTCTCTTCTGGTTACATACATACTTGCTTCTTGTTGGTCTACTTCTGTTCCGTTCTAAGCATTCTGTCTCTACTGCAGTTGGTCCCATGCAGGAAGCCTGCTTTGTGATTTCTGTATCACTTAGGATTAGGTCATAATGTTGCAAATTCATGCACACATCTTTGTTAAAAGTCTTTTATCCATTTCTTTGGTAGCCAGCAGAAGTTCTAATTTTTGTTGCAAGAGATCGACGTGGTCGCTTACACATTCCTATTAAACTCTAAATCGATTGATTCTTGATTCTTGATTCTTGATTCTAGGATCCAACATCATCACACAGGGGACATTCCCATAAGTGCTCCGTTCTCCTTACAAGCAGCCAGCCAAGCGAGTCCCAGTCAGGTGTTGATTTCTTCAGATCTTTTCAGACAGAACACACTCTCTCCCTTCTCCCCTAGTCACTCCCAGATCTTCGGATCTTTCCAGACAGAACACACTTTCTCCCTTCTCCCCTAGTCACTCCCAGATCTTCGAATCTTTCCAGACAGAACACACTTTCTCCCTTCTCCCCTAGTCCCTCCCAGATCTTCGGATCTTTCCAGACAGAACACACTTTCTCCCTTCTTCCCTAGTCACTCCCAGATCTTCGGATCTTTCCAGACAGAACACACTTTCTACCTTCTCCCCTAGTCACTCCCAGATCTTCGGATCTTTCCAGACAACACACTTTCTCCCTTCTCCCCTAGTCACTCCCAGATCTTCGGATCTTTCCAGACAGAACACACTTTCTCCCTTCTCCCCTAGTCACTCCCAGATCTTCGGATCTTTCCAGACAGAACACACTTTCTCCCTTCTCCCCTAGTCACTCCCAGATCTTCGGATCTTTCCAGACAGAACACACTTTCTCCCTTCTCCCCTAGTCACTCCCAAATCTGTCATCATCTGCACATATGCATTTTCGTGACCCTCTGTCTCTTCATCATTCTGTAGACTGTCCATGACTGCCCTTATCAAGTCAATCCTGCCTGTCGTCATCATCGCGCCGTTCACTGATGCACGTCCCGCCACTGCATCAGCTCTGACGTTGCCCCAGACGCCTGCATGTCCCGGGTAGTAGATACATGTGACACCCTGTACACCAGAGTTATTCAGAAGAGAGGCTCACTCCCTTCTTAGCATGCCCGTTGTGTGTTACCGAGCATGCCCTGTGAGTCTGACAGTATCACTGCGTGTGTCACCGGTTGCGTCACCAACCACGTCAGAGCCGATGTTATCGCCTCAATCTCCACCACCGTCTTTTCATTTTGGTAGTCGATGAAACCCGAACCGCACTTGCTTGCATTTCTGCCACCGGAGCCATCTGTGATGCACTGGGCCGACAGGCGCAAAATAAAAACCGAAGTGCAACGCACACCGCCTTGTGGAAAAGAGAAATTAGGCGAACGCAAAAAAATAATAAAAAAAAAAAACAAAATTCCATCTTCCCACTTCTTCCAATGCACAGACCCTCATAAGGGAGTCTTCTGTCTCGTCATTCATGTTCTTAATCGCTTAATGCGTCTTCCCTTGAGTGTATCCAAGTCTTGGTGAAAAGGGTTTGTTGTTGGCAACGTTGGCGTATGCTTTTGCATGCGCTACTTGATGTCGCACCTTGATGCTTGGAAAATCAAGCAGGAATCTCATGGCAGCAACGGCAGTATCTCTAGTGCATCACAGAACTGCTCTCATGGCCTCGTTCTAGATTCTCTCCAATCTACCTGTGTCTGCGATAGAGTGAGTAACCCAAGACCGCAGTTTAGGACAGACAAAACCAGTGCTTGCATCAACAGGATGAGAGTCCATGGTTGCATGTCTGTGGCCGCCATGACTTTGATTGCATTGATACCCCTCTTTGCTTTCAGAATCACATTGTCAACCTGTGTATTGAATGAAAGAGTTCTGTCAAATGTGATACCCAGGTATTTCATTTCATGTCATCTCTCAAATAATGGTGCCCATGCAGGTGGCCCCTGGTAGCATATCTGAAACCAACCAATTGTATCGGGAGAACCAGACAATCTTGGCTTTAGATGGATTGATTTCGGCGTTGTAGTCGGTGCACCATTCATATAGTTTACCCAGCTTGCTCCGGAAACCAGCGACAATTTCAGTCCTGTCTTTGACCTGGTTGTAAAACAGGATGTCGTCCGCATACCTGAGGATCCTACCAGGCCCAGTCACCTCCATCTGTGAGGATCCTACCAGGCTCACTCACCTCCATCTGTGAGGATCCTACCAGGCCCAGTCACCTCCACCTGTGAGGATCCTACCAGGCCAAGTCACCTCCATCTGTGAGGATCCTACCAGGCCCGGAGACCTCCATCTGTGAGGATCCTACCAGACCCAGTCACCTCCATCTGTGAGTATCCTATCAGGCTCAGTCACCTCCATCTGTGAGGATCCTACCAGGCCCAGTCACCTCCATCTGTGATTATCCTACCAGGCCCAGTCACCTCCATCTGTGAGGATCCTACCAGGCCCAGTCACCTCCATCTGTGAGGATTCTACCAGGCCCAGTCACCTCCATCTGTGAGGATCCTACCAGGCCCAGTCACCTCCATCTGTGAGGATCCTACCAGGCCTAGTCACCTCCATCTGTGAGGATCCTACCAGGCCCAGTCACCTCCATCTGTGAGGATCCTACCAGGCCCAGTCACCTCCATCTGTGAGGATCCTACCAGGCCGAGTCACCTCCATCTGTGAGGATCCTACCAGGCCCAGTCACCTCCATCTGTGAGGGTCCTACCAGGCCGTCACCTCCATCTGTGAGGATCCTACCAGGCCTAGTCACCTCCATCTGTGAGGATCCTACCAGGCCCAGTCACCTCCATCTGTGAGGATCCTACCAGGCCCAGTCATTTCCATCTGTGAGGATCATAACAGGCCCAGTCTCCTCTATATGTAAGGATCCTACCAGGCCCAGTCTCCTCCATCTGTAAGGATCCTACCAGGCCCAGTCTCCTCCATCTGTAAGGATCCTACCAGGCCCAGTCACCTCCATCTATGAGGATCCTACCCAGACCCAGTCACCTCAATTAGTACAATTTTGCAAGTGTACACATTAAAAGTACAGGAGACAGATGAGAGCCTTGAGGCAGTCCGGGTGATATGGTTCTGATCTCTGGCATCCAGAAACCGTACTTAAGGGCGACGGCTTTTGACATAAGGACCGTTGTAATCCAACCAACCATCCGTAGGGCAATATTGAGGTCTACTAATAGGTCGATTAGTTTGCCGTAGTTGACCCTATTGTAGGCATCTTCCAGGTCGATCGTTGCGACGACAGCATCCTGTTTTGTCTGGAAGCCCTTATATATGTCGTATGCCAGGACAGTTGCATTGGTGGCCGTATTTCTGCCAGGTCTGTAAATTAACCTGGTTTTTACCAGCTCACTGGCAACTCGTCTAGCAATGATTCTCTCTAGCACCTTACCGTACACATTCTATTGTGTGGTGAAGCCGTAGCTTTTTAAATCAGTATAATCTTTGCCTGGTTTCGCTAGGGGATAAGATAGCTGTGTAGCCAGTCCTCTGGTGCATTGACTGGTCTTAAGACTCCCGTTAAAATCATATGTAATCTTTGCGAGCACATTATCCCCACAGTTCTTCAACAGGGTGTATCGTATTCCACTGGGCCCAGGTGCACTGTCCGAGGCTCTCTTTATGGAGTGTCTGACCTCCTCAACACTAAATGTTATAGCTCAGAACTTGGACTTTCTGTCCAACTTATCCGATGTTTTCTTCTGGCACGTTTGTGTCTTTGTGAACTCAAATCTGCAACACATTGATTCAAGGTAAGCTGATCGGCTGTTCATTAAGCACAGGTTCAAGAGCAAACAATGAGCGTATGAAGAATTTTACTGAGGAATTGAACGTCGGAGAGGCAGAGTAGATAGAAAGCTTGTTTCTCTGGCAAAGGTAATCAGTCAGTGGTTTGACACATGATAGCATACCCATCTGTAAATGGGTACATGATCTACAGTTAGATGAGGTAACGAGGAAGGGCGCTGCTCACTTCACCTCACAGAAAACTCCAGCACGGCATGGCCGACAGTGTAAGTGAAAAACACGGAATGACAACATCGACGCACATCTGGCACACGAAAGAAAACTATACCTCCCCATGTCGTCTACTGGCACAAGTGGATAGAAGATGATGATGAGAGGAAGATGATGATGAGATGAAGATGATGATGAGAGGAAGATGATGATGAGATGAAGATGATGATGAGATGAAGAGGATGAATACTAACAGAGATGTCTTCAACAAATCGTTGACACTATCTGACACGGTTATAATAACTCATTTGTTGCGTTAATATACAAACCGCAATAAGATATGATATCCCTTCTATAACACTCCCTCTCCTTTCCCTCTGTCTGTACCTCTCTTTTGCTCCTCTCTGCTGGTTATCGGTTTGTGCTTGCGTGTCTCTTTCTCTCTCTCTCTCTCTATCTTTTTCTCTCCTTTCTCTCCTCTATACTTCTATCATTCTATCACTAACCTGGTATCGCGACAAGACACCTGGAAACAAACATTCCCAATCTTAATGTAGGTCCAATTGATCTCATCTAATGGACTTGAGCCGGAAATGAGGATGTTGGGTCGAAAGTATTGCCATGTTAGGTTTGGTTCCATATTGATCTATAATTGTGTTCGCATATCATGTCGAGTAAATGAAATGGATTCAGCTTTCAAATGCGAAGTAAAGAAAGTTGTCGCATATTTAAGATATAAAGTAAAGAACATGATGGCCTCTTAGATTTAGTATACCTTTACTTCTACAGGGGCAGATGACCATGTGCAGGTCCCAGCTCTGGCGTAAGCTGGATGTAGGTGGGAGGAAGATTTCCTGCTTAGCGGGCTAGGCTCGAGCAGCGTATTACTCCTTTGCGTTGGGACAAGTGCCCACGAGGGTGGTTAACCGTTGTGCGAGCCCATTTGAACAGACTCAAAAACACTAGAGCAAAGTAAAACCACAGCCTGTTAGGCGCCATCTACGCTGCTTTTAACAAACCACCTAACCATGATCCTATTTGGTGTCCCCACTATTGCCCATGAATCAAGTAATGTTTCTATAGTCTACTGATGTACAACATGGGCTAACACGGTAGACAGAACTCCCGTCCACCCCCCTCCCCCTCACCTAAACAGTACACACAGATGCTGGTAGAAGAGACGGATTATCGCTATGTTCAATACTGACCCAGAAGGCAGGAGCAGGCTGGTATTGGACTTGGGACTCACCAATAGGGATCAATAGGGGGATAGTAACATAAATTGTTGCAGAAATCATCTGCAGACTACTGTACATAAACTGCCAAGAAAACATGAAAGCCAAAACGAAGAAACTCAAAGATCTGATGCCAAGATCCTCAGCCCAAGCAGATCAAATAAACGAACTGGGTATAAGAACATTGTCGGGGCAAGTATAAGTAATAGTGACGACAGCCTTTAAACCCACTGTGATACAATGGAGATCCACTGGGCTACATATAATAATAAGAATCAGAACATGCAACATTAAGAGCCTATACCAAGGGAAACTTCCACGATTTAAAAGGTAATGGGAAGAACCACTTTTGACATACTAGTGGTCTCTGAACATGTAGTCCTGCTTGGCAGGACCGTTTCAAAACAAGAGGAAGATTCATATCTATTGGAGAGAAAAGAGATAATATGCCAGTGTTGGTTTGCTATTATCGGAAAGATCATCAATACCACTGCTTGAACACAATCGAGATCATGATCGTGTCGTTATGATCAGATTAGCACGGCACGGCACGGCAAGACAAAAAAGAAACATTACAATAACACATGTCTTTGTGTCAACAGCAGCAGCAGATGCAAAAGCATAATAATATAACCATTTACAACAGACCACACACAAAGTAGAGCAAAAAGACATTATAATAGTCATGGGAGATTTCAACGCAAGCATGGAAAAGATATGAACAAAAGAAAAAGAAAGGTTGCTGGGATTCTTCTTAGGACACAGAAAAGAAGGAGAAAATAGCAATGAAATTTTGCCTAGACAACAACGTGTCCACCGCAAACACGCATTTGAAACAATTTCGTAGACGACTCTACACACGGACTTCACCAGGTGGGAAACATAGCTAGGAAACACATAGACTACATTCTAGCATAAACAAGATGGAGATCAGGTGTATCATTCTTGAGGACACTACCTGGTGCTGACTGCGGTTCCGACCACCCTCTGCTAGTGGTGAACTCCAAGATAAGACTGAAGAAAATAAACAACTGATGAAGAGATATTCTCATTCCATTGATAAGTAACTAGATACCGAGGAAATGGCACAAAAGTCAGAATTATATCACTTAAGAAAACATTGAGACTCATAGAAGAAAATAAAAAGCTAAAACAATCCGGGACAGAACGTAATGTTACTAAATAGGGAACAGTACCAGAAACATCTTGATAAGAGATTAAGAAGGACAAGCAACAATACACACGTGTTGTAAACTGGAAGCTTTACAAAGACAAGGAAAAGAAGATAATTGAAACCCTAACTGGTGAGATTAAACCGTCATTTCGTGTAATCAATGATGAAGATGGAAGCGCAGTGACAGAGAATAAAGATATAATGGACATATGGTAGAAATATTGCAGGTAAATGTACGAAGACACAGAAGGAAGCCACAACCTCACGCCTAAGAACGAGGAGAAAGAGCTGGAACCTACAATCGATGAAGTCCGCTTAACAATCACAGGCTTGAAGAAAAGAGAATATTTAGAATGCGAAGATATACCACTGGCCAACTGTTAGAAGATCTGGAACAGTGCAACATGGTACAAAGCATGTGAAAGATCTGTTTATAGCCCACTTCCTAAGATAAACGACTTAATTAGATGCATTAACTACCGAACGTGTCCGAATGGTCCGCTGGGGTCTTTGTGTATGACAAGAACAAGAATAGCACCACTACTCCACATATAACATGTCGTAAGACGCGAGTGTGTGTGTCAAGGCATAACACCGGCCATGGTTAGGTGCTTTGTTAGTAACATAGATGGTGCCTAAGGGGTCTACTTTGCTCTAGTATTTGAGTTATTTATGATGAACTCGTTCATCGGTTAACTACCCTCCACGGCACTTGTCTCAACGCAAGAATAAGCTGCTTGATCCTAGTTCACTAAGCATGAAATCATCTTCTCGGCTACATCCCGCTCATACAAGAGCTGGGACCCGTACAAGCGCATCCGCCCCTGTAGAAGTCTTGTCGATTAGCCTACATTCCGCTCATACCAGATCTGGGACTCGTACAAGCGCATCCGCCCCTGTAGAAGTCTGGTCGATTAGCCTACATTCCGCTCATACCAGAGCTGGGACTCGTACAAGCGCATCCGCCCCTGTAGATGTCTGGTCGATTAGCCTACATTCCGTTCATACCAGAGTTGGGACCTGCACATGGGCAGCTGCCCCTGTAGAAGTATTGTAGATTAGCCTACATTCCGCTCATGCCAGAGCTGGGACCATCACATGGGCAGCTGCCCCTGTAGAATTACAAGTCGACTAAGAACTAAGAACTACCGAATCATTGCTGAAATAAGTCATCCTAGCAAAAATCCTTCTACGGGAAAGAAAAGGGAACGAAGAGGTACATTAAGTTCGGACAGGTTTCGTACATGGCAGAGACACAAGAATCACATCCTTAAGATGGCGAACATTTAAGAAACATGCAGAGAGAACAATATAGACCTAGATACCTGCTTCGTAGATTACAACAAGGCGTCGGGCTGTTTACGGCACCACATCCCGTGGAAATTATGAGAGACATGGGTTCCCGGCGTACCTGACTCATTTAACCAAAATATTATAACTGAATCAAGATACAGCAGTCAGAATAGCTGACAAATCATCAGAATGGCATGACGTACAAAAGGAAGTAAGACAAGGATACAAACTCTGCCCTTATTTATCTATAAAGAAACAGTAATGAGAAATATTAGAAACGATCAAAATTACTGAAAGCTCAACACTTTTACAATCGTTGAAAATGAAATACCAGAATGGCGACATGCAGATGACACAGTTATACTCTCAATGAATGCAAATGAACTAAAACAGAGGATGCTATCGGTTAACCAACGTAGAAAAAAACACAACAACTGAACATCAGTAAAACCAAGATAAAGACCACCAATAAAACAAAACAACAACTGAGAAGGTCTCAAGTTTCTTATATGTTGGCTCCGGTATCAGCAACAATGGAAACTGCCCCCAACAGATATTAGAAGTGGACCGTTGCAATGCAGAGGTTAAATCAAATGAAAAAAGATATGGCAGAGTACGAACAAAACAAATTAAACAACAAATTTGAGGACATTCTATTTCCCTGTGACAATGTACTTGTACGAATGTGAAACATGGATCATTACACAAACACTAACTAAGAAAATGTAATCTTTCGAGCTAAAACGCTACAAGAAAGTGCTTCAAAATGCCATGGATAGCAGAAAAAAGATAAACACAGATGTCTTGAAAGAGATGGTCTAGATAAATATCGGCTGGTAAACATCATGTCGTCTAGGAAACTAAAATACATTTAATACAATGTCACAATAGTCTGGTAACAAATTAGACTGGAAGGTAATACGCCTGAGAAACTAGGCAGACATAGAGGAGAAGATGGAAACACAACATCAAAGACGAAGATGAAGGTGACGAAGACGGAAGAACTGGATAAATAAGACAGGCTTACAGGGCAGATGGGAGAGCGACGTTCTTCAAAGGGCATGCTAGATGATGGTGATGGTGATGCGGATATATATTCCAGGTGACTTAATACAAGTTTATAAGATAATCAAAGGAAAGGATAAACTAGACTATAACACATTTTTGAAAATGCAACCACCTGCAAGAACAAGAGGGCATAGCTATACATTAACTAAAGAAAGGTCCAGATTAAATATTATTAAATATTTTTCTAATTTAGAGAGTGGTGAATGATTGGAATGCACTGCCACAGGAAGTAGTGGATGATAATTAATGCATTTAAGAATAGATTGGATGCGCATGGCTTTTAAAGCAAAGAAATGTAAATTAAACTAGTTGTAAACATAATCTGCAGTTTTCTAAACCAGAATATAAACGTTAAGTTAAGTGTGTTTCACTTGGTTCATGTATAGTGATAAACCCCTTCTGCAACAGCTTTTGGTGGATAGTTACAGGTCGTTGTGACTGTAATTGATGTTGTAGGTCTTTTTAATCCTCTCTTGGTTAAATCTGTCTGGTCAAAATTTAATCTCTACATTCAAAGGAATGATATACTCTATTTATGAAACATCAAACTACACTCGTCTCTTGTTCGATCCCCTTCTAACATGGGCAAGAAGGTAACAGTCAGTTCCAGATACCGGATATCTTCAGTGGCGATGCTGTATATATGATGGAGATGTCTATTCAGTCTGCTGTCCATTGCACGTCGTCTGTAGAGAATCACTTGACCTCGCCTTAAGAGTTGTCGACAGACGATATTTTTGTTACATGATAGGGTGCTCTCTTTCCAATTTAAATCTAAAGTAAGTAGGTAAGTAAGTAGTCAGATTAGGCGATAACCGCCCATGAAAACGATGAGTGACTGAGCCCAAGACTGCATGCAATGAGGGTGTTGTCTATTCTGTTTGCCCTAGGAAAGTGGTACTTGGACAGCTGCAATGAAAGGCCATTTCCCGTCCTTGATATCCATGACCTTCTTTAAGAACTGACTGGCGGGGACCGCCTCAGCGAGGGACCACGTATCCAAATATGCCAAACAGCCATTTAGCATGATGAATGTTCTTTCGATGCCTGTCTATCGGTGGCTTTAAGATTTGTTTTGATATTTTCATACGTTGTTTCCGAATCATATTGCTGTAAGTTCTTCCCTGTCTATCAAGATTGTCTACATTTTCTTGGCCCTGCATGTAACAGTAGTCTGGCATCTACTGAATTGTCTTTTTAAAGCACTTGGCCAAGCATTCAAGTCAGTCTGTCAAGACGTTAGGTTAATTTTTTTGCTCTTTCAGAGTCTCTTGTACTGAGATAATCTCTTGTTTTTCTTACTGCATTTTGCAGTTTCTTACAGTTATAGTGCTGCTGCTCCCTCATTGCAGTTATTGCAATATCTTTCTGTGGCAATTGCTATAAACTGAGTTTTATTTTTAAATATAATGGCTCTATCCCCTCCCTCATTTTCAATACCATTTTCAGCAGAGCCATCTGCGCATGCATGTGTTCCGGATGTTAGTAGACGTTTCCTGGGAGATACAATTAGACGATATGTGCTTTCCTTGCAATTCTGTTTGTCTTTTTGTTGTTAATGGTGAGGATGTCAATTATTGGGGAAGCATATTTTTTTCCCAGAGTGAAGGAGTTGTGCATGTTGGTATTGGTTTTGCAGCCGTGATGACAAGTGCAGTAGAATCTCTAATTTATTCTTGTGCCAGAGCTGACAATTTACGTCTTTTTGAACCTGCTGACCCATAACCCATTCTGTTTCCGGTGCATACGATGATCTGTATCTTTCAGATTATATGATCTCGTCTGTCCTTCATTATCCGTTACGTTTCGCTACATCTTCTTTGTGCTGGCCTATCGAATATGCTTTCGTGAGGCGTGCAACCTGTCACGCCGTTTCTTGGTAATGTTTGCTCGGCGAAGTGTAACTACAAACTCACCGTTCTGTTGATGTACTCCACCGATTCTTGAACGGCAAAGACATACTTGCCAAAAGCGCTCCTGCCTGGAGTCACACACACGACATCGTTGAGTACTTGGTACAGACGCACATTGGAAGTTTTTAACTTTAGGTTCAACCATTTAGCTACGTCTTCCCCTGAAATATGATTGCTCTTTTTGAACGTGCACAGATTAAATAAAAAAAGACATTAGAATAAGCGAATCATGGATAAAAGAAGAACTGAGACGATAGCTACGTCGAAGATTTGTTTCGTTTGAGAACGATCTTCCGAGACGAGAAATTTTGAGCCACTTTATCAACAATGATATATTTAAATGCGCCAATTACTTTCACAAATGGAAATGCCATTTAAATTATTGAGGGATCGATAAAATTCAACAAACAGTAGTAAAAGTGTCAATCAAAATATTATACTGACATTATTAGTTGGATGCAATAAGCTTCCGTCAGGATACCAGCATGTGCACACTCTGTTTCTGCTCACCAAGAGAGGTAGGGTATTCAAACTGGTGTCGTCGTTGTTGAATGCGCACAATGCATTTTGTTGTTGTTACATGCCGAGAATGAGTAAGTTTATTCGTTTGTGCGCCCTGAAAAGGACCTTAAATAGCGGGATGTACTAGATTTCCTCGCATCCCGAGCCTGCTGATGAAGGTGGGCCTCGGTCCTCTAGGCTGTTGTGCTATGTTTGGCTTCATTTGATAGACACTCCCTTCTACGGGTGTCACTTCGATGCACATCTCGCCAGTCAAGCTGTCTTGAACACAGACTGTTTTCATGGAACGCTACATGGAAGACAAAGTATATTGTGCCTGGTCCTGAAGCGACGTCCTGGTCAGTATATTGTGCCTGATCCTGAAGCGACGTCCTGGTCAGTATGTTGTGCCTGATCCTGAAGCGACGTCCTGGTCAGTATATTGTGCCTGATCCTGAAGCGACGCCCTGGTCAGTATATTGTGCCTGATCCTGAAGCGACGTCCTGGTCAGTATGTTGTGTCTGACCGAACGAGAGTCTCAGTTCCCTGCCCCCAATGAGTAAGTTTATTCATTGTGCCTCCTGAAAAATGCGTTAAGTTGCGAGTTGCAACAGCTTTCCTCACATACCGAGCGTGCTGATGAAGGTAGACCAAGGCCCTTCAGGCAGTTGTGCTATGCTTGGCTCCATCTGCTGTTGTTCACTAATACATGATCAGTCCCAAACATCAACCAGACTGTCATAAAACATCTTGTTTCCAGGGAGAACTGCGTGGAAGTCGAGGTAGAGAGTAACATTTTCCTGACCTGACTGACATATCTGATCAGTATGTTTTGACTGACCAGACGTTAGTCTCATATCCTCATCCCACTGACTAGACACATTATATTTCGTTCAAATGCGCGTTAATTTCTACTTGTTATGAATTTGAATTCACATTCCACAGGTTTATAACCGGTGCATCATCGATTGTCGTGCCATTTTATAAACGCGGTCTATAGCCCATTTTTGTGTCACACATCTGACATTTCAATTATTGGTGACAATGAAGACACAAAATGAGCTCTTTTATCGCCCTGCATTTGTACATGCCATTGACATACGATACGCACAAGTCTTTGAAGGTTTGGAGGCTTTCTGTGTAATATCAACACATGCAGTGGCCATCAACAGTTACAATCTGACACAATAACTGAATTAATCAAGTCTCACAAATGAGATTTTCTCAGGGGAAACTACACCAGTTTCCAGTTATATTATGTGCATTGCTTTCGTGTAAATTGCGTTGAAAATGAAATTATATTTGATCCAGGTTTAGACAGAAGGCATTACAAATATCTACTGTTTTGAATTAAAAGTAGGTGTTTTAGTAGGTATTTTCTTCGGAGAATAGATACGTTTTTGTGACACTTCAGAAGGAAGAAGTTATTTCTTGGTGATCTCTAATCAGAAAAGGCATGTGTCTTGTGACCATGATTCAGAAGAAATATAACGTTTTCTGATGACAACTATTCAGATGGAAAATTACTTCTTTTTAGTGACAAATCTTCAGCCGAAGAAAAATGTTATTTTATGGACTCTTCAGAACAAGTAAGACGTTTTCTTGTGACAATTCTTCAAAAGAAAGAACTGGTTTTTGGTAGTATTTCCACAGAAGAAAGAAGACGTTATTTTATTTATAAGTCTTCAGAAGAAATATGTCAATTTTTGGTAATTTCTCTTGAAATAGTAAGAACGCGTTTTTTCGTTAAGAACTGTTTTAGAAGAAGTAGTGCGATTCTAAATATTGGTGACAAATATTTTTAAAGAAAAGAAAAAGCAATTTCTTGCTTCTCTTTAGAAGAAGTGTGAAGATTCCACTGTGCATAGGTGGAATATAATTACAGAATAAAACAGACTCAAATAAACTCTAATAAAATGAGTTTAAAACACAGACACAGAAAAGTTTAACTTGGCAAATACAACATTTCAGACAAAAGACGTCGAGTACATTATTAAACAGAAAACAAAATCGATATCGATTTAACTATTGCATAGTCTTAACATAAAACATGTGCTTTGCTGCACTAAACGTAGTATTAGTCATGACATAAATATAACTCACCAAGGTCTAATGCTGCTACCATATTCTCTGCTCGACATAACTGTGTTATACGTCCATGTGAGTTTTTATGTGGCAATGGAAGTCTGGACCGCAAATATCAATAATGTTATTTCTTTGTTAATAACGGGGGAGTGCAAAACAATGGTATTGTCCATATTTATATCTTGTGAAATGCATCATCATCATCATCATCATCTTCTTCTTCTTCTTCTTCTACTCCTCCTTCTTCGTTCATCCTCAGATCAAGGTCGAGGTTTGTCTTACAAAGGACACCGTTGTTTGTAAGGTTGTTTTATCTTCCTACAACTGTTGTTTTATATCTGCCTCGCGAGGCCGGTTTTGTTATCTCTCTTCCTGCGTGAGCATGCAGCTTTGTAGGATATGCTCCATCGTCATAGTACGCTCATGGTACCGTCATTGACATATGTGATATGTCCAAATCCTCATTTTGTTGCAGTTATGACCCTTGAATCTGTAATGCACAGATCACAGTCTGAAGATTATGACTCGCTCTTCTCTAGTTGTCTTCTTGTCGAAACTCGGAGTGTTTATCAGTCCATTTTCCCCTGAAGTTGGCTTTAATTATGGTCTTGGCCTCATTATTTGTGATGCTCAGATCTGTTTATAGGGATGCTCCTCCCCACTTTCCTAGTTTGTCTGCAGCTTCAATATTGCAGTGGGATGAAAACCAGTGTATGACCAATTTTGAGTGTTCTTCTGAGAGCTGTGTCAGAGAGTACATACCCTGGATCTCTTTACTAATAAAGAAAGAGTGAGAAATTACGATATTTGAAATAACTTTGTCAATGGCGTAGATGGACAGGCTGAGATTTAAAGGTTTGGTTACATGAAAATACTTTCTCTTAAAATAAAATCTACCTACCGCACCAATATTAAACAACAGGCTGCAAGACTTCAGAGCAAAAGGGAGAGCAATAAACAAGTGAGTTGATAGGGCCAAAAGAAGCACTACAGAGGCATGGGTTGAATATGCCAAATACTAAATAGATGACACACGATAAAATATTGCACTCCCTTACGTCGTCTAGTGACATAGGTGGACATATTAGATGAAATAATATGAGATAAGATGAGATGAAATAATATGAGAGAGTTAAGATGAGATGAGATGAGATAAGAGCAACTGCCAAAGTAGCTATAAGGTAAGTGTAAGTTGTGCACATTTTTATCGAACATTTTCACAAACAGTAGTCAGACACACAACACGCCAACAAGCAAATACGAGTTTTAGATGAAATGAGATACGATGAGATATGATGTGATATGATGAGATAAAATGAGATAGGATGAGATATGATGCAAGACACGATGACAAATGATGAGATGATGATATATAATGAGATATGATGAAATGAGACGCAATGAGACATGATGAGATATGAAAAGACGATGAGATATAATGAAATATGATGAGTTATGATGATATAATAAAATACGATGAGATATGATGAAATATGATGAAATGAGACACGATGAGATATGATGAGATATGATGAAATGAGATATGATGAAATATGATGATACGATGAGATGATGAGATATCATGAAATGAGACGAAATACGATGAGATATAATGCGATATGATGAAATTAGACATAATGAGATATGAGGAGATACGATGATATATGTTAAGACGAGTTAATAGGAGGTATGGTAAGATTAATATGAGATACGATGCAATTGGATGAGATAAAATGAGATACGATAAGATACTATGAGATAAAATGAGAAATGTTAAGATAAGATAAGATAAGATGAGATAAAATGAGATACGATAATATAAGATCAGATGAGATATAGCAAGATAAGATGAGATGATGTGATGAGATAAGATGAGATATGATAAGATGACATATGATGAGATATGATGAGATAAGATGGGGTATGGCGCGATAAGATGGGATAATATGATGAGATAAGATGAGATATGTTGAGATGAGATATGATGAGATCATATGGTAAGATGGGCTAATGGTTAAGTGACACGGCTCACAACCAGACGGTGCTGGGTTCGATCCCCATCACAGCAACGACCGTTACTCTGGGGAAGCAAACCCTTAGAAAATGCAGAAGGAAGCAGATCCTTACATAAAATGCATGCTGAAGTCGGATGCACTGGGCTCAGACGCAAAATAAAAACCACAGTGTAACACACACCGCCTTGGGGAATAGAGAAATAAGGCGAACGCAAAAAAAAAATAAAAAAATATGTTAAGATAAGATGATCATAGGATGAGATAAGATGAGATACGATGATATATCGTAAGATAAGATGAAATGAGACAATATTAGATGATATTCACAATTTCAAGCATCTCTCATATATTCAGTTTCTTCTAGTCTCAAATCCATTCCTTAAAAAAAAACATAGAACCAAATTTGATGCTTGCACGCTTTCGGGAAGACTAACACAGTTTTGATCACGTGTCCTTTTCCAAGATCGTTTGTGGAGTACATAATGCGACATTATGAGGTTGACAGTGTCATGCCCAACCCTGGTTAGTTGCATTTTACTACATACTTGCAAGGCCCCAGTGGGCCACTTATTTCGTCCTGGACACCACTTGAGTATATTCAGCTTAACATAACTGCATTGAATAATGCCTCTCTTTCGTTTCGTTATCTTTTGTGCAAACAAATCTTCCTTTCTAATTGTCACCAGATCATATGTGTGTGTGTGTGTTTGTAATTGTGTGTGTATGTGTGAGTGTGTATGTATCTCTGTCTGTATGTCTATATGCTTATATGTATATATATGCATGTTTGTCTATATGAGTGGGCGTATGTGCTCGTGTGTCCATGTGTATATGTGTGTCAATATGTGTGTAATGTGTGTGTTTATATTATGGGTGTGTCTATATGTGTGTCTACGTATTTGTATGTGTCTATGTGTATGTCTATGTGGGTGTGTCTATGTGTATCTGCATATGTATGTCCCTGTGTGTATACATGTGTGTTTGCATATACGTTTTTGTCTTTCTTTCTTTGTGTGTGTGTGTGCGTATGTGTATATGTGTATGTGTATGCGTGTATGTGTATGCGTGTATGTGTATGTGTCGAGGGAAGATCTCGAAGACATTAATTTTACACATACGCCTTGCAAAAAAATGCATTGTAAGGCAACACAAGAGGATTGTATATGAGGCTAGCTAGCAAAGTGTTACATAAACCATTTCTGTGAGTGCTCTCAAATGGTTGATCGGGCTTCCTGCATGGCAACTAGTTGCAGTGACAGCCCAATACTCATGCTGGTACAGTGGTGACCAAATACTCATACCGGTACGGGGGTGACCAAATACTCATGCTGGTACAGTGGTGACCAAATACTCATACTGGCATAGGGGGTGACCCAATACTCATACCGGTACGGGGGTGACCAAATACTCATGCTGGTACGGGGGTGACCAAATACTCATACCGGTACAGTGGGGACGAAATACTCATACTGGTACCGGGGTACAGTTGAAACCAAATACTCATTTCGGTACAGTAGTGACCCAATACTTATACTAGTCTGATGGTGCAGAAATGCGAGAGGAAATAGAACATATATGTATACTATGCATCAACTCCGCATTTAACATCGTGACATTTAACGTCGTTTCAAGAAGAAGTAAAAAAATACGATAACGTAAAATATTTAGTGCGGAGTCTCGGAGTTATTGGTAAGGGTCTGCCGTGTAAGCGACCAATTTTAGCGCCATATTTGCTTCGCTGTTGTTGGGTGGTTGTTTGATTCTCATCAAAACATTAATTTACACGTTTGATTCTCATCAAAACATTCATTTATACGTTTGATGCTCATTAAAACAACATTCATTCATAAACCTAATTGCATTTAAGCCCAAGAAGAATGGGTCCTGAACGTGTAGTAGAAACCACTGCTGCATGTGGTCACAAACAGATGGATTGGAACAGTGTGTACTAGCAGATGGATTGGAACAGTGTGTACTAGAAGTTAGATTTAGATGTGTTAAAGAGATTAGCAAGAGGACAGCAGCTGTGGACGGCAGGTACTCTCAGTTATGGGCCTTTAACTGCACGAACAAAGTTTAACACTTTCAGGAGGCCACCTGTAGCTTCATTCTCTCTCTCTCTCTCTCTCTCTCTCTCCCTCTAACTATCTCCCTTCCTCCCAACCTACCAAATACCACTTGCCGGTGTTAGGAATGAGCATCTTCCTTCGAGGCCAGACAAATGGAATACTTTGTGCGGAACTAAACAACAGCTTACAAACACTTTCAGATACCACTATATGGCATTGGGCCAAAGGGTAGAAGCCCATAGGCCGCTGGATTAATAACCAACGAACTAAATACCACCTCTGCATTTTCTACTGCATCAATCATTTAGTAAATATTTTATTTGTGTATATTTATCTAAATTATGTGTGTAGTACACATTTGTGTCTGTTTACAATACAGTATAGAAGTGTTGTTTTAGGTGTGGATATAGTAATTGTGCAAGAATATTTTGGCCAGAAATGTACCAATGGAACATAAACTATACTTATATAATTGTGCTTACTGTAAGATCTGTTTCACTTAACGTTGTTTCGGTTAAAGTTGTAGCTTTCAAGATTCTAGCCAAGACGTTAATGGCGGAGTAGGTGTATTTAATATAGAGTTAACGTATTTTAATTCTCTTTTCTTTAAACGTCAACAAAATGTTTTAATTTTGATTTACCGGACCACTTATGATTACATCATCTTCGATAATGCATGGAATAGAGAGTTAGAATGTTAACACACTTTAACAAGAGGACTGACTTGTCGAATGCTTACAAAAACGTGTCCTCGTTTGGTAACGTCAGCAAGAGATCGCGACCGTTGCAGACAGCATGGATCTCTCGTAGGGAACGACAGAAGAACTGCTTCACTGTGCCTGCCGGTGATGATACCGAGAAGGCTGAGGACAAAAAATGTTTGTTCGTCTCTCAAATTACAATGAGCAACTGCACAAGTAGCTATTATGTATGTAGCGTATATTTTTTATAGAGTATTTACACCAACTGTAGCCAGACACGCACCACACAACACATCAACAGCAAATGAGGGGCTGAGACCTTGCACACACACACCATGCATGAAAGAGAAGAAACGTCTTTTTCATATCAATTATAGTCTTGCTCGTGGCTAATAAGGTTAAAATAATCCTTCTAATGGTTAATACAATGGTTCTCATACTAATATAGTTCTTCTAAGGGTTAATACAGTGGTTCTCATACTAATATAGTCCTTCTAATGGTTAATACAATGGCTCTCATACTAACATAGTTCTTCTAATGGTTAATAAAGTGGTTCTCATACTAATATAGTCCTTCTAATGGTTAATACAGTGGTTCTCATACTAATATAGTCCTTCTAATGGTTAATACAGTGGTTCTCATACTAATATAGTCATTATAATGGTTAATACAGTGGTTTTCATACTAATATAGTCCTTCTAATGGTTAATACAGTGGTTCTCAGGAAAATTTAGTCTTTCTCGTGGTTAATAAAGTGGTTCTCATACTATTATAGTCCTTCTCATTATTAATAAAGTGGTTCTCATACTAATATAGTCCTCATTATTAATAAAGTGGTTCTCATACAAATATAATCCTTCTCATTATTAATAAAGTGGTTCTCATACTAATATAATCCTTCTCATGATTAATAAAGTGGTTCTCATACTAATATAATCCTTCTAATGATTAATAAAGTGGTTTTCATACTAAGATAGTCTTTCTAATGGTTAATAAAGTGATTTTTACGCTAAAATAGTCCTTGTCTAGGTTAATAAAGTACTTATCATGATTAAAATTGTCCATCCCATAGTTAATAAAGTTGTTTTCATAGTTAATATAGTCCTTCTCATGGTTAATCTAGTTGTTTTCATAGTTAATATAGTCCTTCTCATGGTTAATCAAGTTGTTCTCATAGCTAATATAGTTCTTCTCATGATTTATAAACTACTCGTGGCAAATACAAACCTTCTCCTGGCTAATAAAGTAATTCTCGGTCATTAATTTTTTGTTGATTATTAATTAAGTCCTCATGCAAATATAAATAACTAGCATGCTGGAACGACAATGGTCTTAATATAATAATTTGAAAGGCAAATATAGTTCTTTTCCGGCCAAATAAAGTTCTTTCCGTTGCTAATGAAGCCCATTTCATGGTTAATAATGTCCATTTTGTGATGAATCGTTTTTTTCATTGCTAATAAAGTCGTATTTCATGACACACAGAAAGAGTGCAGAAACATACACCATTAGACAACACAGAAGCAAACATCCTATGCTTTGGTGATACCTGATCCAAAAAGTCGTCAACTGATGCCAAATGGATAATTAAAATGCTTTATTGATAAGTGGTTCTTTTTGATGTTTTATGAACGTATGATTTTATTTGATGTTTTATTAACGTATGATTTATGTTGATGTTTTATGAACGATGATTTATGTTGATGCTTTATGAAGGTATGATTTATGTTGCTGGTTTATGAACGTATATGTTAATTCGATTTGAAGTGGAGGTTCCAAGGATAAAGAAGAAAAGTGAGCAGTCGGTAGCAGAACAAAACAATGCACGGTCTACATGAGCTCAAGTGACGGTACCATTGCCACTTCCGTACACACGTGTACACAGATGGATCGGCCACGAATGCATTAATACATTTAAGAATACATTGGAATCACAGCTTTTAGAGAAAGGAAATGTAAATTAAACTGGTTGTTTATAGCCTCTGCAGAGTCTTCTTAACCAGTATAAAAACGTTAAATTAAGTCAAGGTAAGTCAAATTAAGTTAAGTTAAGTTATGAAGAGCGATAAAAGGGCAGGCAGTGGAATTTACATCACACACTCCAACGGTGACATAGAAAAGCACTTTA